>CM060328.1:38605382-38612882 GCA_030674155.1 Stramonita haemastoma | reverse complement strand
TCGCTGTTCCATATTACCGCGCTTCTTAAAATACCAACATAGTCTTGGAACTTCTACACGCGTTGAAACAATACTAAAGATGCTGAGTACCTTCTTTTATACTAAGGACGCTTGTAAGTTAGAACAAAAGTACACTTTCGTTTGTCTGTTCTAGATATACAGGGTGTATGCATAAACGACCACTTATTTATTGAACCATACGTAATCTATTCAATTCCTCTCTCCCCCCCTCCCCCTCCCTCCAACAAACAAGCTTTGTTTACCTAAAAACTCAGAACTTGAGGTTTTTTTTCCCACTGCGAAGGTCAAGTTGTTGTTTGTTATTGAATGCTCCAGTCGCAGGGTTTTTTTTCTTCTTTTTTTTCTTCTCTATTCTTTTTTTTATGGCCAGTTTATGTCGGTTCGCGAGGTGCGTTTAGTCTAGCCTGTACACAACTAACTATAGTATAATGTGTACGGATGTAAGGGTCACGAGATCTTGGTCTTGGGAGTGTTAGATCAACGTCAGTGTTCCACGTCAGTGACTAAGTGGAATGAGGTACACGTATGTCCTCTGATCCCCTCTATACCCATTTATATATCTATGCATATGTACAGCCTCGCAAACGCGCGTGTGTGTGCATGCACACACCAAACACACACGCACGCACACAAAATTAATGCACACACAAACGTGCTCGTGAGTGTGCACGCACGCACACAACACATATGCTAATGCGTGCACGCACGCAACACACAGGCGCGTGCATATGAGTGTAGGCACAAGCATCACACACACACACACACACACACACACACACACACACACACACACACACACACACACACACACACACGCACATACACACACACAAAAGCATTTACTTGTACGCACACACGTATACAAGTGCGCGCGCGCACGCACAACACTACAGAGTTGAAAAGCAGATACAGAAAATCAAACAAATGGACACACAGACACAGAAAGACAGACAGGCAGACAGGCAGGCAGACAGACACGCGACAGACAGACAGACAGACAGACAAGGAAACCAAAAGCTGACATACAGTACTGGCTCAGATAAAATTGACCCCAGTTTCTTTTTACCTGTCTTCTTTCAACAAACACGTACAAGTTTCAGCTCTCCGTTTTCACACACTGTGTGTGTGTGTGTGTGTGTGTGTGTGTGTGTGTGTGTGTGTGGTGTGTGTGTGTGTGTGTGTGTGTGTGTGTGTGTGTGTGTGTGTGTGTGGAGAGTGTGTGTATTTAAGCATGCATGTGTGTGTGTGCATGCGCGCGCGCGCACATGTGTTGTGGTGCGTGTGCATGTTGTTGTTATTATCTTTAATTTAACATCTGTTCACTGAAAGTGAGCAAAGAGCGAGATGAGTGAGTGAGTGAGTGGAGTGAGTGAGTGAGTGAGTGTGTGTGTGTGTGTGTGTGTGTGTGTGTGTGTGTGTGTGTGTGTGTGTGTGTGTGTGTGGCGCCGCGCGCGCGCACGCACGTGCGTGTGTGTGCCTGTGTGTGTGCATGCGTGCGTGCACACGTAGAGGAGAGAGGAGAGAGAGAGAGAGAAGAGAGAGAGAGAGAGAGAGAGAGAGAGAGAGAGAGAGAGAGAGAGAGAGAGAGAGAGAGAAAGAGAGAGAGAGAGGAGAGAGAGGGAGAGAGAGAGGAGAGAGGAGAGAGAGAGAGAGAGAGAGAGAGAGAGAGAGAGAGAAGAGAGAGAGAGGAGAACGAGAGAGAGAGATAGAGAGACGAGAGAGAGAGAGAGAGAGAGAGAAGCATGCGTGCGTATGTGAGGCATAATGTGAGTGTAGCAGAGACAGACAGACAGACAGACACGCACAGCGCGCGTAAAACACACACACACACACACACACACACACACACACACACACACACACACACACACACACACACACACACACACCACACACACACACAGGTAAACAAACAGGTGCTCGTACAGAAACCCGTTTTCCCAAAATATTTACTCATAGACAGAGACAGAGAAGACCAGACATGCAGACTAAATACTATTTTAGTTTACCAAGACAGCTTGCGGCACCGTAACTTTGCAAAGACAGTTTCTACGGTCCGACTAAGAAGTTGCAACAGTAGGCCTAGGTAATTCTGCTTTCATCAAATTTCTTAAGTTCCAACGAGAAGAAAGGTATTCATTACAGATGTACGAACGTGAAGTCTTGAGCACTCTCGCTGTTTCTTGTTGCTTGATTTAATTTTTATGTCTTCCCACCCCCTTTCAGATGCGTTATACCGTAAAGACAGGCAGACTCACCGAAAGAGAGACAGACAAGACTGAGAGAGAGAGAGAGAGAGAGAGAGAGAGGAGAGAGTGAGAGGAGAGAGAGAGAGAGAGAGAGAGAGAGAGAGAGAGAGAGAGAGAGAGAGAGAGAGAGAGAGAGAGAGGAGAGAAGACGGGGCAAGAAACCGAAGTAAAATTTATCTCTTAATTAATATACTCGTTCATGTGCAATGTATGTACACCTTGCATGCCACTGAGACAAAAAGCAAGGATTATCTAAGATAACAAGGGGGGGGGGGGGTGGAAACAAAGTAAACAAATAAACAAGTAAAACGAATGGTAAAAACCATAAAGAGGAAGGTGTAGGGGTGGGAGACAGACAGCCAGACATACAGAGAAAAGCAGACAGACACACAAGCAAAGAGACAAGCATACAGACAAACTGACAGACAGAGAGACAAGCAGATAGAGAGACAGAGAAGCTGACAGACACTGAGACTGACAAGCAGACAGAAGACAAACTGACAGACACACAGACTGGTAGACAGACAGGAAGACAAGTAGTACACTAACAAGAATGTGCTGAAATGAATAATCAGACCTTTATATTACCGTACTAGTCCCCCCTACACCTCCCCCCCATGTCGTCTCTCTCGTTGACATACATGTAGACAATTGTGGAACTCAGAAACAAGCCATCATTTCTGTTGCCGTGACCCTGGACTTTTGACTTTTGAATTACCTCCCTTCCCTTACCCCCCTTAGTGTCTATCTCCTCCCACGAAAAAAAAAATCATAGGATAATGGCTTCCGTTACCTAAATTGCTGAGTGGGTGTCGGCATTAAAACCCCAATGGCGAAAACAGCCCCCCACCCACCCCACGACAAAAACAAACCAGAATCGAAAACAAACCCAAACCAAACCAACGAGGGTAAAACAATCTGCATCTCGGCCTACAGAGTTTTGAATCATATTGTTTAGCATTCACAGTCAGAGCAGTTGCCGTCGTGTATAAGTTGGGGTCCTCTAGCTGGGGAGTTATATTAGATATCTAAGGCCTCAGCACATTACAGTGGTGCTTATTTTCATGCTTTTTTTTTCTTCTTCTTTCGTCCATGTTCTGTTGCTGTGTTTTGTTTTTTTCAAGTCTGTTTTTTCATGTTCTGACTTTTGTTTTTATTTTTAAAAAATGGCCGTCTGTATATTTTGCCTGTGAGACACTTAAAAGTACCCAAATAGCTAATAACATTCAAGCAGAGGTATTCGTCAGTTTCTTAACATTTTCCCAGCTGGCTTTTAACTCGAAACAAATGGCCCTTTTTTCTTTTTACCTTTACAACAAAACAAAACTGAAAGGAAAAAAGACCAGTTAGGCAAGTTTTTCAACGAACTGTCATGCTGACTGACAGATCAAGGTGATCAGCGCTGGTGGGGTTGATATCAGTCATTGTGTTCTGAAGGGGGCAGGTATGACACCAATGAGAAGAAGTCCTACATGCTACAAGTCTAGTAGGCTACTACAGTACCTAGAGTTACTTTGCTCTCTTTCCCCCTATGTACTAATCTCCAACACACACCGACGTAGGCAGACAGACAGACAGACAAGCAGGCAGGCAGTCAGGCAAGTAGACAGGCAGGAAGACAGACAAACAGACAGACAAACACACACATACACGCGCACGCGCGCGCGCGGGTCACACACACATATACACAAGGATCCACTACACACACATACACACACACGAGGGTTACTTACTTACTTACTTACTTACTTACACACACACACGCGCGCGCGCACGCGCGCACGCACACACGCACACGAGGATCACTCAAACACACACACACACACACACACACACACACACACACACACACACACACACACACACACACACACACAGAGGATCACCCCCCCCACACACACACACACACACATACATACACCTATACATTACAGACTCGTGCGTGTAGCCCACATGACCGACCAGTCCGACAAACAGACAGGTTCAGTACAGTACCTGACTGACTACCTGACTGACTACCTGACTGGGTCCACATTCAGCCTTGAGAAACCTGCTTATCAGCGTTTGGGGGGTGTTCGATCTGTCTTGTTCACGAGTCACTGCCTTCGCACTTAAGAATGGCGAATTGTTTTGAGCTTTTGACGGGCTACGGGTGAAAAGGCTGTGCAGTTATTAAGGGGCTTTTGTGGTAGAAGGAAGAAAAGAGACGAAAAAAGTTGCTTTTCGTTAACATTGCAGGCCGGGTCGGACTTTCTGGCTGTTAATGTGCATTCTGTCTGTCTGTCTGTCTTTCTGTCTTTTTCATTTCCAATTACTGTATCCAGTTCGTAAGTACATGTTTTAAGGGGGCCTTGCCAATATAAAACACACACACACACACGCACGCACTCACGCACGCACGCACGCACTCTCTCTCTCTCTCCCTCTCTCCTCTCTTCTGGGAAATACTCATAATAAATAATCTCTGGAAAATGGATTGAGATAAAGTCGTTGTCGGGACTTGAGAAAAAGTTAAAAAGATACTACAGATGAGAGCAGGAATACACCTCCATTACCGGACATCACCCAACGTCCAAACCCCATTTCTTTTAAACTACCTCCACCATTTCATTCTCAATGTAAATCACTTGTTTGTAAGTTTTGTTTTTTTCTCGTTTGAAAACTGTATATTACATCTATAACATGATCTCAAGAAGTTCAGTCAGATCATAGTACGGTCTTGGGTATGGATAAGATACTGCTGCACAGATGGTGCATTCATTTGGCAAGAAACCTTTAGTCTTGTAGTTTGTGCTGTAGATAACGTTGTGCGTTCCTTCAGCTGCTTTTGGCAAGGTCCTTGGTTTACTAACAACGCACAGAATGCGAAGGCGTGCTTTCTTGGCAGGGAGACTTGCCACTTATCTATTGTCTTTTATTTTTCCCCCCATATTTTATTCCACAGAGGAATCAGACAAAGCCTGAAAACGATACATTCGTGATTACTTTTTGCCTGTTCCACAAAAAAAACCGCCAAAAAAAAAAACAACCAAACTCAACGAAACGAACCAAATCAATGGGAATAACAACTATTAAATGCTGACAGCATTCTTACAACAAAGCTAAAATACACATTGAAAGACTGTCTTCGGTTTTCTCTGGTTTATAAAATGAGAAAGCAAAACATCAAGAGACTAATTTTGATTTTTTTTTTTACCCTCCAAAATGCCTTCAGTTGGACTAGGGAACATTGTATTAAGATGGCTTAGCTATATATAAGGTCTTTGTTACACACGTCAATAAATGAAACACATGCACACAAAGAAAAAACAGGATTTACAGCAACAAGAAACCTTAATCATAATTCGTCCCCCCCCCCCTCTCTTCCCCTGTACGGCTGGTGCCGTAAGAATATTGCCCTGGTTGTCCATTGTATTATTTATTATTGTATTCTTGATATCATGATTACACACACTTCGTGGAATGGGTGGCAATTAGGAAGCAGTAATTCCAGGGTCTCCTCAAACGATGTACCCTGCCATTTTTCAGCATACTCCCCTCCCCACCAGTTTGTGTGTGTGTGTGTGTGTGTGTGTGTGTGTGTGTGTGTGTGTGTGTGTGTGTGTGTGTGTGTGTGTGTGTGTTGTGTGTGTGTGTGAGAGAGAGAGAGAGAGAGAGAGAGAGAGAGAGGAGAGAGAGAGAGAGAGAGAGAGAGAGAGAGAGAGAGAGAGAGAGACAGACAGACAGACAGACAGACAGACAGAGAGAGAGAAAGAGGGAGGAGGGAGGAGGGAGAGAGAGAGAGAGAGAGAGAGAGGAGAGAGGAGAGAGAGAGAGAGAGAGAGAGAGAGAGGAGAGAGAGGAGAGAGAGAGAGAGAGAGAAGACAGATAGAAAGACAGACAGACAGACAGACAGACAGACCGACAGACAGACAGAGAGAGGGAAAGGGGGAGAGAGAGAGGAACAGAGAGAGAGATTGAGAGACTGAGAGAGAGAGAGAGATGAGAATGGAGAATGGGGGGAGAGGAGAGAGAAGAGAGAGAGAGAGGAGAGACAGACAGACTAGACAGACAGACAGACACGACAGACAGCAGACGACAGAGACGACAGGGGACAGAGACAAGAGAGAGAGAATTGGAACTTAAAACTAAGTAATTGAAATGGAGAATGGGGGGAAGGGAAGGGAGAAGACAGGAGAGGGGGGGAAGACAGACATTACACACAGGTACAGCCCAACGCAGTACGAAACGCCAGGCACAGAAGATAGAGAAAAACAACACGAAAGTACAGCGGGGGAGAGAGGGGGGGGTTGCAGTGGCAGCAGCGGCAGTGCTAGCAGATGCCAGCAAGCACTAGACCTAACTACAGGTGAAAGCATTCAGCAGGTAGGCTGATTTGCCAGCTTGCCTACCTGCCTGCCTGCCTGCCTGCCTCCTTACCCTACCCGACTTCCAGGATGAACGCCAAAACATCAGAGCAGCCTCTCAGCACCGCTGCAAGAATGCTGCTCTTCCATTTACCAATAAACTGCGCCACTGCCACTGAACGAGAAACATGCTTTTTGCTGGATTGTGCGCGGAAAAGAACAGAAGGGGGAAGGAAAATCTTCATGAAAAGGTCAAAGCGAAAGTAAGTTAGGCTACAGTAAAGAACGTTCACAACACACACAACACAGAGGCTCGGGGGAAACAAAACAAAACAAAAAACAAACAGGGGTGAAAAAGTTTTGTTTTGGTGTTGGAGTTTACTGACCCGATTGGACACTTGGAAAATGTTCTGCAGTTCGGTGCCTATGATGGCGTATTTGATCATGGTGTTGGAATTGAACCCTAGCTGGGAGCAGGGGATAAAGATCCCCGCCATCCCTCCTCCTCCCCCTGCTCCTGCTCGGAGTCTGGAGTTTCGGTAGGGTCGGGGAGGGGGGAGGGAGATGCTTTCATCCCCCGAATTGTCCAAGTCAGAAAATAACGGCTCGTTGCCGTTGATAATTCGGTCATAGTCACTGACACTGCCACTCACACCTGCAACACTGGAATTACCCCCCTCGGGTTCGGGGCGTCGACTTAGAGTCCGAGATTTTTTCTCGCCTTTGGACGACTTGCTTTTGCCGTTGCTTCGGCGCTCTTTGCTGGCACCGGAATCACCGATCTGCGTAGTTTCGGCATTAGCATCACCATCGCCGTCTACTGACTGGGCGAGTTCTCTTTTGACTTAGATTTCACTTTCTTCTTCTTCACTTTCTTGCTGCCT
>CM060328.1:38584868-38605282 GCA_030674155.1 Stramonita haemastoma | reverse complement strand
AACACGTCAAAAACCCATTCATCTATCGCATAAAGGGCAGGCTGCAGCCATCCATGCAAGGGCTTTGATTTGTTTGCTTTACAAAATTCAGCTCTCTAAAAAAAAATCCATTTATTTATTTATTATTATTATTATTATTATTATATTATTATTATTATTATTATTATTATTATTATTATTATAATATTATCATTATCATCTATTATTATTATTAATTATTATTATTATTATTATTATTTTTTTCATTATTATTATCATTATTATTATTATTATTATTATTATTATTATTATTATTAATGGCCTAGTGGCAGGGGCTGGATGACACGGATCATACCTAGCATGCAACCAGCAAGCAGCTGGCTGCAGCAAGATTCTGCTTGTTAAAAACACAGCTACCTGAAAATATAACAGTAGAACTTTTCTTAACTTCTCAGCGACGTAAGGGAAAAGTAACAAGTCAGACTCCTCTGGCTGGTGGCCCCATGGCGGTCTAAGATTTGATAAGTTCTCTGTGTGGATTCCTGACCATGAGGATGCAACATAACGAGCCTGGGTATGACTGGGGAGGAGAGTTCGAAATGAGCACCGTGGGAACAGCAGGACAGGAACATCACAGAAGTTAGACGACAAATAGGCTGAGAGACAGAGAACAGAGAGACAGAGATACAAGATACATACATACATACATACATACATACATACATACATACATACATACATACATACATACATACATATACATACATAACAGACAGACAGACAGACAGACAGACAGACACACACACACACACACACACACACACACACACACACACACACACACACACACAACAGTCAGACTGAATACACAAATGTAGACTATACTAGTCAATTGTTATGGCACAGTATTAAACTGATCATACATAATCTTTGAAAACGGCCGCAGGTCACGTCTAAGACATTGGGAGGTCACTGACCCCTATTATCATACACATAATCATCGTCGTCATCAGTGCTTAGACTGAATGTCTGAGAAGAAAAATAGATAATATAACGAACAGCCAAAATATCTATGGCCTAAATCTCTGCTTCTTAATCTCTCTTTTATTTTTTTATATATATTATTTTTATATATAATTATATATATATATATATATATATGTATATGTATATGTATATATATTATTTTTTTTACATTAATAAGACAATACTTGTGTGTGTGTGTGTGTGTGTGTGTGCGTGCGTGCGGTGCGTGCGTGCGTGCGTGCGTGCGTGCGTGCGTGCGTGGTGTGGTGTGTGTGTGTGTGTGTGTGTGTGTGTGTGTGTGTTGATCTTTAATATTGTTTATCATTTTGCGATCAACACTTGCCTTTTCAGTTCTTGTAAGTATTAATATTATGTTTGGGTGCATTGCTGTTAGGTTTATTTATTCTCCTGTTGAATTCGTTTGTAATCTAAATCCTCCATACCCCAAAAGGGGTGAAAGGAATTAGATCTAAATTTTGAACTTTAAACTTGTGTGTGTGTGTGTGTGTGTGTGTGTGTGTGTGTGTGTGTGTGTGTGTGTGTGTGTGTTGTAAGTTTGTGTAATGCGTGCGCACGCACACACGCACGCACGCGCGCGAGTGAGTGTGTGTGTGTGTGTGTGTGTGTGTGTGTGTGTGTGTGTGTGTGCCCCACTTCAAATCCTTTTCACTTTGATCTCTGCCCCTTTCCGTCACGCGTTACATCGTCAGCATGTCACGCGCCATTTCTATCTCAAACGAAAACAA
The DNA here is from genome assembly GCA_030674155.1 of Stramonita haemastoma. NCBI lineage: Eukaryota > Metazoa > Mollusca > Gastropoda > Neogastropoda > Muricidae > Stramonita > Stramonita haemastoma. The sequence goes on along the minus strand of CM060328.1, from coordinate 38,603,531 downwards.
AAACAACCCGTCTGCCGAATCCCAACCTCCCCACCCCCCCCCCCAATCCCATTAACTCTCCCCTCATCTCTCACCCCCCTTCTCCTCCGCCCCTCAAATGAGACTGGGTGTTTGTGGTTCAAAGCGCTCCATCACCATCCGTTTCTCTTCAGCTTCCTCAATGACTTGCACCTGCAGTAACGAATTTGTCACACTCGGTTTTTTTTTTCTTCTTCTCTCTTTCCCTGTTTCTTCAACAAATGTATACATTCTTCTTCTTCTTTTTTTTTTTTTCCTCTTCATCATCATCATCATCATCATCATCATCATCATCATCATCATCACATCATCATCATCCCTCTTCTTCTCTTCTTATTGTTGTTTTTATTTATTCAACATGATTATTTTCTAAATATTTTTTTAAAGGATAGTTTGTTAAAGAAAACTCAACCTTCGAACGTTTTCCAACTATATGGATGAAATGAGATAACAAGACATCTCTTAGGTGACATTGAACTGCTTCCATATCGTTATCCAATCAAATTGTTTCTAGCCTTACAAACCATAGAGGCCTTATCAGGGTTGTCACCTCGTCAACATCGAAATGGATTGGGAGAGATACATTACTTATAATCATTCCTAACGTCACATCTTGTAGACAATCGCTGCAACACAACGTCACATAAAAAAAAAAAGTTCTTAAACTGCTATAGCTAACGGTGTGTGGGGCTTGCTGTATCTTCGCTGTTTTCAGTTTTGCTGTTTCGTTTCGCAAGTCTTATTAGTACCATCTACTAAGCGCTACATACACGCAAAAAATGTCTGTATCTTTAGCCGCCTCCGCCCCTTTTTGTTCTATCTCAGGGTCACGATTTGTCAGTGACTGTTCTCAGCGTGGTGGCTGATTAATAACCAGGGTCTGTTGCTGTACGCCCACTCTTATCCCCCCAGCCTTGCCAAAACAGAATGGGCGTGTACTGTATACAGAGAACATTTGTCTAAATCACAGAAGGAATAAATACTATGTGTCTTTTGTTGGAGTCGGGTAACGTGTAAATGCATGCATGCCACGCACTCGCGCAGATAAATAGACATAGATGCCCTGAGACACAGACAGACAGGAACAGAGTCATAGACACAGACAGACAGACAGACAGACAGACAGACAGACAGACACAACACACACACACACACACACACACACACACACACACACACACACACACACACACACACACACACACACACACAGAACGCGCGCGCACGCATCACTTTTTACACCCACTTACATTAACTAACCATCCTTATCCTGGTGATATGCTTTATTTATATAAGGCCACTTTAACATACACACAATAACAAACATAACCCACTTTAACATAATACAATAACAAACATAAGGCCACTTTAACATACATACAATAACATACATAAGGCCACTTTAACATACAATAACAAACATAAGGTTACTTTAACATACACAGAATAGCAAACATAAGGTCACTTTAACTTCTCCATCCATCCATCCATCCATCCAACAACAAAGTTTTAACTACTGTTACCACTATCGATTTTAAGCTGAGTCGTCACTGGGAATCTGTCAACATGCATGATTCATAGACATACTGACTGCAACAAACAGAGAAACAGACTGACAAACAGACAGACAGACAGACAGACAGACAACACACACAACACACACAACACACACACACACACGCCGCGCGCGAAAGTGAAGTAAATGGTTATTGAATTTCAATTTGTTAAAACCATCAATTGTCATTGGTTGCATGTGTAAGAAGACTAGGTTGAATGCAAGTGCTTTGATTTGTTTTTAACAATATATAGCGCTATATAAAATCCATTTATGATCATCATTATTATTATTGTCGTAAAGAGGACAGACTCCACGGATACTGAACTTCAAGTGGGAAAAAGCATTCTTCTTTCCTTCACCAGGTGTGATGCAGAATGCGTATCTTAAGACAATGATTCCAAATCTGACAATTCCTATCATCTTTGTGAGAGTGCAAATGGTAAAAACAACATATTTTTCAAGAGAAATTAAGGAGTGCTCTCGTTCTACGTCCACAGTCCCGATTGAGTTTTTATTCATGTAGTATCTTTTTACTGCCATCATTTTGGGTCCTGTTGTCATGTGTTGTTGATAGTAAATTAAGTGCTTTGAAGTTTAAAAATAATGCCCGTTTGGATTCAAGTTTGTGCAGTTGGAACGTCTTATTTATTTATTTATTTATTATTTATTTATTTATTTATTTATTTGTTTTATTCTTATATTTTGAGAATAATGGAAAAAGCATTCGTGTTTAATTTTTTTAAATTTATTATTATTTTTTTTTACATCCACTCCTTGTGTGTATGCAGTTTTGTAAATTTTTTCATCTGTTCCATTAATCTTGTTATGGACAAAGAATTCATTCAAAGACACCAAACCCATCCTTCTGACTAAAGAAGGGGAAAAAATCCCCTAACACGCCGCCCCCCCCCCCCCCCACTTTGAAAAAAAAGAATAACAGGACCCCCTACTTGTCTAATATCACTAATAGGCTAGGAGACAGATGCTAAATTGAAGACCACAACCATGATGAAAACACACAACAGCAACAACAAGAATCTACAAACAATTAAAAAAGCAAAACAAACAAAAGAGGTACACGGTAAAATGTATGTACCCCAAGTTCGGTATACAAGTTTGTGTGTGTGTGTGTGTGTGTGTGTGTGTGTGTTGTGTGTTTGTGTGTGGTGTGTGTGTGTTGTGTGTGTGTGTGTGTGTGTTGTGTGTGTTGTGTGTGTGTTCTGATGTCCTGTGTGTGAAATAAGATTTAAATCCAACAAACATTAAATGATGTAAATTGCAGTCAGCCAGAAAAATTGTCCATATGATTGAGCGTTTACTTTGTTTGTTCCGAAAATTTATTAGTATTTTGTTGTGTACCACTGATAAGACTGTAAACAGGGGGTTCCAATTCAATTCACAATCCTCTTCGAGCCAACAGGCAAAGGGAAACGACTCTCGCTAGTCTGTTTTTACAGTTAATCACACCTGGATAGTCTCCCTTATTCAGGAAAACCCTGATAAAAGGCAGTTTCAAGTGAGAAAGGTTATTCAACATAAGCAGGGTTGTAAAGTCTTTTTACCCCTTTATACTGTAGTCATATTTTAAAATATTTTACCTTCAGTTTTATAGAATCGTCTTTTTAAAGACACACTCCTGACATATCAACCTATTACCACTGAGAGTGAACAGATGTTAAATTGAAGACAACAACTGTGTTCTCATCATATACAGATGAAACAATGAATTTGATATTCCAAAATTCATACACTGTAGACAGAATTACCCGGTAGTAGCTGTGGATCGTTGATAAAATCCATATATCGAATAGCTCCGCTGGGACTTTGATAAACAATCTCGGTAAGACGGCCTTTATGATTAAGTACAAAATGATAATTTAAAAAACTGCCATTCATACAATTTTGTAATACAGTGTGTACTTACGGTATCGCAGTGATTTCCAGGGGTGACATAGGCGGTAGAACGCATAGTCTGGGCGACTGATTCTCAGGGTGCATGTGTAAGTGACTGGGGAACGTCAGCAACAATACTGACGACGATGACGACGACGACGTTGATATGATGATAATGATGATGATGATGATGAATGGTGATGATGATTAAGATTTTAACAACAGTGTGTGTTGGTGTGTGTGTGTGTGTGTGTGTGTGTGTGTGCGCGCACGCGCTTGCTTGCTTGTGCGTGCGTGCGTATGTGCGTGTTGTGCGTCGTGCGTAGTGCGTTTGTGTGTGTGTTGTGTGTGTGTGTGTGTGTATGTGTGTGTGTGTGTGTGTGTGTGTGTGTGTGTGTGTGTGTGTGTGTGTGTGTGAGAGATGAGAGAGAGAGAGAGAGAGAGAGAGAGAGAGAGAGAGAGAGAGAGAGAGAGAGAGAGAGAGAGAGAGAGGTTGAATAATGATTTTTTTGAGAATGATTGTGTTCACAACAGAAATATAAACACACATCTAAAATAAACGTTATGTATATCAACAAGTGAATATGAAGCTCTACGCATTTTCTCTTTCTCTTTAAACAATTGAACATATTAAAAACAAAACAAAAATAAACCCACCAAACAACCAACAAACATACAAAAACATAAAATAGACAAACATACAAGCCTAGAATTACGAAATAAACTAATAAAAATTATAATCATTGACACAAAGGGAATTTTCTCTCTCTTACATGCATGCACACTTCACGCACATGCATACATACACGTATGCACACGCACACATGCATCAACACGTAGCACCACGCACACATACATAGAAACACAGTACACGCACACCACACACACACACACACACACACACACACACACACACACACACACACACACACACAACACACACACACACACACACACACACACACACACACACACACACACACACACACACACACACACACACAACACACACACACACACACACACACACACACACACACACACACACACACACACACACACACACACACATGTCTCAGCTGATTTTTCCTGCAGTTTCACTGAAAGATGCTTTGTAAAAGGCTGGGGAATTGAAAAAAAAAAATTCCCCTTGAAGTTATAAGATAAATCCTAACCCGAAAAAACAACAACAAACAAGTGCCCCACCACCCCTTTCCTGCCTCTTCCCCAATTCCCCTGCACACCCCCTCAATCCCCACCCCCCCCTCCACCCGATCTCAATATAAAACGGTAAATGACAAAACCACCCATACAAATCAGTGACCGCATTCTTAGCGTTCAAGTAGGGCACCTGACGTTGCGTAACAGAGCAGCAACAGCAGCAGCAGCAGCAGCAGCATTCTTTTAAAGGCGTTCTGCCGTCTTCCTAGTTGAGCTGTGCATCTGCCTGTAGCAGTGCTCTTTGACGGCATTTCGTGAATGCCAACGCATTACCACAAGTACCCTCTCAGTATGTGCGCGCTCACACATACGCGCGCACGCGCACGTACGCACACACGCCGTACGCACACACACGCATGCACACAGAGACACACACGAACGCACGCACGCACGCACGCACGCACACACACATACACACACACACACCTGCAACCAGGAGCAACAGGTTCTGCAAACGCACGCACGCGCGCACACACGCATACGCACACACACATTAAATTATGTCCCCGCCCCCACCCCCTACCTCCGAAAAAAACCCCCCAAACATAAGACAACAACAACAACAACAAAAATAGCCCAGATACTACCAGTTCACCCAGCTGTAAATGAGTACCTGCCCTCTTTAGGGTCAGAGAAGGTGAAGCAGCTAGGTAGAGGAGATGGGTGCCGCCCTCAATATGCTGGCACCTGGAGAAGCTGAGATCTCTGACATCTCGCTCTCCAACAACGAACTGTGTATGTTATGGGGGGGGGGGGGGGGGGGGGGAGGACACATTTGTCTTTTAGAACTACCAGAGAGACCTGCTTTTTTTTTCTGACCGTTTAGTGGTCAATCTCAGTCACAAGACAGATGATTATTTTTGTTTCTGATTGTGTGTGTGTGTGTGTGTGTGTGTGTGTGTGTGTGTGTGTGTGTGTGTGTGTGTGTGTGTGTGTGTGTGTGTGAGAGAGAGAGAGAGAGAGAGGAGAGAGAGAGAGAGAGAGAGAGAGAGAGAGAGAGAGAGAGAGAGAGAGAGAGAAGAGACACTCACTTCCCCTCGACACATGCACACACACACACACACACACACACACACACACACACACACACACACACAACACACACACACACACACACACACACACACACACACACACACACACACACACACACACACACACACACACACATGTGCACCATTGATTTTCACACGCACACCATTGATTTTTCAATTTTGACCAAGACTAAATAAAATTCTGATACTGAATAAGTAAAAAAAAAAAATGCACACACTTCTCATGATCAGCAGTTGGATACCCCCCCCCCCCCCCCTCCATCCCCTCCCCCAACCAAAAATAAACAAAAAAGCCCTATGTAGAGAAATAGATGGAGGAAGATGGCAGGGGAAGAGGGGGAGGGAAGAGGAGTTGGTAAGGGGTTGGTAAGGGGAGGGCACAGAGAGAGAGAGAGAGAGAGAGAGAGAGAGAGAGAGAGAGAGAGAGAGAGAGAGAGAGAGAGAGAGAGTTGCCATGTGAAACGTTAAATCAGCAACATCAACACATGAAAAGACAACCACATGACCAAAAGAGAAGCCATAATAACATGACAACAACATGCATACAAACATCTTCATCCGCATTGCATAATGCAGCAGTGTAACCGTGGTATTACGTAGTGTTAACGCTTCCATCCAAAAGTTTGACAACACAAGCCAAAGCAAGACAAAACAAACGCTGTATGAAATTAGAGAAAGGAAAATATCCCGCAGAATCAATCAGTATCAATCTGATCACTGGCCATTACCATCTTCTGTTAATTCATAAACGAATTTCTCTTCTAAATCAGACACGAAAGATCATTCCTAAGTCATAGAGGATTTGATAGTCAGATTTAATCTCCTTTACCCTTGCTTAACACGCACGCACGCACGCACCACACACACACCACACACACACACACACACACACACACACACACACACACACACACACACACCACACACACACACACACACACACATCACACACACTCTTCGCACACAACACATGATTTTGTCCATGTACCTATACTGGTTTCTTTCGGCAACTAACAATGCATTCAAAACACTGGATTCGACAAAAGCGTCCAATCTGAGATGTTAATTTAATTTTCTCCTAACTTTGAAGCATTTCAAAATCAATTTCTGTTAAATTTGATTTGTTTGTTTCTTCTCATTTGTAGACGTTGACGCCCCAAAACAGCAAAAAACCCAAACCAAATCAAAACAAAAACCCAAAGAAAGAAAAACACCCCCGAACTGATTGAAAAGGACTTCTACAGAGATGGTGACATATCGTGACAAAGATCCTGACAACTTTAAACAATATCTACCGACTCTGCCAGGAGATTTTGCTTTCTCTTTGAACACGAAGTTGCACAGAGAAATGTCAGAGCACACTGTACAGTGTAGATTGACCAATCGATCAATCAATCAATCGACCAATGAATGAATCAATCAATCAACCAATCAATCAATCGATCAATCAATCAATCAATCAACCAATCAATCAGTCAATCAATCGATCGATCGATCAATCAATCAATCGAGCCAACGAACAACAGATAAACAAGAAAACTGAGCTGCGACAATGCAACCAAATGACAACGACTCTGACAATGCCAGAGACGCTGCCATACATAGAATAGTGGATTGATCAATCAATCAATCAATCAATCAATCAATCAATCAATCAATCAATCAATCAATCAATCAATCAAGCCCCAAAACGAACGACAGACAACAAAACTGAGCTGCGACAACAACAACACAACACAGCACAAAAAAACTGAGCTGCGACCCGACAACACAAACACACTAAATTAACAGTGCCAGCCATACTGCAGCTGCTTAGAGCGTGAAGAAGAAAAGTGATAAAAGAGAAGAAGAAAGAAAAAAAAACCGGAATGCTCACCTCGGTCACTCTCTTGTCTTGTGCTTCTAGTTTGGCGTTAGCATCCAACAGACCCTCGTTGACTCTGTCGAATTCGTTTTCAAGCTGGGAGTATTTCTTCTGAAGGGCATTCAGATCCTCTTCCAGCTGTTACGAGTTCAGGACAGATAGGTACACACACACAGACACACGCACCACACACACACACACACACAAGCACACACACATAGGCACGCACACAGACACGCATGTGCATATGCACCATGAGTGTACGCACGCACGCACGCACACACACACACACACACACACACACACACACACACACACACACACACACACACACACACACACACAGAGCAGCATTGATTATTATGATCATGGAACTTGGAAAATAAAGTCATTCTGGGAAGTAAACATTTATAGGAAAAATATTAATCTCCTTGACTATATCCTAAGTTATATATAAACTAAGTAAAGATATATCACCTTTATTGGTTACGCATCTGTATTACTGTTTAGTGACTAGATTACCACTCAGTGTGTGTTGTGTGTGTGTGTGGTGTGTGTGTGTGTGTGTGTGTGTGTGTGTGTGTGTGCGCGTGCGTGCGTGCGAGCGTACGTGCGTGCGTGCGTGCGTGTATGTTTGAGTGTGTGTGTGTATGTGTATGTGAATGAATCTATATTTCAGAGAGAGAGAGAGAGAGAGAGAGAGAGAGAGAGAGAGAGAGAGAGAGAGAGAGAGAGGAAGAGGAGAATATTCATTGTTTACTCTCAACAGGATACACTCTATAAATTACTAACACAAAGCCATCTGACTTTAAAAAAGAAAAAAAGAAAGGATATGGACTCTAAGATCTACAAATAGACCTACATACTTCCTAAACAAGGCAATGCTGACTCAACTCTCAAAAACAAACTTAAAACAGGGAACAAACTCAAAATAAACATAAAACTAAGCAAAGAAAAAAGGAAGGGGGGTGGTGGGGGTGGGGGGTGAGGGCCAGGGAAGATTACTACAACCCTGATAACAATCTAGTTTCAAAAATAGTCCCCCCTCCAGACCAAAATAGCCGTCGTCGAGGAGAATCACGAACGGCTAGCACGTGCACAGTGAAAACGAAGAACAACAAGCGTGCTACATTCTCAGCCAATGAGTCATGCCTTTTCGACGTCAGTGCCTGGCTTCTCTCAATCACTGCTAGGCTACCCACAAAAAGAGCTAGGCCCAGAGAGCTGGCTGGCTGGCTAGCTCCCCGTACTACCTACCAGCCCAGGCAAAGCATAGTAAGAGCTCCCACCCTCCCTCCCTCCCTTCCAAGAATAGCTGAACGATGCGCAAGCAAAAATACATACATGTAGACATACAACAACCATAACCAGAAATATATATATATATATATATATATCAAGAAGCTTCTAAGGTCAAAACAGTTCGACCTTTTTCTATATCCAAGTTGACACAACACTTACGATCATCACCACGAAGCAGTTAGAAAATTTGGCTGTTTGTTAGTTGGTATTAGCAGAAAAGAAACTAGTGTAAGTTTTTTTTATGTGGACATCGAAAAGTTTTTTTTGGTGTGTGTTTAGCGACAGAAGGACATACTTGCTGAACCATTGTCAGAGCAAGATATGTTTATACAAAGCTTAGTTAGCAATAATGAAGAGAGAGAGAGAGAGAGAGAGAGAGAGAGAGAGAGAGAGAGAGAGGAGAGAGAGAGAGAGAGAGAGAGAGAGAGAGAGAGTAAGAGAGAGATGGATAAGAGTTTATTTCAAGAATATTAAAGACAGGTATGGATATATTGGTTGTTTTAGCGAACAGAAGGACATACTGCTGAACCATTGTCAGAGAAGATATGTTAACAAGCTTAGTTAGCAATGAAGAGAGAGAGAGAGAGAGAGAGAGAGAGAGAGAGTTATGAGATCGAGAGAGAGAGTAGAAGAGACAGAGATGAGGAGAAGAGATGAGACTTTATTTCAAGAATAAAAGACAGGTATTGTAATATTATCTTTTTTTCTTTTGTTTTACATCCACACCTTTGCTTCATTAAAATTTGCATCTTAAAACAATGATGAAGACAAAATGATCATCACCTACCTGAGAGAGAGAGAGAGAGAGAGAGAGAGAGAGAGAGAGAGGGGGGGTGGGGGGGTTAAACTGGACTGTAAAGCTAACGTATTATCAGTTCCCCTCTCTGTCAAGTGCACCTTTTCCTGATATCACATTTCCACACATGGTGCCTGGCCAACCGATAAGAGAGAGAGAGAGAGAGAGAGAGAGAGAGAGAGAGAGAGAGAGAGAGAGAGAGAGAGAGAGAGGTGGTACAAGCAGGTACAGTGAGAAAAACCCGCCTGTAAGACCTACAGCAGTTTTTAACATGAACACACTGTACTATCTAACGTGCTTTCTCTACAAATGCTTCTCTTTGCTTGGTGTGCTTATTTTGGGTTTTTTTTTTAAAAACTGTATTTATCAATACTGAATCCATCATAATATTCATATTGATTTGGTGTCTGGCAAATATCTTGAAATCAATTATTTCTTATAGGCTACTGACCCCCCAAAAAGGAGAGGATTTCAGAAATGTTTAGCTTTCAGAGATACTCATAAAACTGACCAAACTAAAATCTGAGAAAACTTTGTTTCAGAAACAAAAGTTCGCGCAACACGGCATTTGCCGGTAGCACTTTTAACACTGACATTAACACGCAGTCCAGCTGCAACCAAAATAAGACTTGGGACTGTTTAAGTTACTGTTAAAACTTTGTTTGGCACTGGAGCCAGTATGGTTTATAACTGTACGTTTGTTGTGCCATTTACAATATCTGTTTCAAGAAATTTTGTCATCAAGCCATTTTCTCAATATTTTATGATATAAAATAATGTTGTTACACATTTAGTGATCCTCCCCAAAGAGTTATGATAAGCCTTGCACTGAAGAATCATCTGTATAGTGTATAGTACAGTGTATAATTTTTTTATATAGTATATAGTACAGTGTATGCAGAAGGCTAATAGTCGTCTTCATGACACTGTCTATCTACACTGGAAAATGCTGAACAACTGCACACATTTTGGGCGACTGTAACGACACTAAGCAGTTTCCCAGGGCAACTGCACATACAGGGAGTGTGTTGCATTTCCGTCAATGACAACAGTAGCCTCCCCTCCTTGTGATTGCCTGACAGTAATGACCAGGAGACCTGAGGTATATCACTCATTCTGACTGTGTTTGTTTGCTTGAGACACTTAGTGCATTGGCACAACTGATCATTGGTGCATTGTGTGGACATGTGTTCTTATAATGAAATGGTGAAGAGAGAGAGAGAGAGAGAGAGAGAGAGAGAGAGAGAGAGAGAGAGGAGAGAGAGAGAGAGAGAGAGAGATCTGGAAGCCTACCTGTCCCCTTTACATCCCAAAATTAATCAATACTTTTGAACAAGAATCCCCCAGTAACTTTGAACAATTCTATTTGTTGTAAAATAATACTAATCAACATAACACAACATCCTCCAAACACCCCTAGCCCTCACCTTTCACCCTCAACCATCTCTCTCTCTCTCTCTCTCTCTCTCTCTCTCTCTCTCTCTCTCTCTCTCTCTCTCTCTCTCTCTCTCTCTCTCTCTCTCTCTCTCTCTGGCCGGATGAAAAAAAAAATGTACATGCTTACTGTTAACCCTTGGGAAATAAAGATTATCCATCCATCCATCCATCCATCCATCCATCCATCCATTCATTCATTCATTCATTCATTCATTCATTCTCTCTCTCTCTCTCTCTTACACACACACACAACACACACACACACACACTACACACACACCACACACACACACACACACACACACACACACACACACACACACACACACACACACACACACAACACACACACACACACACACACACACACACACACACACACACACACACACACCTCCCTACACACTACACAACCCCCCACCCCCAACACTACACACCTACACACTACCCACTACACAACTTACCTTGGACTTTTGATCCTCGGAGTCTCGGAACTTCTGTTCCATCTGTTCCGCGCGGTCCAGCGCGTTCTCCTTGTCGGACTTCATCGACAGCATCTTCTTCTTGATGAGATCCATGGAACCCATGTTGGCGGTTTAGCGGAGTGATTGACCGACCTGGCAAAAACAACCAAACAGCAAGAAACTAAAGTCGAGAAGAGAGGAATGAGTCGTCGGTTTGTTGGAGGAGAGACTGTCTCCCTCTGTGCCTCTGACTTGCAGAACTTCAGTCGCCTTGAAGAAAGTTTTTGTACAGGGGAAAAACCAGCAGAGGTTTTTTGTTGTTTTTTTAGTAGAGGGCTGTTGTGCTGGATTTAACAAGCTGGCTGGACGTGTTGCGTTGTTCTTGGAGGGTGGTTGAAGAGACCTAAAAAAAAGTGATGATGAGGCAAAGGAGGACTGAGTGGTCTTCTGGCTGAACTGAAGTACTGAAGTCGAGAGCACAGAGTTCCTGAAGGAAGGACGGGCGGGAGACTGGAGGGAGGCAGACTGACTGACTGACTGACTGAGGGCCAACCTGCAAGCTCGATGTGAAGCAGAGAGAGACAGAGAGAGCCAGTGAAAGGAGGAAGTGGCGTAGGCCTAGGTACGAATCTTGGGAGAAGAGGGGGGGGGGGGGTTAGGGAGGAGGGGGGTGGTAAGGGGGGGGGTGAGATGGACGAGAAAGGGGTGAAGGGGGTGGGGGTGGGGGGTGGAATAAGGTAGCGAAGATGTGGTAAGACATCGTAGCCTGTTGCTGTATGATGATGTTGATGATGGTGGTGATGATGATGATGGTGGTGGTGGTTGGTTAATTATTGGGGAGTAAGGAGGAGAGGGAGGTGAGAGATAACAATATAAAGACTTGACAGGTTTTAATAAAAACCGGGCCTCGCTAGCCAAAACTACAACTAGTAACGTTATTTAATAATCAAAGCATGAAACCAACAACAATACCTTGCTAAAAAAAAAGGACACACCACTCGCTGGCGAAGAAACCTCCCCCCAAAACAGCGCTAGCTCGCACAGGAAGAAGAATAAGAAGAAGAACAACAACAACAAACAACAAGGAGGCCGCCAAAGAAGCAAGATGAGAAACGGAGAGAAGGGACGCAAATTACGTTAGGTACCAGGCTCGAAAAGGACTTCGGCTCTTCTGTGTTCTTTCCCTGACGGCGCTTTTTCTACAACCCTGATTCCATGGATTTTCTGACACAGCGCGTCTGTAGGCCTAGGTAAGCTAAGGGTAGGTAGGCCACAAGCACAGCGCAAGCAGCCTATCAGAAGAAGCCGAAAACTCGAGGAGGGGGGGGTGAGAGAGAGGAGGGAAGGAGGGAAGGTACCGGCACGATAGGGGAACTGCCATATTTGGAGAAAGCGGGGTCTGCGAGCGAATGGGGTAAGAAGAAGGTGGCGGAGTTGTAGTAGTAGTAGGCCTACGCGAGGAAGGTAGGTAGGTTCTAGGCTACATGTAGCTCTAGCTCCAGCAGCTCTATTTTGCCCACGTTGCCGGTCTGCCCACGCACTTGATGAGCTATGCTGAGAAAGAGAGCGAGAGCGAGAGAGAGAGAGAGAGAGAGAGAGAGAGAGAGAGAGAGATGCTTAGGCCTAGCCTACTTGCTGGAAGTCCCCTATTCTTTTTCTTTGCCTTTCCTTCCTTCCTTCCATCCTACCTTCCTACCTTTCGCTTTACGTTTTGTCAGGGTCACTTGTTCCAGGTGTGAACACGTCAAGCCACCAGCACCGACTTAACGGTGGTTGGTGTTGGAGTTTATGTCCCGTCCGTGTTCTGTCTGTCTGCCTTACTCAAGTTTGTTTTAAATTTTTAAAAAAACCTAAAAAAATGAAATGCATTTCTTCTCCTTGTTCTTTTGGGTCTTGTTCTTTTTTGTGTTTTGATTGATCATCATCATCATCATCATCATCATCATCATCATCATCATCATCATCATCATCATCATCATCATCATCTCATCTCTCTCTCTCTCTCTCTCTCTCTCTCTCTCTCTCTCTCTCTCTCTCTCTCTCTCTCTCTCTCTCTCTCTCTCTCTCTCTCTCTCTCTCTCTCTCTCTCTCTTTTTCTTTCTTTCTTTCTTTCTTTCTTCATCATCACCATCATCACCCTCATCATCATCATCATCATCATCATCATCATCATCATCATCATCTCATCTCTTCTTCTTCTTCTTCTTCTTCTTCTTCTTCTTCTTCTTCTTCTTCTTCTTCTTCTTCTTCTTCTGTCTCTCTCTTTCTAAGACAAACAACAAAATCATTCCATGGTTCCCCATCTTCCCCATTCACTGGAACGAAAAGCACCAAGGTGCACAATTTATTGTGATTCCTGCCACATGTTCGTTATACTAACGCGCTTGAAGCTTGGATGACAACTATGAATGTATCCCACATGGGAAAGTGCATCATATGTTGCGGCAAAATTGCCGGAAAGCTATTATTGTTATTACTATTGTGTTGTTGTTATTATGCTACGACTTTTTGTTTGTTTGCTGAATGGAATAAGTAGACAACTGTGGGAGACATATTTTATTGTTGTTGTTGTTGTTGCTGCTACTGCTGCTGGAATCTCAGATGCAAGTTGTGTCGCTTTTCATTCATTTCATGTGCTATTAAGTTTTGTACTGTTTTGTACTGTACCTACTGTATTGTTTTTTAGACCATGATCTAAGAATGGGACCCCCCCCCCCCCCCGGATTTTTTACTTTGTTTTTCTGAAAGCTTATGATGTTGGTAGAAGCATTTGACATGTTACCCTCTGGGATACAGGTTATTTCAGGAGTGAGAGGTGTATCAACAGTGCATTTTCCCCTCTTTGCGCCCTATATTTAGGTTTTTGGGGTAGGGATGTTCATGCTGTGATTATTGCACAAAATGTAGCTTAACTTTTCATAATTTTATTGTGAATAGCATCTACCATAATTTTCCTGATTATATATGCACATTTTTTTTTGCTGACATATTTAAAACAAAACTACGGTGATGACTTTAGTGCGCGGCCATCCGAACAGCACACAGCTGAAATCTGTCTTACCACTCAACCACAGCCGAGCGCTGTTCCGTTCTCTCACCATCAGTTGAGCGGCACTTTCTCATCTCGCGCCTTGTGTGTCCGGTGCCAGAAGTGTATCCAACTATCAGTGTGTTCCACAAAGTTTGAACAAATAAGTCTAGATCAAGATGTTATCATTGATCAGAGAATGTCTGCAACACACAGTAAGTACTGCAACAACCACAAGTATAATTAACAAAGAGATGTTTTAACGACAGGGCTTCGAGTCTATGATTTTTTTACGAGTTTCAATTTTTTCCTCAAGAAATTACACATAATATGCAGATAAGTCCCGCCCGTGGGAGTGTGTGTGTGTGTGTGTGTGTGTGTGGTGTGTGTGTGTGCGCGCGTGCGCGCGCGCGTGTGTGCATAACACACACACACACAAACACACACACACACACACACTCTCTCTCTCTCTCCTCTCACCCCACACCACACCACACCACAGCACACACACACACACACCACACACACACACACACACACACACACACACACACACACACACACACACACACATCTAAAAATAGAACAAAGTGTGAGGTAGACCATCAGCTGCACGGCGTGGCCTTGGTGAAAAAAAAAACGCGGCCATAATTCGTTGTTCTTTTCAGTTCGGCGTCCTCCACCACAAATGTTGACAGAAATGTGGATAAGGCAAACTGTTGTGTAGTACTTTTAGTATCCATTTAACCGTCATGTTTCAGGTCATTGGCAAGTGTGCAGTCTCACTGAAAATGTATTTCATCTTCCCCATGTGACCCATCCTGTATAATATGAACATTTCAACATGGCAGATGAACATCCAGTGACCTTCAAAAGTACACCTAAGTGCAAAAGAAAAACTTCCAGGGGTGGGAGAACTTGTATAATTCATTTCCAAAATAACAGAAAAGAAAAGACTGTAACACCACTAACTGAAGAAAGCAAAAAAAAATATTCAAAAGTCTCTTCATTTGAGACGTTCTTCAGATGTGGCATGTCATAGACTAGATGAGATTTGTAATTGTATTCCAGAAGACCTTGACTTTACATGCCATGGTTATCACAGAAGCTGTAATGCACGTTTACAAATGTGAAATTTGCCAGGAAAAGAAAGCATGAGACAGATAGTGAAGAGGTTTCAGGACCATCAAAACCTAAAAGGACTGTTGCTACTTCAGGCCCATTGCTTCCAAAAGACAGTAGCATTTTTTGCAAGAAGAAATTCAAAAAGAAAGTTTCAAAAGGGGTTCCATGTTTTGAAAAACTTGTAAAATGTGTCACCAAGACAGCAGAACAGTCTATACAGGATGCAGCCAAAACTAAACAAGATGACATTTTCACTCATTATCAAGATACAGATCTTGTAGCACATAAAGCTCACTATCACGAAGGTTGTAGAAAAGACTATCTGAGATGTGAAGACAGGGATGCTGAAACACCAATAGATCAGAAAACTACTGAGCGGCTACAGGCACACGAGAGGGCATTTGAGTACATATGCGAGTATGATGAAAATGCAGTAATCAGAGGTTCACATGTGGAGAGAATGACAATGCTAGGTGAGAAGTAATGTGAATACATGCAACAACATTCTCCTGACTTCTACAACCCAGGATACAAGACTTACAAACTGAAAGAAAAAATAATGAAACATTTTGGCTTCAGAAATAAATTCTGGGCTCCGAACCGCAGTAATCTTGTTTATTGTGATGAACTTGCCCAGGGTCAGGCAGTTGAGAGCATTTGTGTCAGCAGCTTCAGAAGAAAGACGTCTTGAGGAATCTGCATATGTTCTTCGCTGATACATTATGGATGCTTTCAGGGCAACACCTGATATGCCATGGCCTCCTTCTGCAGAATTTCTTCAGTCTGATGCTGTTCAACCTCCAGATATCCTCACAGACTTTCTAAAAACACTGCTATCTGGAAAGAGTAGTTCTATGGAGCAACCCCAAACCACCAGATTGGCATCCTCAATTGCCCAGGACATATGCCAATCTGTGACAGGAGGGAAGTGGAAAATGCCTAAACGTTTTGCTTGGAATGTCTGTCAGACATGTAACTGGCAGCTCTGAAATCATAAGTCTGTTGAATAGGTTTGGTCATGTTGCTGGATACAAAACCATTGTGCGACTTGAGACTGCTATGGCCAATTCTGTACTTCAGTGCGCAAGTCCTCTTCCTTCAACAGTGAGTTTGAGAGAGAACAAGTTTATCCATTTTTGCTGGGATAACTTTGACCTGAACGAAAAAACTCCATCAGGAGCCAACACCACCCACTCCACTCATGGCATCATCATTCAAGAGGTTACTGGGGACACAATGCCTGACACTTTTCTGTCTCAGACAGAACCTCCTCCTCATTATCAGGACCGCCAATGCTCAGTGCAGTATGAGCCACATGGTGTTCCTCCATGCTTTGCAAAAGTAAAGGCAGAACCTAAGTTGCATGTTGTGGAAACTCATTTCTCAAACACAGAGGCAGTCTAAAAAGCTCAACTTCCTGATTTTTGGTGGATTTTTTTTCTCCAGATTCCAGGCCACAAATGGAAATCAACTTGTCCCTGGATGGGGAGGGTGGGTATCACTCACAGGAGAAGGGACAGAAAAGAAACAGTCTACTGTGGACTAAATGGCACCCATCCACCACCCTGTTCTTCGGATTGCACGCGTTTTCATTTCAATTTTCTGTTTTGTTTTTAAAATATGGGACAGGCGTTCCTTGTGCAGTGATGACATTAACATATGTTGATAGCCTGTTTAATACCCTTTATTTTGGTACCAAATTTGATATGAATGTGTAAGAATATATTAAATAAATAATTAAATTAACCTCACCCCCTAAATATTTGCCTTCTGAAGGGCTACTATATTAAATTGCTTGTATATCCTGAAAAACCGGGTTACAGGAGGGTAACATATACCATAAAACGTTGAAATAAACAAAGTTGCAGAAAAATGCACCTATAAATCCCTCCCAGGGGGGGGGGGGTCTATGGAGGGACCAAAGTCTATTTGTGTCAAGTTGTATGGTGTGGTGTGGCCATGGTATGGAATATCACAGCATGGAAGGGTGTTGTTTTATATTGTTTTGCATGGTATTATATTGTAATGCACACCAGGACTGCTCTGGCTACGAAGATCGCATTGCCACTCGTGCAGTGTCCTCCATTTTTGTCCTGTCTGACTCACTCACTCACTCAGTATCACAGCATGGTAGGGTGTTGTTTTATATTGTTTTGCATGGTATTATATTGTAATGCACACCAGGACTGCTCTCGCTACGAAGATCGCATTGCCACTTGTGCAGTGTCTTCCATTTTTGTCCTGTCTGACTCACTCACTCACTCAGTCCCATGTCCCAAAGGACGTAGGGGGGACATGAGAGAAGATGCAACAGCGATCTTTTTCCATGCTTCACGATCCTGTGTGGCTAGTAGGTGTTGCAGGGGTTGGGCGGTCCAGTCTTTGATGTTGTCAACCGATGATTTCTTTTGGTGGCCTCTTCTTCTCTTGCCCTCGACTGTTCCTTGCAAGATGGTTTTTGCTAGGGTGTTGTGTCTTGTGGTGTGACCAAACCACATCAGCTTTCTCCTCTTTATGGTGGAGAGCAAAGGCTCTTGGGGGCCCACACGCTTTTTGATTTCTTCTTTCACATGGTTATTGGTCTTGTGTTCTTTGTATGATATTTTGAGGAGTCTTCTGTGGCACTTGTTCTCGAATGCTTGGATTCTCCTCTCTAAATCTGCTGTGAGAGTCCATGATTCACAGCCATATAGGAGGATAGATATCACGAGGGATTTGTAAAGGTGGTATTTGGTGCAGAAGCTGATGTTGTTGCTTCTGATGATCCTCTGGAGTCTGACTAGAGCAGATGTTGCTGTTGCAATGCGAGCTTTCACTTCATTGTTTGATGTGCCATCTTTTGTTAGGATGGAGCCTAAGTATTTGAATTGGCTCACCTCTTCCTATTTTCTCCATTCATCTT
>CM060328.1:38572368-38577368 GCA_030674155.1 Stramonita haemastoma | reverse complement strand
TCTCTCTCTCTCCTCTCTCTCTCTCTCTCTCTCTCTCCTCTCTCTCTCTCCTCTCTCTCTCTCTCCTCTCTCCTCTCCTCTCTCTCTCTCTCTCTCTCTCTCTCTCTCTCTCAGAAACAACCAAAGTCACAACAGTTAACCAAGTAGTCCAGTGCAACTCTTTAAAGACTTCTCAAGGAGTTAAAGTAGAAGTCACAAAGTCTAGTCACTCTTTTTTTCGTGGAGGTCAGTTCCTACCGCAGTATTTACTGCTGAACAATTTTGAAACTAAAAATGTCTGAAAAAAATGATAGTCTTTTAGTGTAAAAGCACAAAAAAAAAAAAAAAAAAGAAGCAAAAACACCTTAACATTCCACTCAGCATTTTTTTCTCATCCGCACTTAAGAGACTCCACCCAGAAAGCCTCAGAAGAAAAAAAAAGGCAAGACCACCACCTGGCTGAGAGAGTTTGAGGCGGAGTTAAATGAAAGAAGTAGGCAGTTGGGAGTAGAAGGGTAACTACGTAGGCCTCACTCCACTTATAACGTTGTACTTCACCTTCAAGTCGAAGGTCAAGTAGTCTCTGTGCACCAACACTATTAAGCTACGACGTCACTCGTTTCAAAACAAGTTTGTTTTCAGAGGAAGACATATCGTAAGCGACTTCTATGGATTGGTTGGATTTTAAGAGGTGACAGCTAGACTAGACCCAGTGTGGCCTCTGTGGTGGTGGTGGTGGTGGTGGGGGGGGGGAGCGGGTGTGTGTGTGTGTGTGTGTGTGTGTGTGTGTGTGTGTGTGTGTGTGTGTGTGTGTGTGTGTGTGTGTTAAAAAACAAAAAAAACAAAACAAGATTGGACTGGAAGTTTACTGTTAGGATCTGTGGGAGTCGAGACAGGGGAGGGGGGAGGAGGGGGAGAGGGGTAAAAGAAGGAAATAAATGAATGCTTAAAGACCTGTGAAAACATGGAAAGGTAGTGCTATCTTGACTTTTTGTGTTTCTACGTTGATGTCTGGAGCCATGTAACTGTAAGTGGATGGATAAAGGATGAGGAGGCAAAGGATGGAGATTGTAGTATCTTGCTTGTTGTTTAGTAGAACAGAAAAGGACCTTATGACATTTTGTTTGGGTGGTAAAATCGAGTCAGTTTTGAGATAGTTTTCCACAGAAAATTATCTTTTTTGCTTTGGTATTATTTGCAAATGGAATAGTATGTTGGGTTGAGAGTATAGAAGAGGAAAAGTTTTAGATTTCTTCTTCTTCTTCTTCTTCTTCTTCTTCTTCTTCTTCTTCTTCTCTCTCTCTTCCTCTTCCTCCTCTCCTCTCCTCCTCCTCCTCCTCCCTCCTCCTCTCTCCTCTCTTCTTCTTCTTCTTCTTCTTCTTCTTCTTCTTTTGCAATTCTTCTTCTTGCCCCCTTCTCCTCCTCCTTCTCCTCCTCCTCCTTCTCCTTCTTCAAGAAAGCAATCACTGCTCCAGCACTCAAGGTCTTCACCCGGATAATGCAGCCTGCAGGCTGCATGCAGGGTGCCGCCTGTTTCCATCCATACCACCCACCATAACTGACTCGGTCCGCTCATCCGTGGAAGGTGAATGGGTTTTCAATGCATGTGCCTACGCCACCCTGTTGTGGTGCTTCGGTACATGGGATTTTAATTTAGATTATCACATACAGACACAGACACACACACACCGCACGCGCACGCACACATACATGAATTATGCACACACGCACAGACACATAACGCTCATACGCATGCATGCACGCGCGCACGCACAAACGTACGCATGCACGCAAACACACATCACTAAATGTGAAAAGATGTTAAATTAAAGAACACACATACTACCCCCTCTCAACCCTCCCCCCCCTAACACACACACACAAACACACACACGCCGCGCGCGCGCGCGCACAAACACACACACACACACACACAACACACAACACACGCACACACACACATACATACATACATACATACATACATACATACATACACATTTATATAATAAATATATATATATATATATATATATATATATATATATATATATATATATATATATATATATATAAAATATATATATATATATAACACATATATATATATACACACACACACGCACTACCCCTCAACCAACCCATCCACCCATCCATCCATCTTTTCTCTCCTCTCCCCAAGTTCAGGCACCTGATGACACAATATACACTATACTGTACTATACTGCTGTAAAGTTGATCTCCCCCCAAACCATCACTTTTCTCAGAACATAAAAAATAAAAAAACCCAAAAGAAAATTCGGTGAACAGGGTGTATAGAATTACTCCTCAATACGTAGTACAGCAGTTGTGTGTATATAGTGTACGTACGTACGTAGGCACCAGCCTGCAGGCACTACTGCTGACTTTGCCTCAAGCCAAATTAAGTTTCACAACGCTAGGCCTAGTATCTAGCTAGCTAGCTAAAATCCTGGCTCCCTGCCCGCCCTCTTCTTTGACTCAACCAGCAGCCACCTTCATTTCTCCTTCTGCTCCTTCTCCTCCTTTTCCTCCTCCTCTCTTCTTCTTCTCTCCTCTGCATCCATCCATCCTCCTCTTGTTGTTCTTCTCTTGTTCTTGTTGTTTTGCTTGTTGTTCTTTCTTGTTCTTGTTCTTCTCTTGTTCTTTCTTTGTTTTGTTTTTCTTGTTCTTGTTGTTTTTTTGTTTTTTGTTTTCTTCTTTTGTTGTTTCTTTCTTTTTTTTTTTCTTTCTTTTCTTTCTTTCTTTCTTTCTTTCTTTCTTTCTTTCTTTTCTTTCTTTCTTTCTTTCTTTCTTTCTTCTTTCTTTCTTCTCTTCTTCTCTTCCTTTTCTTTGTTGTTTTGTTTGTTTCTGTTCTGTTCTTTTCTTCTTTCTTTCTTTCTTCTTCTTCTTCTTCTTCTTCTTCTTCTTCTTCTTCTTCTCTTCTTCTCCTCCTTCTCCTCCTCTCCTCCTCCTTCTCCTTCTCCTCCTCCTCCTTCTTCCTCTTTTCTTCACCCCACATCCTCCTCCCCCTTTTTCTTTATCATTTCTTTCTTCCTATGAAAATGTGCTCTACCAACTTCTCAATCACCCTTCTCATTCCTCTCTCTCTCTCTCTCTCTCTCTCTCTCTCTCTCTCTCTCTCTCTCTCTCTCTCTCTCTCTCTCTCTCTCTCTCTCCTCTCTCTCCCTCCTCTCCCTCTCTCTCTCTCTCTCTCTCTCTCTCTCTCTCTCTCTCTCCTCTCTCTCTCTCTCTCTCTCTCTCTCCTCTCTCTCTCTCCTCTCTCTCTCCTCCTCTCTCCTCCCCTCTCCCCCCCCCTCTCTCTCCTCACTCTCTCTTCTTTCTGTCCTACTACTTCTACTTGTAGTACAGGTAAACGTTTACCAAAAAAAAGAGAAAAAAAAACTTGGCGTGCGGCAAGGGTTGAGAGAAAGTAGGTAGGGAACGAAATGGGTTAATATACTTCCACTGCATAGGTACGTGCACTGCTGTGTATGCACGTGTGGTGCTGAGGTGCAGAGCTCTTCTGTCTGCTGTCTGTCTGTCTGTCTGTCTGTCTGTCTGTCTGTCTGTCTGTCTGTCTGTCTGTCTTCTCTCTCCTCTCTCCTCCTCTCTCTCTCCCTCCCCCCCTCCTCCTCTCTCTCTCTCTCCTCTCTCTCTCTCTCTCTCCCTCTCTCTCTCTCTCTCTCTCTCCTCTCCTCCTCTCTCTCTCTCTCTCTCTCTCTCTCTCTCTCTCCCCTCTCTCTCTCTCTCCCCCATGTTATTGCACTGCAAGTCGATTACGTTATTTTCTCAAGATTTCTGTTATTTTTTTTCAATGGGTGTACTCTCTTTTTATAGTTCGAAATAAAATTTACACATTTCTTGGCAGAGGTGCTGGGGTCTAGAGTACAACGAGATAAGCTTATATACTTTCTGTTCAGAGTAAGCTGGAAGTCTACAGAAGAATGTTTAGATTGCAGCTGAGGTACATAGTGCATAGACTGCAAAATTAACGAGCATCAGATGAATAGGAACCTATTTTCCCCAAGCGTTTAAGATAAGACACAAGTTAAAGCAGCAAACAACACAAAAGAAGTGATAACCCATGCAAGTGCCAGACGTTTAAGGTACTGCTGATAGGGGAAAGAAAAGTTGAAACAAAAAATAGTTTGGTTCCAGAAGACAAAACAAAACAACGAGAAGATAGGTTTGGAAAGGGAGCATTTTATTATTTTTTTTTCTGTTCTTCGTGTCTAATGTACAAAGGGTCGCCACGTCGTTTCGAAAAGCTGGCCATTAGCCAGAAACTAGGAACACAGCAGGAAAATTACATTTTGATTGAAGAGAAATTACATTTGATTGAAAAAATGTGCAGTTTGGTTTAAAGAAAAGTTACGTGTTTATCAAAGAGAAGTTTACATTTTGATTGAAGAAAAGTTACGTATTTATTAAATAGAAGTATTGTGGTATTTGTTGGAGTCCTTAATTGTTTTATTATTAAAAAATCTTCTATCTATCTATTATTATCATATCATAATAATATATTATTATATTTATACTAAGATATAAAAAATAAATAAATATAATATATATATATAATATATATATATATAGTGTGTGTAATGTGTGGTGTGTGTGTGTGTGTGTGTGTGTGTGTGTGTGTGTGTGGTGTGGTGTGTGTGTGTGTGTGTGTGTGTGCGTGCATGCGCGCTCGCACGTACGTGTCTACACTCTCAGTTAAACAAAACGAATAAGAAAAAAGGAAAACTGGAATTCTTGCAAATCTGTCAAGAATCTGAATATTTTATGACATAAAAATATTACAACTTTAAAAAAACAAAACAAAACAAAACAATAAAAAAATGATGCTTATCCTAAAACACTGCTTTCCATCACCAATTCTACAACCCCCTCCCCTCTTTCCCTTCCCCACACGCCCCTTTTTTGAACTTTTGCCTCCAGTTTCAACCATTTAAACAAAACTGACGAGGTAAAGGTAGGGGTCCAAGGGGGGGGGGGGGGGGGGGGGGGGGGGGGGGGGG
>CM060328.1:38564868-38569868 GCA_030674155.1 Stramonita haemastoma | reverse complement strand
TGGTTTTATCTCACTTTTATGTATGATCGATGTGGTTTTCCCCACAAAGCGGTGGCCGTCCTAGGCTGACCCTTAAGATTGACCAAGCGTCGCTACAAGAAAAGGACAGTAAGAGTTGGTTTTATACCCCGTTTTAAACTGTATATAATTGTACAGGTTTAATACGAGTTTTTAAAATGGACGAGGTGACAACAGCCCCGATATGGACTGTGTAGTTGGCGGGGCTATAAACAACAT
This sequence comes from Stramonita haemastoma, assembly GCA_030674155.1. Classification (NCBI taxonomy): domain Eukaryota; kingdom Metazoa; phylum Mollusca; class Gastropoda; order Neogastropoda; family Muricidae; genus Stramonita; species Stramonita haemastoma. Next base: position 38,569,631 of record CM060328.1, on the reverse strand, counting down.
GATTGGATTGGATCTTTTTTGATCCTCGGCTAGAGCTCCGAGGTTTGCCAATGGTGAGATTTTTGCGTAGCCTTTGCGATGGTCCCTCCCACCTCCCCCCCTCCCCCCCCTCACCCCGCCCCTCCTACCAGTTAAATAGCTGCATTCCGATTTGGGGGACGATCTCTAAACACGACACCCGTGTGCATGTGGGTTGTCTTTCTAATTAAAAAAAAAAAAGTGTTGTCATCTGTTCCTACCGTCACGCAATGGCTTACTCTTCCGAAAGGCGGGGAAAAGGGGGCGGGGAAAGAAATGATAAATAACAATGTATGGAAGAGTTTAATTCGATACAGACAGCTAGATAATTAATGTCAATATTTCATTTATGCAATGCATTAATGTCAGGGTTTTCCCTTATTGTTCTTCTTGTTATCGTTATCATCATCATCATCATCATCATCATCATCATCATCATCATCATCATCATCATCATCATCATCATCTTTTTTCTAGCTTTTAGCTGAAACTGTTTTCCATCCATTACAAACATTTCTCCTCTCACCCACCCCCTTCGCCTTTTCGTCGCCATCTCCTCTTTTTGCAGGTAAACATATATGTAATAGTTTACCTGGATGCCATTTTCACAAAAAAATATTTAAAAGATGATGATGTAGGATTTTCTGCAGAATAAATGTTCTCCTTCCCTCCCTTCCCCTCTCTATCTCTCTGTCTCTCTATCTCTCTGTCTCTCTCTGTCTCTCTATCTGTGTCTGTGTCTCTGTCTCTCTCTATCTCTGTCTGTCTGTCTGTCTTTCTGTCTGTCTGTCTGTCTCTCGTACACATTGCCTGTCTTGTTTTTTGTATGTCCATCTCTGTTTCTCTAAATGCACACACACACACACACACACACACACACACACACACACCACACACACACACACACACAACAACACAACACAAACACATTCATTTATGTCATGCCAGTCATCTTCCTTCTCCAACACACACACACACACACAGCAGCACAGCACCTCACCAACACACAGCACACGCACGCAGCGCACGCACCACACACACACGCACGCCGCCACACACACCACACACACACACACACAACACACACCACACACCTGCACGCGCACCTATTGGTAAACATAATAATTATTCCAGTGAAGACACGGTGAAAACAGAATGCCAGACTTACAGATCCCATCCTATTTTCCCTCGTACCTCCCCCCCACCTTATTTGTTTGAAACAGCTGCGAATTATGGTTCAGCCTACCTTAAATGCGATTATTATGAGGTCTGATATAAATGATTATGCTTACATAAATTATTGTTATCATGGAACACTTTTTGTGTCTTCATATCATGGACAGATAGATAGATAGATAGATAGATAGATAGATAGAAGATAGATAGATAGATAGATAGAGAGATAGAGAGATAGATAGAGAGATAGAGAGATAGAGAGTAGGTAGGTAGGTAGGTAGGTAGGTAGATAGATAGATAGATAGATAGATAGAGACAGTGAGATAGATAGAGTTAGATAGAGATAGATAGATAGATAGATAGATAGATAGATAGATAGATAGAGATAGAGAGAGACAGAGAGAGACAGAGAGAGACAGAGAGAGACAGAGAGAGAGAGAGACAGAGAGAGAGAGTTAAAAAATATTTTGCATTTGTTACAACCCACTCCCAAAGAAGAACAGAGCAGAGCAGAGCAGATCAACAGAACACAGCAGAGCAGAGCAGAACAGAGCAGAACAGATCAACAGAACACAGCAGAGCAGAGCAGAACAGAGCAGAGCAGATCAACAGAACACAGCAGAGCAGAGCAGAACAGAGCAGAACAGATCAACAGAACACAGCAGAGCAGAGCAGAGCAGATCAACAGAACACAGCAGAGCAGAGCAGAACAGAGCAGAACAGATCAACAGAACACAGCAGAGCAGAGCAGAACAGAGGAGAACAGATCAACAGAACACAGCAGAGCAGAGCAGAACAGAGAAGAACAGAGCAGAGCATAGCAGGGAAGAACAAAACAGAAAAGAACAGACAGATACACAGAGAGACTCACAGACGGATAGAAATAAAACCCGATGGTTCCATTTCTAGTTGATAATTTGACATAGCGAAATGAATGAAGAAAACGCTTCAGAATATACGAGGTGGTGGAAGAAAAGATCGACAAGTTACATTCATTAACATTGGAATCTTGTTGTGGATTTGGAGCAGTAAAGCATCTTGAGAGAACTCAAACTCGAACTCGAATCATTTATTCACAAAAAGGCCATTGGCCCATACATGAAGGGGGTTGCCAAATTGCTTAGTATTTTGGTGTGGAATAAAAGACAACAGCAATGACAACAGCAGAAACGTATAGCAACAAAATCAGTAGCAAAAAATATGACTTATGATAATAAAGGATCTCTTATTCTAAAGGCTTTACACAAATACAAATGAGAGAGAGAGAGAGAGAGAGAGAGAGAGAGAGAGAGAGAGAGAGAGAGAGAGAGAGAGAGAGAGAGAGAGAGAGAGAGAGAGAAGAGAGTTTGTCTTACAGAATAATCACAAAGTTAATTTCAAGGGAACGAAGCAGACTTGACATATAACCATCAAATCACACCAGCAACTATCTAAACCATGCTTATGATTCTCTCATGTCGGAAAATCTAGACAGCGAATCAGCTTCTCTTAATCTCAAAAGTTACGAGTGATTTTTAAAAAATCTAAATATGTGATGTTTTGTCAGTCACTCCTTTTATTCTTCTGCTTCTTTTCCAATCTAAGATAGCATTTTTTTTTAGATACTTCTTACCAGAATCGAGACAAATGACTAACAAGCATGTTATCGTCACAAGACGTCACGTAAGCAACATTACCCCTTTGCTATGTGAATATCTAAACAAAGTGTTTCATAAGTTGCACGGTCAAACGATAACTACATTAATTATTTTACATCTAAAGCAACTTTTTTTTCCACATCTTTGGAAGCATTTTGCAATGATGAAGGAGTTGTAATTAAATACATGTACTTGCTTTCCTTCACCACTCTTTGTCTTTATATATATATATATATATATCTCTCGTGAGTTTCTGTTTCTTGCATGCGATATACATCTGTATTAATTCATAAGACTTTATCTAAAAACAACAACAAAGCAAAACAGAGAGGAATAGTGCTGATACCAGGCTTTTTTTGTTGCCAGATATGTCTAAATCTACGAACACAAAAGCAGTTGCTTGACATGAAAGGCCTATGTCATTTTCCCCGAATCTTCTAAATGTTTTAATATGTTTGAAGCTTTTAGGGGGGAGAGAGAGAGAGAGAGAGAGAGAGAGAGAGAGAGAGAGAGAGAGAGAGAGATAGAGAGAGAGAGAAGAGATACAGAGACAGAGAGAGAGAGACAGAGAGAGAGACAGAGAGACACAGAGAGAGACAGACAGAGAGAGAGAGAGAGAGGAGAGAGAGAGAGAGAGAGAGAGAGAGAGAGAGAGAGAGAGAGAGAGATACAGAGACAGAGAGAGAGAGACAGAGAGAGACAGAGAGAGACAGAGAGAGAGAGAGAGAGAGAGAGAGAGAGAGAGAGAGAGAGAGAGAGAGAGAGAGAGAGAGAGAGAGAGGAGAGAGAGAACGAGTGAGGGAAAACCCCTCGCTAACAACCCAGATGGTTAAAAGAAAGAACACATGAATAAGCAGACAGTAGATGAATAAACAAATTAACGAAAGAAAAACACGATAAAACACACCCAACCATTCTTTCAGTAGACACAATTTAGATAAGACACCTTTGTAGATTGTACAATTTTGCCTGCAACAAGAGAAGAGAGAGAGAGAGAGAGGAGAGAGAGAGAGAGAGAGAGGAGAGAGAGAGAGAGAGAGAGAGATAGAGAGACAGACAGACAGACAGACAGACAGACAGACAGACAGGCAGACAGACAGACAGACAGAGACAAAGAGACAGAGAGACAAAGAGACAAAGAGACAGAGAGAGAACATAAGTAAAAATGTAGAAACAAAACAAAGCAAGAGCACCCTTATCCTTCTTAAAATAACTCCCCACCACCCACCCCTACACCCCTCAGAAATCTAACCCAACAAAACCAAATCAAAAGAAAACGACCCCCCCCCCCCTCAAACAAAAATTTAAAAAAAACTACAAAAAACATCCTAAACAAGCCCCCCCCCCCCCCCCAACAAAAAACCCCAAACCAAAAATAACCACCTCCCACCAAAATCCTCTCCCCCCTCAAAAAAAAAAAGAAAAAAAGGGAAAAAAACCCTCACCCAACCACACCCCACCACCCTCCCCCTTTCCAAGAATTGACCAAAACACGAAAAACGAAGTGGTACCATGTATATACACACACAATAAGAATCACTTGACTGACTTACCTAAGTGACCAAATGAGCAAAAAGCCGGAGAGGCAGGCAGGCAGGCAGGTAGGCAAGGCAGGTACAGACAAGACAGGTAGGTAGAAAGACAGTGAGTGAGTGAGTGAGTGAGTGAGCAGAACCTTGGGATGCTAGGCCTAAAAGAAAAGCACCCCCCCCTCATCAACAAGCAAGGAAAGTGCTGAGCTGGCAAGAATTGGTGGTGGTGCTGCTGGTGGTGGGGGGTGGAGGTGTAGGAGTGGGGGTGGGGGTGGTGAGGTGAGGGGTGGGAGAGGGGGGGGGGGCTTAGGGGGGTGGAAGGGGAAGAGAGAATAGACAGCCAGAGAGAAATAATCTTGGAACCAAGAGCAATCTCTCTGTCTGACACGATATGCAACCC
>CM060328.1:38549724-38559724 GCA_030674155.1 Stramonita haemastoma | reverse complement strand
CAACTGGACTATTACATAGACAAACAGAAAAATCATGAAGAAGCGAAAAGTCGTTCAAAATCTTTTCCAGAGAAAAAGGGCTGTTTGAAGAATGACAATAGCCCAACTTTTGTAAAACCGAGCGCCCAGCGAATGGACAGTGAACAAGTAAATGATTCACTGTGATTTGTTCACCGCATAAGCATTTAATATTTTTGCAATATTTCGTGCGGAGAGCGTTTAAACGAAAGCGATACATTAAACTGATGATGTGTCTAGGACTAGAATTCAAATTATTTAACAAGAGGGTACTGGTCTTTCTTGTAGTAGTACTTTTTATGCAGTTATTGAAATATTGACAATTAGAACTCTCGAGATAACTTTGGAATTGAGCAGAAGATATATTCTCTACCAGTCTGTAACACTCCTGGAGATCTAATGGAATGGAAAGACTGATAGTACTATCAGAACAGTAGGCTGCTTTTCTGGCAGCTTCATCTACCCTTTCATTGGAGTGATCCCACAGTGTGAAGGTACCCAGAAGAAAGTTACTGATATATCTTTAACTGACAAAAGATGCACAAGGTGTTTTATTTCAGTCATCATTTCGCGTCTTGCCTTTGAATTAAAGATCTAAGCGCAAGTAACACTGATTTTGAATCTACACATAGTAATATTTGACAGGCATTCATGGGCAGAGTAGACATATGATTTAAAGCCATGAGGATGGCTGCGAGTTCAGCAGTAAATATAGATACATGACTACCCAAGTAATATTGCTTTACACATTTAAGTGCAGGAATTACAAAAGCAGCACCTGCTCTGCCGTCTTCGAGAACAGATCCGTCTGTGAATATATGTAAATAGTTTCTATAGTGACTATCCATATAGCAGTTAACTGTACTCTTTAACAAATTTGGCGAATCTTTTTTTTAATAAATTTAATTTATTTATATCAAAAGTGGGTTTATTCCATTCCCACGGCGGAACTGGCGAAAATAATGGTTTAACAGCAACAGATGTTCCTATGATTTTGGGATGACAAAGAATCTCTGCAGCAAAAGTATAAAGAGATTTCAAAGACTGGATCTTTTCAGCCCTTTTACCAAAATCTTTATCAGATTTAAGGTGGACTTCGCGCTGAGAGAAAGTATCATACGCAACACTTTTTAATACGAATTTTGCAGCTGAGGATTTTCTAAGCTCATCAAGCGGTAGAACACCCGCTTCTCTGTAGGTTCCCAAAATGCATGAATGAGCTGGGACTCCTAGTGCAAGTTTATAAGCTTTGGAATCTACACTCTGTAACTTTTTTAACAAGTGTTGGGGTGCATTAAAGAAAACTTCTTGCGCATATGTCAACCTCGAACGAACAAGCGAGGAAGACAGGGATACCAGGGCTTTTGTATCATGTCCCCAATGCTGCTTACTGACAATTTTAAGGAAATTCAAACTTTTTCGAGCTTTGTTCAGAATATATTCGATATGATTGCTCCAAGATAACTTTGGAGTAAGATACACACCAAGAAACTTTACAGCCTGTGCCTACTGCAGAACAAAACCATCAATTGTGAAAACTGGTAAATGTTCTGGATCATAACCTGAATTAAAGAGCATTAAATTCGTTTTTTCCAATGATAAAGCAAGACCATTTTCTATCAAAAAATTATTAAGTCCATCGAGCTGAAGCTGGTATACTTTCCTTATGTAATTCAAAACTCTAGCTGGAGTTTTACGTTTCATTGTAACTCTCATCCACAAACAAATGTCATCTGCATATTGAACTAGTACTGATTCTTTTGACATAATTTTTGGAAGATCAGCTAATACGATATTAAATAAGATAGGAGAGATTACTGAACCTTGGGGTAAGCCCATTTCGACTGGTCTCGGGTTTGAGTAAGTACTACCTATACGTGTTTGTAAAAATCTGTTGGATAAAAACACCTTTATGTAATTATATATATGGCCTGTAAACCCTAGATTTTTCAGTTTATATAAAAGGCGACTATGCCATACCTGTTCATAGGCTTTCTTTACATCAAAGAAAGTTGCCAAAACATTTTTTCTTCTAGCAAACTGTTCTTTTATCTGTGTTGTTAGTTTAACTAAATGATCAGTTGTGCATCTTCCTTGTCTGAAACCTGCTTGGTTCACAGGGATGATCTTATATTTTTCACAGTGATGAACAAGTCTTTGTAGAATAATTTTTTCCATTAGTTTACATGCATGCGATGTTAAAGCAATTGGACGATAACTGTTTTTGTCTGTTCTGGGTTTTCCTTGTTTATGTATTGGGACAACTATTGAGTGTTTCCACAGATTTGGGATTCTACCCTCTTCCCAACATTTTTGAAAAAAGCAATGAAGAAAACGGAGTAAGTTTGGTGGGAGATGTTGCAACATTTCATATGAAATACCATCCAGGCCCACTGATGTTTTTTTGTTTGCAAAGCTAAAAAGGCATTCTTTCAATTCTTCTAGAGTAATAGGCGCATTTAGAGAATGATGATTTATGGGTTCTGGATCCCTATAAATGTCCTTTTTTTCTTCATCCTCTCTATACTTTCTTCTTTTTTCTGACAATCCATTAATACAACTGTTATTTGCAAACAAGTCAGCAAATGTTTCAGCCTTTTCAAAATTTGATGGTAAGTCACAGTGGTCTAACCTGATAGGGCATTGGGGTAAATTAATGCCATTTTTCATTGCTTTTAGTTTTTCCCAGACTTTTTGAATATCTCTATAGGTAGTTACGTCTTTCATGCAGTATGAAGACCAATAATGAGCTTTAGCTTGTGCATATATTCTACTAGCATTATTTTTGGCTGCTTTCATCTCTTTATAATTCTTAGCCGACTTTTCCTTAAGGTACGCTTTAAATGCTACCTTTTTCATATTTTTGGCATCTTCACATGCAGAGTTCCACCAGATATTCCAAACATTGTGTGTGTGTGTGTGTGTGTGTGTGTGTGTGTGTGTGTGTGTGTGGTGTGTGTGTGTGTGTGTGTGTGTGTGTGTGTGTGTGTGTGTGTGTGTGTGTGCGTGTGTGTGTGTGTGTGTGTGTGTGTGTGTGTGTGTGTATGTGTGTGTGTGTGTGTGTGTGTGCGTGTGTGCGTGTGTGTGTGTGTGTGTGTGTGTGTGTCTATGTCTCTCTCTGTCTTTCTGTCTCTTTGTCTCTGTTTGTCTGAATGTCTGTTTGTCTGAATGTCTGTCTGTCTGTCTGTCTGTCTGTCTGTCTGTCTGTCTGTCTGTCTGTCTGTCTGTCTGTCTGTCTGTCTGTCTGTCTGTCTGTCTCTCTCTCTCTCTCTCTCTCTCTCTCTCTCTCTCTCTTCTCTCTCTCTCTCTCTCTCTCTCTTGTGTTTTAGTTTATTTTGTTGGTTGGCAAATCCCTTTTGTTGTTGTTGTTGTTGTTGTTGTTGTTGTTGTTGTTGTTGTTGTTGTTCTTCTTCTTCTTCTTCTTCTTCTTCTTCTTCTTCTTTCTTCTTCTTCTTCTTCTTTCTCTCCTTCTCCTCCTCTCCTCCTCCTCTCTCCTCCTCCTCCTTTCCTCCTCCTCCTCCTCTAGAGGTCTTTCTGTTTCTCTGTCTGTCTGCTTGACTTCTGTCTGTCTGTCTCTGTCTCTCTGTCACTTTGTGTCTTGCTTTCATTCAATCAGTCTCATTTATTTTCTTTCTTTGTTTCTTTCTGTCTTTTTGTCTTTCTTTCCCTTTGTCTTTGGTGCTTTCTTTCTTTTCTCTCTTTCCTTTCTTTCTTTCTTCCATTCTTTCCTTGCTTCTCTCTTCCTTTCTCTTCCTTTCTTTCTTCCTGTCCATTTCCGCCTCTTGAGGTGACATTCATACTGGTTCCATGTTCTCTCCCCACCACCACCACCACCACTATCACCACCCCCACCCCTTGCCCCCTGAAGTTCTTCAGATGGAACAGCAATCCAGGTCCTATTTGTGATCGTACGCAGAACACCTTGTTTACCTCCCCTGGCATATGAAGCCACCCTTGTGGAAAATCAGTCTTAATGCCATTCTCCCCACCTGTTTCTGCTTGTGCTTTCGCTTTTGCTTTTCTTTCTTCTTTCTTTCTTTCTTTCTTCTTTCTTTCTTTCTGTCTGTCTGTCTGTCTGTCTGTCTGTCTGTCTGTTTGTCTTTCTTTTTTTCTGCTTTCTGTCTGTCTGTCTGTCTTTTTTTCTGCCTATCTGTCTGTCTTTTGTTCATTTTCTTTCTGTCTTTCTTACTTTCTTTCTTCTTTCTTTGTTTTTTTTCTTTCTTTCTTTCTTTTTTCTTCTCTTACCTCTCTTTCTTTCTTTCTTTCTTTCTTTCTTTCTTTTCTTTCTTTCTTTCTTTCTTTCTTTCTTTCTTTTCTTCTTCTCTTACCTTCTTCCTTCCTTTATTCCTGTCCATTTCCGCATCTTGAGGTGACATTCATATTGGTTCCGTTTTGTGCTCTGTCTTTGGGTCAGTCTGTCTCTGTGTCTGGTCGTGTGTTTTGGTTTGTTTGTTTGTCTGTCTTTCTTTTTCTCCTCCCCCTTTCTTCCTTCCTTCCTTTGTTTCTATTTTCTTCTTGTATATCCGTATGTATGTTTGTTCGTTATATATTTTCTATCCTTTTTGTTTCATCTAATTTCTTTCTTTCTGTATGTCTGTCTATCATTCTTTCCATCCTTCTGTCTGTCTGTTTGTCTGTCTGTCTGTCTGTCTGTTTGTCTGTTTGCCTGTTTGTCTGTCTGTCTTTCTTTCTTCTTTTCCTCCCCTGTTCTCGTCATACTCTCTCTGTCTCTCTCTCTGTCTCTCTTTCTGTCTCTGTCTCTGTCTCTTTTTCCATCTTTGTATCTCTCCGACTCCTTCATAATCAACCCCCCCCCCCTTTTACTCCTGTCTCTCTATTTTGAATTTCCCTATCTCCATCCCTCTTTCCCTCCCCAATACCCAGAACCGCCCACTTATTCCCAGAATCTTAGCGATAAATCAGTCAGCGACGCTGAACAATTACGTTAAAGTGACACTGTGCAGTGATAGGGTTGCGTAACGCATCCTAAATCGTCCATGAACTGTGGTATTTTCAAGCTTGCACAACAAGACACTTAAGCAAAACAGTGTAGACCCTCCACCTCCCGCCCTCCTCCTCCCCCTCCCCACCCACGCGCACTCCCACCCACGCATATATTTGGGATTACTTCCCATGATGATTCTCGATAGCAGTTTTCGCAGAATTAATTGCCTCCCTTCCAACAACCTTTTCGAGGGCAAGTCTCCTCTTTTTTTTATTTGTTTATTTTGTATTCAAACAAATACACTTTTTGAAAATTGTTTGTTTATTTTGTATTCAGGGGACGGGATAGCTTTGTGGTCAGAGTGCTCGCTTTCTCCCAGTCAATGTTAAGCAGCGTTGAGCGTGGTTGCCAATTGAATGGGTGACCGTTTGCACGCCTTGGCTACAGTACAGTTCCCCCAGTTCACCCAGCTGTAAATGGGTACCTGCCCTCTTTAGGGTCAGGGAAGGTAAAGCAGCGAAGGAGAGGAGATGGGCGCCGTCCTCAATATGCTGGTCCCTAGAGAAGCCGAGGTCTCTGATGCCCCGCTCTCCAACGACCACACAGGTTATAGGTCACCTTTTACCTTACCATTACCATATTTTCTATTCACTGTTAAACAGGTAATTACAATATAATTTTATCACTCTTTGACTATAGACCTAAACATTAAGTGTAAATGGGATGCAATTTTTGCATCCTCCTCCTCCTCCTCTTCCTCATCATCCTCATCATTATCATCATCAATGTAATATCATTATCTTTATTATTGCTGTTATTATGATATTATGATAATAATGGTGATGATGATGATGATGAAGAAGAAGAAAAATACTGATGATGGTGATGACCATTATTATTAATATTATTAATATTATTAATAATAATAATATTATTATTATTATTATTATCATCATCATCATCATCATCATCATCATCATCATCATCATCATCATCATTATTAACAACAACAACAACAACAACAACAACAACAACAACAACAACAACAACAGCCATCTGCTTGCTTACATTTGTTTGTGTGATAAAGTGAGAGGTGAACCCAATACCTAAAGGCATGATCCTACTTCAACGGGTCTGTTTATGTTGCTGGATGGTGGGACATGTGCGTTTGTGCCCTTTGGGTAAGTGAGCTTGCTTATCTATCAGCCAGACCACAGAGAGAGAGAGAGAGAGAGAGAGAGAGAGAGAGAGAGAGAGAAGAGAGGAGAGAGAGAGAGAGAGAGAGAGAGAGACAGAGACAGACAGACAGACAGACAGACAGAAACAAGCCAACCACTGACAGAACTTTTTTCCTCTCTCCCTAAGAATGAGAGACATAAGAGACACGCAAAGCAAACGCGTTTCGCTTCACCTCTTTTAGAGGTGCAAAGTACAGGTAGTTTCTTGTACTTCTTGTTGTTCTTCTCCTTTCTCCTCTTCCACATCAACCTTCTTTTTCTGCTTCTTCTTTTTCCTCCTCTTCCTCCCCCATCCTCCTCCTCCTCCTCCTCCCCCTCCTCCTTCTCTTCTTCTTCTTTCTTTCTTCTTCTTCTTCTTCTTCTTCTTCTTCTTCTTCTTCTTCTTCTTTAGAATTCGTCTTCTTCTTCGCCGGGAGTCATAGAGTCACCGCATCGAATGTTTGTTCATTTCACTTCTCCATTGATGGCGGTTGTGTACTGAATTCTTGGCCCTCCCAGATGGACTCCCTGTACCCGTTGTGAAGTTGTTGGTCCGCCATTTTGCCTGTTGACCTCTCTGTATATTAGGCTACACTCCCGCTTTAGATTTCAACACTTTTCCTTCTGTTTTTCTGTATGACTCTTATATTCATACTGCACGTATTAAGGCATTCAAAGAAATTTTTTTAAAAACCCAACATTTTTTGTAAAATACTAGCCTTTGACTCAAAACTCATGTGATTTTTCCACAGATTTAGTAGGTTTGAATTTTTAAAATTCAGCAAACATTGTTCCCCCCTCAGTCCTTTGTCGTCTGCTAACTTCCTAACCGCAATTATACACGCGCGGGGTCAACACTATGAAAACACAACCAATCCTCATTTGATGATCATTTCCAACTTTGGTAGGTAGGTTTCTGGTATTGCTCTATGTCCCCAATCCCCCCAAAAACACAGTGGACAGTGCATTTTTTCATATTATAAAAGGTCAGTGAAAATCAACAAAAAAATTCCAACTGGCACTCCATACAAGATATTAACAAAAAAGTTCCAACTGGCACTCCATACAAGATACTACATCACCCTGTGCCCACAAGCTAACACAGGAGTGTAACCTTTTCCTGTCAACAGTTCACTGAGGAGGCTATCCAGCAGAGGCAATGGATTTTGATAAGTGGCCACTTCAACAATTTTCTTTTTTTCCCCTTGTTTTTTTCTTGTTTTCCTTCATCCATTAATCAATTAATCAATTTCTTCTTTCTTTCTTTCTTTCTTTCTTTAGTTTCTTTCTTTTTTTCTTTCTTTTTTTTTCTTTTTTTTCTTTTTTTTTTTCTTTCTTTTTTTTTTTTCTTTTCTCTTCTTTCTTTCTTTCTTTCTTTCTTTCTTTTTTCTTTTCTTTCTTTCTTTCTGTCTTTTTTTCTTTTTTCTTTCTTTCTTTACTTTTCTTTTTGTCCCCTATGTTCTATTTCTTTTCTTTTCTCTTCCTTGTTCTCTTGCATTCTTTCTTTCTTGTTTTCTTTTTTACGTTTGTTTTGAAATTCATTTATATCAGTACATCTATTTTAAGGACCAATGTGCTATTTGATGATGTGGTGTCCCTGCTTATTGTAGGCCTAGTCAGTGTATCTGATGTTAACCCCTTCTGGTAACGCCTTGTTTCTGTAGCTCCGAGGTTTTTCCTTCGTAAAATCACAGTTACATCCTATGCATTTCATTGCACACATGGGGACGGAGTACATAGAAATCTATCCACGTTTTTTTTCTAGAGACGTTTCTTTCATGAAGACTTCAGTTTGGACATTCCTGTTGTAGTCATTTAAAGGTTAATTTTTTTTATCTATTTATTTATTTATCTATTTATTTAGCTTTTGCTGTCTTGTGAAGATTACTGATTTGAATGTCTTAACTATCTGTCATTAGGGCTTATGGGAGGATTTTGTCAATGACTGCTGTTTTAAATTCCTATCAGATAAATACGGTTAATATCTTTGCAACAAACAATGTAGTGTGCCTTTCAGAACAAATGAACGAGGGAGGGAGGGAAGGAGAAGGAGTTTTTTTTTTTTTAAATCGAGAATAAAGGAATAGGAACTCATCTGCTTTTTTTTTTACATCCAGCCCCCGTGTTTGTGCAGTTTTGTCAATTTTGCCATCCGTTCCCACCGGCACACAATTCCCTACTCTTTCGAAAAGCGGAACGGGTATTAACGTGTGCGGAAAATGTTCCGCGTGCGGTTTAAAGTCTCATTCGAAAGACAATTGGGTGGAGTGGAGTCGGTACTGATGTTAACTCTAGAGGAAAAATCCTCTGGAACGGGATTCGAACCCAGGTCGCCAGATCACGAGTGCATCACTCTGACAACCAGTCTATCCCGTGAGAGAGAGAGAGAGAAGAGAGAGAGAGAGAGAGAGAGAGAGAGAGAGAGAGAGAGAGAGAGAGAGAGAGAGAGAGAGAGAGAGAGAGAGAGGGTGCTTTTTACATCCAGTCCCCGCCCTTATCAGGGATAAGATCAAGATAAAAAAAAACTCCTCTAAACAACAACAATAATAGTGATCCAAATTCCAAGAACAAGAAACCATATCAAGTAGCAAACAGTAGTAGTAAGCATCCATCAATCTCGGAAGACCATGGAGTTGCGCCCTAGTCTTTAGAGTGCAAAGCCTGGGTAAGTAAGTAAGTATGGAGGGCAAAATGTACACCATTGGAATGATCAATTGGAAAGGTAATGACCGATACGAATGGTTCCAGTACCGTCGCAGGAGCCACCAGAACGTTGCCATATACAGCCCCAAACCCCCAGTAGCAAACAAAAGACAAGAATTCAGAAAGAAATACAATAATAAGGTAATAATAAAAAATGCATCATTCAGAAAGGAAAATACGAAATAAAAATCAAAAGATGTTAGATTTTTAAAAAAAAAAGAAAAAGCGCGCTAATATTAAAAGCAAACAAGGAGAGAGAGAGGAGAGAGAGAGAGGAGAGAGAGGGAGAAGAGAGAGAGAGAGAGAAGAGAAGAGAGAGAGAGAGAAGGAGAGAGAGAGAGAGAGAATCAAATCAAATAAATTTTCAAATAAAATTTCAAATTTTTTTTCCCAAGATGGCCCCTTTGGGAGAAAAAAAATTTAAATTTGTTTTTTTTTTCAAAACAACGTCATCCAGAGAGAGAGGAGGGGAAAAGGAGAGAGAGATGGGGGGGGGGGGGGGGGGGAGGGGGGGGGGGGGTGAGTCCCAAAGCCGTGCAGGCAGCTTTTCCAGGCAAACGTCTGTTGGAAACACTGCAGAAAATTTCGGGTTCTGTGGGGAGGTTGGGGGGGGTGTGTACTTTCTATAATTTTTAAAAACTTTTCACTCGAAAGTGATATTTAGAACAAAAAACAAAGGTGTGTGTGGGTTTTTTGTGTGTGTGTGTGTTTTTGTGTGTTTGGTGTGTGTGTGTGTGTTTTGGTGTGGTGTGGGGTGTGTTGTGTGTGTGTGTGCTTGGTGTGGGGTTTGTTTGTTTTTGTGTGTGTTTTTGTTTGTGTGGTTTTGCTTATATTATATATATATTATATATATAAAAAAAATAAATAAAAATATAAAAAAAAATTTTATATATATATTATATTTTTTTTGTTTTTTATTTTTTTTTTTTTTTAACAATCCAAAACAAACATAAACCAATCAAAACCCCATTCCCAAAAACCCGACCCCCTTTTCTTTTCTTTTCTTTTTAAAAAAAAAACCCAAAATTTAAGGATTTTTTAAAAAAACCCATTAAACCACCAAAAAAAAAAACATTAGAAAAAAAAAAAAAAATTTTTTTTAAAACCCTTACCACAA
>CM060328.1:38531229-38533729 GCA_030674155.1 Stramonita haemastoma | reverse complement strand
AAATGTCTCTGGAGTTATTTGGTGACAAGTGTGGTCCAGGCCAAAAGCTGTGTCAGTTATTGATGTCAGCTCATTGCCAAGGCCTACACTGAAATGTTGTGATGTTGTAAAATGTTGTGTTGCGACTGCTTTTAGCCATGACAAGCTCTTAACATAACAACCTGCACTCTCCTTCAAAGGAGAATAAATCCTCTGAAGTCGGAGTATGGCTGCCTATATGGCGAGATACTTAAAAACAGTCATACATACAAACTTCTCGTTCAGTCGTGTGCAATTTCAATCTCACAGTGATTTCCAGGTGGGATGAGTGAGTCAGAGTGCATATTGTGGGTGACCCCTGGAGTGTTAAGCTGGAGAACGCACAACAACAACAACATTTGGTGACAAGTGCAAAACTCGTGTAAACACAAATCCCATGCACAGGGACGAGTGAAAACAACATTAAAACCCCCAGAGAAACAGCAATGATATCACACACACCTAGCGGGTCATCTTTTCCTTCAGACAACGAAATGTTTGTGGTCAATCCCCCATCCTTACCCTGACATCCCCTCCCCATTCACCAGATCATGGGTGGTGGTCCGGGAGCTAGTCTTTCTGATGAGACAATAAACTGAGGTCTTGTGTGCATGTTAACATGCATTTAGCACGGGGCAAAAGCACCCACGGCAACAAGAGGATTGCCACTGGCAACATTTTGCTGACTTAAAACGCTACTTTTGTAAAAGAAATGAATGCACGTGCTGTGAAAAAAGGTAGCTGTACACAGCAGTGATGCACTTTACCTGGAGATGGAAATTAAAATTTCCTGTAGATAAATCTGTCATGACTATGAGAAGGTTTGTTTGGGTTTTTTTTTGTTTTTTTTATATAACATTTTCACATTTTACACCACTTCAAGTCACAGCACATTTCTCTGCATGAAATTCGGGCTGCTCTCCCCGGGGAAAGCGCGTTGCCACAAGAGCAGCACCACCCATTATTTTTTTTTCCTATCTGCCACTGCATTCTTTTCCCTACCAGAGAGGCTTTTTCTACAGAATGATGCCAGGGACAACTCTCTTGTTGCCGTGGGTTCTTTTACGTGCGCTAAATAGTTATGTGTAACACACGGGACCTCGGTTTATCGTCTCATCCGAAAGAATAGCACCCAGCCTACCACTCACGGTCTAATGGATTGGGGAAAAAGTTTTGGGCCAAAACGGGATTCGAACCATGGCACACTTCGACCCGGACTTTTCGCTTTCTAGAGGGGCGTGTTACCTCTAGACCACCGATCCACCAGACCATCGATCCAAGTACACAGTGTATTCAGAATAGTGCAGCTGACTCAAGTCAACCATATACCACAAAACACGAACCTAGATGAAGCCATTACATTAAAATCAACTGGAGTGAGTAGGAACAACCAATACTACAATTCGCACTTAAGAACAGCTCTATTTCCAACTGAACAAATGCTCTCTCTCATTCATTCATTCATTCATTCATTCATTCATTCATTCATTCATTCATTCATTCATTCGTTCATTCATTCATTCATTTAATCAATCAATCAATCAATCAATCAAGCAAGCAAGCAAGCAAGCAAGCATGCATGCATGCATGCATTCATTCATTCATTCATTCATTCATTCATTCATTCATTCATTCATTCATTCATTCATTCAATCACACTGCTGCAAAATGTACCAAACCAATTCATCACTCGATTCATTTTTCTCATTACTTTTGTCACAAACACACAATGTTTTTGTTTTTATTTTTACTGTTTTACATAATATCAAAACGCATTGTTTTACATTGCACGACATAATGAACGTGTTACGTGTTATCTAGATTACTTTGATTTACAATTTCGAATTTACGATTATAAATGTAAGAAATTACACCTGTAAAAAATACAAGCACGAAATATCATATACGTATAGATCCTTGTAATATACAACACTCTGACAGCATTAGATTATGTATCACATAGCAGTTTAACAAAAGGCACACTGGTTCGCTCATATGACAGACAATAGTTGCTGTTTGAGTGATCGATGACGAAGAAGAAAAAGACTATGACAATTATGATTCTTTTGAAAATCATCAATATTTGGCAAAGGAAATCAGACGTATCTAAAGCGAGGACTACGAGAGACTTTTGGATAGACTTGTGAATTTTCAGCAGTCTTTATCTTTTGTTTTTGTGGGGTTTCTTTTTTATGTTTTGTTTTTTAAGGTAGGGACACAATGGTGAAGTTTTCTCTTCAAAGTACGTTAAGAAGAGAGTATGTTTTGATTTATATTTCTATAACTGTTTTAAGAGAGAGCAACATCAACATAACAACAGACCTTGCAGTGTGTGTACGATAATGATATGGGTTGTCGAATCGTTTTAGCAAGAGGTACATATTTCAGGTTCACATTTTTGAAAAAAAAGGCTCTTCGACGCAACTCTCTCTCTCTCTCTCTCTCTCTCTCTCTCTCTCTCTCTCTCTCTCTCTTCCTCTCT
>CM060328.1:38513005-38515505 GCA_030674155.1 Stramonita haemastoma | reverse complement strand
AGGTAGGTATGTAGGTAGGCAGGTAGGTAGGTAGGTAGGTATGTAGACAGACATACAGATAGATAAAAAGATAGGTAGATAGATAGACAGACAGACAGACAGACAGACAGATAGATAGATAGATAGATAGATAGATAGATAGATAGATAGATAGATAGACAGATAGATAGATACATAGATAGATAGATACATAGATAAATAGGTAGATAGATAGATAGATAGTTGGATAGGCAGATAGATCGATCGATTGCTTGATCGATCGATAGATAGATAGATAGATGGATAGATAGATAGACAGATAGACAGACAGATAGATAGATAGATAGATAGACAGACATACGGACAGACAGACAAATAGATAGATATTTTCTAAGCTAAGTATCGCTGTGTTGTGGTCCTCACCTATACAGGTCATGCCCACACAGATGAGGAAGGTCAGCAGATAGCCTCTCTTGGGCTCCTCGTTCTTCCCGAACCCCTTGGCGAAGAAGCCGATCAGGGGAAACAACTTGTCCTTGCCCACTGCCTGTATGGAGGCACAACACTAACAGGCGTGAGTGCCATCAAGTTGTGTCGCAATAATTGTTAGTCGCGGTTCACAAACGGTTTATTCCCATTAACGCTTTTTAGCTATAGAGAAGAAAACAAAAAAGAGCATAACGTATCAACAAATGAATGATTGGTATAAGGAGGAAGAGCAAAGCAAAAGTACACAAAAGAAAATAGTAACATTCATAGTCAGTTACGGCCGGCAACCGAATGATACTGAAACAGTGCATTTGACTTATTGTTCCTAATTCGGAAATATCTGCTGAGACTTTGATATATTATTTTTTGGTTCCTCGGCTACTGCTCAGAGCTTCTTGCGCACACATTAAAACCCGTTTCGCTTTTCGGAAGAATACGCTTTTGTCTGCCGGTGGGAACGGATGACAAAATTTACAAAACTACATACACACGGGGACTGGATGTAAAAAAAGCACGTGAGTGCGTACTCCATTATCCTCGAAATAAAAGAATTAAAGAAAAAGATTTACCAATGGGTGATATTTTGCTGTATGCCACCGTTTGCCTACCATTGAGATAGCCGTATTTCGACTTCGGGGTGATGTTCAAACGCAAAACATAATTATGTGCATGCGTTCTTTAAATTCTGCTATCCATTCCTGCCGGCACACAATAGCTATTCCCTTCCAAAAGGTGTCATATTGACAGGTGTTAACATGGACATGTATTTTACGATGTTCTGTGTGCGTTTGCATACTGCACCACGGTTTACAGTCTCATTCGAAGGACTTTGCAGACGGAGGGTGGGGGGGAGGGAGGATAGTGTTAATTCCAGGGAGGAAGAATGCCCTCGAACGAGCATAAACGGTCGCATTCGCAAAAATGTCATCAATGGTGAACCTTGGAGCTCTAACTGAGGAACTGGGGAAAATATTAGTATTATCATGGTAGTCGCAATCGTAGCTGTCATAACTATCTACACTATGATCATCAACAGTTAAAACGTGAACATTAATTAATAATATTAATACATGGAATTTGTATAGCGCTATCTCTTGTAAAGACAAATCAAAGCGCTTGCATTTGACCTACAGAGCCACAGATCATGCTGCCACCAGGCGGAAAGATCCCCAACTCCAACTCCCCGATTTTTCTTCAGGGATGGTGTCTAAACACGACACCTGTGTGCATGCTGGTTTGTTATAATTTTGTCATCCGCTCCTACCGGCACACGATGGCCTACTCTTCCGAAAGGTGGAACGGGGTTTTAACGTGTGCGCAAGATGTTCTGCGTGCATTCGCACACGGGGCCTCGGTTTCGAGTCTCATCCGAATGACTATGACATTCAGTTCGATTTTTTCGTCAAACTGGGAAGAAAGGGCGAGGCTGGGTTCGAACCCAGAAACTCACGATTTACATATTGGCAGGCGAACGTCTTAACCATTCTGCCACCGTCCTTCCTTGAACAGCTACAAGATCGACAGCAGCAGCAGCAGCAGCAGCAGCAACAACAACTACAGTACCAACAATAACGGCCACAACAAACATTAATACCAATATCTCATCCGCCACCAAAAACATCATCATCATCATCATCATCATCATCATCATCATCATCATCATCATCATCATCATCATCATCATCATCATCATCATCAACAACAACAATAATAACAGAAACTACAACAATAATACCAAATGTCATCCATCACACAACCATTATAATCACCATCATCATCATCATTACGACGACAACAACGACAACGACCGTAGGAACAGTGATGCTATCCTAATCCTCACTTGCATTTTTCGATGTGGGCGAAAATATAACGATCACGGTCGTCATTGTTACCATTGTCATAGACAACATCCTTGCCATTGTCTGTGTTCTCATCAGTTGCATATTATCTGTTATCGTCTTCGTCGTCACTATCATCTTTACCATCAACAGTAAACTTGTCTTTTCTCCATGTGTGTTTGTGTGTGTATGAA
>CM060328.1:38503005-38505505 GCA_030674155.1 Stramonita haemastoma | reverse complement strand
ATGAATTATGTGTCGCATCACATGACTTAAAAAAAATCCATTTCCTTCTTAGTCCATGACTAATCACAACACAAAGCCAACAATTTTTTGTTGGCTGCCTCATCTTCTGTGACGATTTTGTTCTGTTGCTCCCACTCAAATCACAAAAAAACTCAACACCTTTGGTAAATCATGAGACTATAAACCGAGGTGCGAGTGCCAACGCACGCAGAACATTTTGGCATCCGTTAAAACCCGTTCCACTAATCGGAAGAGTAGGTCATTGTGTGCCGGTGGGAACGGATGACAAAATATTCAAAACTGCAAAGACACGGGGATTGGATGTAAAAAAAAAGCACATGAGTACTGATTATTCCATTATTCTCGAGATAGAATAATAAAATAGACAAATAAGATGAAATCAGCAGCTAATCGCAGTAAAACTTGAGTGATTAGTCCATTCTCCTCGACATTAAAAGAATAGATAATAGATAGATAGATCGATAGATAGATAGACAGACAGACAGACAGACAGACAGACAGACAGACAGACAGATAAATAGATAGATAGATAGATAGATAGATAGATAGATAGATAGATAGATAGATAGATAGATAGATAGATAGATAGATAGATAGATAGATAGATAGATAGATAGATAGATAGATAAAACGCTGTAAGTTTGAACTGGACCTCAATGTACCAGGCTGCTAGGGGTACTCACCAGCACACCCTGTATCCATCCTTGCTTTGGGGCGGGCTTGGCTTTCTTGCCTTGTCCTACCTCAGCATCCTTCTCGTCCTTCAGGTCCTCCCCGATAGGGATGCTGGGTCTGGTGGGAGACTCCTGGCAACATAGGACAGGCACACTGTCAGGCAGGCAGTACACTCACCACACAGACACCCACATATATACACAAACGCGCGTGCACACATATTATGGCCGTGCGCGTGTGCGTGTCCGCGCGCGCGTGTGCGCGCGCAAACACACACACAGTGACATGTAATAATGGTATGCGTATATATATATATATATATATATATATATATATATATATATATATATATATATATATATATATATATATATATATGTATGTATATATATATATATATGTATGTATATGTGTGTGTGTGTATTTATATGTATATACATATACACACATGCATTTATGCTCCCGCACACACACACACACACACACACACACACACACACACACACACACACACACACACACACACACACACACACACACACACACACACCTCTGACATATATAGATATATATATATATATATATATATATATATATATATATATATATATATATATATTATATATATATAAAAGTGGTACAAAATGCAAAATACAAAAAAAAATATATATATATATACGATACACTGTCATTCATGGATAAAACCGCTTGGCAAATATTCGTGGTAGGCACTGTGAAAAGCAGACCGTGAAGACAAACACAGGAACGAATGTAACTGCAACGATGTGGATGGTAGGGGTGCTCTCTGGAGTACAACCAATACAGTGTCTCTTGAATGAAGCTGAACTTTAGAGCTAGTTGTGAACTAACATTACTTGGGTGCAGTACTTTTTTTTAAATTTAGCTTTATAATGGTCACTTTCATTAGCAGCACAGCAGCAGCAGCAGCAGCAGCAGCAGCAGCAGCATCAGTAGTAGTAGTAGTAGTAGTAGTAGTAGTAGTAGTAGTAGTAGTAGTAGTAGTAGTAGTAGTAGTAGTAGTAGTAATAGTAATAGTAATAGTAGTAATGTTATTCTTGTTATCATCATCATCATCAGCAGCAGCAGCAGCAGCAGCAGCATTATTATTATTATCTGTTGTTGTTGTTATCATCATCATCATCATCATCATCATCATCATCATCATCATCATCATCATCATCATCATCATCATCATCATCATTACTGTTGTTGTTGTTGTTGTTGTTGTTGTTGTTGTTGTTGTTGTTGTTGTTGTTGTTGTTGTTCTTCTTCTTCTTCTTCTTCTTCTTCTTCTTCTTCTTCTTCTTCTTCTTCTTCTTCTTCTTCTTCTTCTTCTTCTTCTTCTTCTTCGCAATTCTCTTCTTCCTTTTCCTCTTCTTGTTCTTCTTGTTCTTCTTGTTCTTCTTGTTCTTGTTCTTGTTCTTCTTCTTCTCTTCTTCTTCTTCTTCTTCTTCTTCTTCTTCTTCTTCTTCTTCTTCTTGTTATTTCATTACTAGCATCATTATCTTTATCATTGACATGATTACGATCAGCAATATTATAAGCATTGTTATAAGGATTGTCATTAGCATCTTTAACACCATTATCATGATTGTTAGTCACTAGTTGTAGCATTAATATCATTGTCAATGCTATCGTTATAAATTATCGATTGACACTTGCGTGCCGTAACAAGCAACTATAATATCTATGACAATGACAACTACATTGTTCAATATCTCAATTCGGCAACCATCCCAACTGCTTATTCTTTCAAATAAACTACTACCACATAACCTACAGT
>CM060328.1:38495505-38498005 GCA_030674155.1 Stramonita haemastoma | reverse complement strand
ACACATACACAAGTCACCAAAACATCTCAAAAGGTGTCTCTCGGCTTTAGAGGGCCTTGTGGAGAAGAAGGAATCTGTGTTGTGCTGGGATAAGAAGGGTCTTTATATACTGCACAAAGTACAGGTAGCCGGGTGTGTATTACATACAGCAAGGCTTTCGTCAGCAGCATGGATTGGATTGGTGCACTTTGCGCTTTGTTTGATAAGTTCAGCAGCCTTCAAGTTCAAGCCGAAGATTTCTGTAGGTGGGTTTGCTTTTTGTTTTTTTGTTTTGTTCGGTGGGTTTTTCGGAGGAGGGGAAACAGGGGTGGGTGGGAGGCAAGTTTTGAGTCACACATATTTAAATGTGTGTTACACACACGCGCGCGTATGTACACACACACACCTACACACCCCAAACGCACACACTCGTGCACACACACATATACGTGCACAAAACACACGTGCACACACAACACAAACTCACGTGCACACAACACTGCACACACACACATGCACACGCACGCACATATATATATATATATATACATATATAATGTATATATACTAATAACATATATTAAAATTTTAAATAAATATATTTATATATGTGTTGTATGTGTGGTGTGAGTATATGTGTGTATACAAAAATACATAAATATAATTTGAAACACAAATAGGGAAAGGAGCATAACAGAATTTCTAATGTTGCAAAGGTTTGGGTGTGCTGCAGAGTGTCAGGTTTATCTTTATGATAGAGTCTTGTATCAAATCTAATTCTCAATCTGGACATTATAGTGGGTGCTTTACAGCCTTTACCTTCACCCCATTAGTCCATGAAGTAGTGGGTTCGAATCTCGACCGTGGCATCTGATCAATGAAGATGGGGATTTTTGCAGTCTTCCAGGTCAACCTTAATGCGCCCTTCCAGGAAACTTATTTCTTTTCCCCTCCACACCCCACACACAACACACACACACACACACACACACACCCCACACACACCCCACACACACACACACACACACACACACACACAAACACATAAATATACAAACACGCCCCACACACACTCTGTCTCTCTCTGTTTTCTCTGTGTGTCTGTCTGTCTGTCTGTCTGTCTGTCTCTCTTTTCTCTCTCTCTCATCTGAAAAAATGTTATGTGGGCTATGTGTTTGAGGTAAAGGACCTAAGTGTGCAATGTACAACAAATACCATTGATGCATACCCCTTCAAATGGGGCCATGGGCCTTTCTTGAATAAAACCATTGTCATTGTCTTTCTCCCTCCCTCCCTCCCCCCTCCCTCCCTCGCTCTCTCTCTCTCTCTCTCTCTTCTCTCTCCTCTCTCCCCTCTCTCTCTCTCCCCTCTCTCTCTCTCTCTCTCTCTCTCTCTCTCTCTCTCTCTCTCTCTCTCTCTCTTGCAAGTGCAAATACATTAAAACCCCCTGATTAGATTATACAAGCGTGCCATTAAACTTATTCTTTTTGAAATCAAGCTCATTAACTTCCGTGGATATAAATGGACTATAAATCAGTTGGTATTTGCCATTTAAATTGCAGTTGAATACAACAAAGCTTTAATGATGCATAAAATTTGTGAGGAAATGCACCCCCCCACTCTGGCAAAACATTTTCAAATAAATACATATCGTCATTCACATAAACTTACTGTGCAAAACCAAGAATAGATCTGTTTTTAAAAATAGTCTTGTATATAGCGGTGGCACTTACTGGAATAACCTGCCAGCATCTTTAAAAAGTGTAACCTCTATGCTAAACTTTTAAAAAAACATTGAAACATTTCCTTTTGAAAAGAAAGGGTGACAGAGACTGGTGTTGATCTTGTCTTATTAAAAAAAAAAAGAAAAAGAAAAAAAAAGCATATTGTTTCTTGCTAATCGGACAAAATGTCAGTCATGGTTTTTCCATGACTTCATTTAAACATGTTTTACATAGTCTTTTTATCAGCTGTCTGTCATTCTCTGTCTGTCTGTCTGTCTGTCTGTCTGTCGTCTGTCTGTCTGCCTGCCTGTGAAACTGAGTGTCTTTAGTCTGTCCGTCGTCTTTTTCTATCTCTCATCTGCCTGTCTATCCCTTCTCTGTCAGTCTCTACTCTACTCTGCTCTACTTTACTCTACCCCTACTCACCTCTACTCTACTTACTCTACTCTACTCTACTCTACTCTACTCTACTCTACTCTACTCTACTCTCAGTCAAAACATATTTCTTATTTCTAATCTGATTTTGTGATTTGGGTTTTCTCATTTTGTTTAAAAATGAAGCATAAGCGTAGAAAATGCTTCTTTTTATTTGGATGATGTTATGGATTTTTTTTTTCTTTTTTCTTCACTCTAAAGTTTATGTGCAGTTTGTTTGTTATTGCTATGCCTTTTTTTTTCTTTTCTTCCTTTTCCCCCCAGAAGGGTGGGTTTTAAAAAAGGGACGTTTTCTTATGCCATTACCCTCTTTAAATACTCATTATTCTTATTCATTCATTCATTTTCATTCTTCGTTATTT
>CM060328.1:38458627-38471127 GCA_030674155.1 Stramonita haemastoma | reverse complement strand
CATCATCACCATCATCGTTGTCGTCATCATCGTCTTCATCTTCACCGTCACATACTTACACCTGTACACGAGATTGCTGTTATGCAAGCGTGGGCACGCAAATATCAGCATCCCGTCCCTCCCCCCAACACAAAAAATGCGCACACACACAAGCTACAGTATTTTGCACCTGCATTCGTGTGTGTGTGCGTGCTCGTGCTTGCGTGCGTGCGTGCGTTCGTGTGTGCGCGTGCGCGTGTGTATATTTGTGTGTATGTATGTATGTATGTGTGTGTGTGTGCGTGCGCGCGCGCGCGTTTAAAAAGGGTGAGTTTTCACGATGCCGCAAACAAAACCACTAGATAACTCAGTGCGGGCCCTATGTATTTAAGATATCACTTAAAAAAAATGATTCGTATGTTCAAACCTGAACCCCACGAAACGAACTTTAATATTCGACCACCACCTTCACCACCACCTGATACCCCTTCATCACGACAACCCACCATCCCCACACCATAACCACAACTACCACCACCACTACTTCTACCTGTCAACCATCCTCACCCCTATCCCTCCATAACCCCCGTTTTCTTTATTCTGTTATCTTAACGATGTTTGCCAGGTTGCAAAATCCTCAGTGGTGCTCCCACGATCTACAGAACTACAGGGAAGGTGAAGGTGAAGGATTTGCCTGAGGCTGGGTATGCAGCTAGCTCTCAATAAATGCTTAAAGCACAATCTGTCCCGGTAAGTTCAGATACCATCTGTTGAGTGTGTGCTGGAAGGTGTTTGGGACGTAGATCATCTTTGGAAAACTGCTTCTGTGTGTATTTTGTGTGAAGGTGTTGTTTTGTTGATGTTGCTTTTATCTTTAATGTGTATCTTTATTTTTGTTTTAAACAGAGTGTAGATCGTGAAATAATGAAAGAGGCAGAACACTGATTAACATTTATTTTGCTGCGTGCAGCCAATAACATGATACTGTAAGTGTCAGTGATTGTCAGGCTCATGCATACCAATGACTTCCAGTGATATAAAGACTAATATCTTCTTAGGGGTCGGTGAGCCAATTCAGTTCATCAGGCCTTTTTTTAATGAGGAAAGACGGACCCCCCATCAAGACTTTAACATAATTATAAAAAATGAAATTAATGCTCATCCCTTTTCTCTCATTGAGCTATAAGGATAGCTATACTTTAAGGCATACTCCGCTTAAGAAGTAGGCCTTCATTAGTTTTTCTCTACTTTAAAGAGTCTAGTTTCATCTGAACATTTTTACGCAGTTGGCGAGGCACACACTAAGTGATTTTCTGTTTTGATGCGTACAGTCTACGCGCAGAGGTACCGTCCTGGGATAAACTGAACTGAACCTAATCAAACCGAACTGGAGCGAAATGAAATACACTAAACAGATCAAAACTGAGCCGAATTAAGCTGTGCTGAAGCAGTCAGAAATGACCGAAATTAACTCCTCTCCTTGTTTGTCTGCTTTGACTAAAAACTTCAGATCCCCCCCCCCCCAAACAACAACAACAACAACAACAACAACAACAACAACAACAAAATCTTGGACACTACAAAGACAAGCAACAAAGCCACAAACCTGGAAGAGATGTCTGAACACAGTAAAACGGAGCAACCCTCTGGCAACACAACCAATGGTCACTCCCATCAAGAGGAAATCGTGGCTTCACATACCGAGGTCTGTTATAGCTGTCTTCCTTCAGCATCAACCCTCCACCCAGACAATTCTGTAGAAATAATCACCGGCATAACTCCACCATATGCCGACAGTCTAACTCAGAAATATGAACTTGACAAAACAGGAGAAGAAAAAATCGGAAGTCATCATCACCAGAAGTGTTCGGAACGTTGTCTGATGGAAGTTCTCTACCTTGTGAAACAGAGACCAAAGCAGACGTTCACGCCTCATCTAAGTCTCACCTATCTGCCCCGCCCCAGGGCGGATCTGTTGAAGAAGATCCACCCCCTCCTCATGAAATCAAAGAAGAAGAAGAAGAAGAAGACATGAACGAGAACGAACCCCCGTTTTGGAAAAAAGCTTCACGCACAAAAACCCGCCACTACAGGGAAAGGTGACCCGCCAAATCCACAGGCGTCTTCCTCCACGATACAAAACAGAGACGACGTCCATCAGGAAACAACGGTTCCTGGGGTTTTGTCCAGACGTATATCTGTGCTGTCCTTTGGGAGTGACCAGAGTGATAGTGGTGAGGAGCAGGAAGAAGAGGAGGAGGAAGAGGAGGAGGAGGAAGAGGAGGATGGGAAGGAGGAGGGTGATATGTTTTCTGAGTACCAGGAAATTCTGCCCCATCCTAACCACTACTGTCTGCAGGAACAGACCTGTCAGCTGACCAGGCCAACTCTCCACCAGCTTCGGAGAAAGTCGGTGAGCTATCCCTGTCTCTGAGTCTGTCAGGCATTTGTGTTTTATATTTTGTTGTTGTATAACAACTTTGTCACGGCAGATTTCTGTGCATGAAGTTTAGGCGGCTTTCCACTGGGAAGAGCACGTCAGCGCAAGGGCAGCACCACCCATTGGTTGTTTTTCATTTTCCTGTCTGCATGTGTATTTGTTTCCCTGTCACAGCGCTTTTTTCCTAAACTTGTGCCGTGCGTGGACAAGTCTTTTATTCCCGTGGGTTCTATTACGTGCGTTGAATGCCTGTTGCCAGAGGAACCCCAGTTTATTGTCTAATCTGAAAGACTAGCACCCAGGTCACTACTCACTGTCTTGTGGATGGGTTAAAAATTTTGAACCCGCACTTCTCACTTTCTAGGCAGGTGTGTTACCTCTCGACCACTAATACACGGTCAATCTGTCCGTTTGTTTCTGTCTGTCTGTCTCTCAAACAAACACACACAAACACAAAACACACAACACACACACACACACACACACACACACACACACACACACACACACACACACACACACACACACACACCACACACACACTTTCTTTCTCATCCTCTTAAGACTTATCAAACACGCTGGAGCTAGCTATGAACTACATGCAGATTATTCCACACACTGACAAACACAAAAACTGAAACTACCTAATATTGTTGACCAGTTTGCACCACAAAGCAAGATTGCACCAGGGGATAGAGAGAAGGATGGAGAACATGAAGCAGACGAGGAGGAGGAGGAGAGGAAAGACATTGGACAATGTGGACAATCTGCCCAAAGGCAGCTGATGAACTGGCACGGAAAGGATG
Source organism: Stramonita haemastoma (assembly GCA_030674155.1). Classification (NCBI taxonomy): domain Eukaryota; kingdom Metazoa; phylum Mollusca; class Gastropoda; order Neogastropoda; family Muricidae; genus Stramonita; species Stramonita haemastoma. The sequence goes on along the minus strand of CM060328.1, from coordinate 38,467,902 downwards.
GATCCGAGGCGTTCTGGTGAGTTTTTCTGCGAAGAAAATGATTTTGTGTGTGTGTGTGTGTGTGTGTGTGTGTGTGTGTGTGTGTGTGTGTGTGTGTGTGTGTGTGTGTGTGTGTGTGTGTGTGTGTGTGTGTGTTGTGTGTGTGTGTGTGTGTGTTAGAGTGCGCGACCGCAATGTGTGTGGAGGTAGAGACAGTAACTTATGAAACTGGGAATATGGAGTAAACGACAGTAGCCTTTGACATTGAGAATATGGAGTAAACGACAGTAACGTATGACACTAAGGATATGGAGTAAACGACAGTAACGTATGACACTAAGGATATGGAGTAAACGACAGTAACGTATGACACTAAGGATATGGAGTAAACGACAGTAACGTATGACACTAAGGATATGGAGTAAACGACAGTAACGTATGACACTAAGGATATGGAGTAAACGACAGTAACGTATGACACTAAGGATATGGCGTAAACGACAGTAACGTATGACACTAAGGATATGGAGTTGTCGACAATAACGTATGTCACTAGGGATATGGAGTTACTCTGTTTTGCTATTATTTTACAGCCAGTAATGTCTGGAACATGGAAATGTGCCGCTACTACTGTGTTTTACCGTTTGGGGGCAGGCAGTATTGTAACAGATTTGTTGTTCTGACAGATTCGGTGTCAGCTGGACATGTCAGGGATGATTCTGTTCCTGAGAATGACCTGGATGACGGGCCAGGCCGGCATAGGCCTAGCATGCCTCGTAGTGCTCCTCTCCTCGCTCATCACCGCTCTCACCGCTATGTCCATGGCTGCCATCTGCGCCAATCAGGAGGTCAAGGCTGGTCAGTTGATCTGTTGTCTGTATGTTTATTTTTTATTTATTTTACTTTATTTTATTCGTTTATATACGAGGATACTGGGATAAGCACTCATGTGCTTTTTTACATCCAGTCCCCGTGTGCATGCAGTTTTGTAAATGTCATCTGTTCCCACCGGCACACACACATACGGTCGTATATAGACAGACAGACAGACAGACAGACAGACAGACAGACAGACAGACAGACAGACAGCAGGCAGACAGACAGACAGACAGAGAAAGAAAGAAAGAGAGAGAGAGAGAGAGAGAGAGAGAGAGAGAGAGAGAGAGAGACAGACAGACAGACAGACAGACAGACAGACAGACAGACAGACAGACAGACAGACAGACAGACAGACAGACAGACAGAGACAGAGACAGAGAGAGAGAGAGACAGACAGACAGACAGACAGACACAGAGAGACAGACACAGAGAGACAGAGACAGAGGGAGACAGAGAGAGAGGGAGACAGAGAGAGAGGGAGACAGAGAGAGAGAGAGACAGAGAGAGAGAGAGAGAGAGAGAGAGAGAGAGAGAGAGAGAGAGAGAGAGAGAGAGAGAGAGAGAAGAGACAGACAGACAGACAGACAGACAGACAGACAGACAGACAGACAGACAGACAGACAGAGATAGAGGGAGATTCAGAGACAGAGAACACAATCGAAATAATATTGGGAAAGCATAACAATACTCTGTTTATTCATGAACGTATAATCATACTATCCACGTATACACACAAAAAACCCTACAAGACATATCATAAAACAATACTGTGCACGAAATATGAATTATCATTTAAGCCATACATTTTTGGAATATCAACAAGAATCCAAACCAACTGGTCAAAAAGTATGCAATACCTTTAGCACCAAAACCGGCAAATATAGACACGAAAGATACGTTTAGAAATACACTGACCATAGCCAAGTCATCAACATCAACGCTTGTAACTGTAATCAAGTATGCAACAATATTCAGTTTTGGGGGCATTATCCTCACAAAAGTGTTTTAAGTCTGCTTATTCCTGTCCCAAAGGGAGAGGGGTGCAGGGGTGGGGGGATGCAAGAGGAGGGGGGGGGGGGGGGACGGAGAAGGGGGGGGGGACGGAGGCAGAAGTGGTTTGAGTGTTACGTTTATGATTTGACGGACCGGATTCGAGTCCAGGTTTGAGCCTTCCAAGGGGATTTTTACCCTAGAATTAACATAAGTGCTGACTCCACTTTCCCAAGAGTCCTTCGGATGAGACTATGAACTGAGGCCCTGTGTGCACACACTCGCAGAACATCTTGCGCACACATTAAAGCCCAATTTTGCCTTTCCCGAAGAGCATGTCATTTTGTGCCGGTAGGAACGGATGACAGCATTAAAAAACAAACAAACAGAGTATTAACACTGATGGCGTATTTAGATATCACCCCAGAACCGATGACAACATTAAAAAAAAACATCATGAACACTGTTATTGTGTTTAGACATCATCCCCGATGTCGGATTACGGCTACATTTTAATGGCAGGAAAACAGATGCATACGCAAAAAAATCGCACGCACCATTGGTGAAACTTAAAGTTCTGACTGAGGAATGAATAGAGAAACCACGTAACAAAGTTAAACTTTATGTCAAGCTGTATTTGTATTAAAAACAGTTTCCTATCATGAAATTTAAAGGAACAAGATGATTTAGTGCTAATACTGTTCATATTTGATAGTACTACTCATAGGTAATAAAGAGACTGATTATTCTAGGCTTTCTGTGATGACATTTATGTTGATTTGGAGACAAAATTTAAAATAAATGTCTCTGGAGTTATTTGGTGACAAGTGTGGTCCAGGCCAAAAGCTGTGTCAGTTATTGATGTCAGCTCATTGCCAAGGCCTACACTGAAATGTTGTGATGTTGTAAAATGTTGTGTTGAGACTGCTTTTAGCCATGACAAGCTCTTAACATAATAACATGCGCTCTCCTTTAAAGGAGAAAAAAATCCTCTGAAGTCGGAGTATGGCTGTCTATATGTCAAGGTCCTTAAAAACAGTCATACGTGCAAATTTTTCATTCAGTGTGCAACTCCAATCTCACAGTAATTCCCAGGTGGGATGAGTGAGTCAGAGTGCACATTCTGGGTGACCCCCGGAGTGTTAAGCTGGAGAACGCACAACAACAGCAACAACAACAACAGCATTTGGTGACAAGTGCAAAACTCGTGTAAACACAAATCCCATGCACAGGGACGAGTGAAAACAACATAAAAAAAAAAATCCCAGAGTAACAGCAATGATATCACACACATCTAGCGGGTCATCTTTTCCTTTAAACAACGAAATGTTTGTGGTCAATCCCCCATCCTTACCCTGACACTCCCCCCCCCCCATTCACCAGATCATGGGTGGTGGTCCGGGAGCTAGTCTTTCTGATGAGACAATAAACTGAAGTCTTGTGTACATGTGAACATGCTTTTAGCACGGGGCAAAAGCACCCACAGCAACAAGAGAGTTACCACTGGCAACATTTTGCTTAATTAAAAAGCTACTTTTGTAAAAGAAATGAATGCACGTGCTGTGAAAAAGGTAGCTGTACACAGCAGTGATGCGCTTTACCTGGAGATAGGAATTAGAATTTCCTGTAGATAAATCTGTCATGACTATGAGAAGGTTTGTTTGTGTGTGTGTGTTTTTTTAATAACATTTTTACATTTTACACCAAGTCAAAGCACATTTCTCTGCATGAAATTCCGAATGCTCTCCCCGGGGAAAGCGCGTCGCCACAAGAGCAGCACCACCTATTATTTTTTTTCTTTTCCTATCTGCAACTGCATTCTTTTCCCTACCAGAGAGGCTTTTTTCTACAGAATGATGTCAGGGACAACTCTCTTGTTGCCGTGGGTCCTTTTACGTGCGCTAAATATTTATGTGTAACACACGGGACCTCGGTTTATCGTCTCATCCGAAAGAATAGCACCCAGCCTACCACTCACGGTCTAATGGATTGGGGAGAAAGTTTTGGGCCAAAACGGGATTCGAACCATCGCACACTTCGACCCGGACTTTTTGCTTTCTAGAGGGGCGTGTTACCTCTAGACCACCGATCCACCAGACCATCGATCCAAGTACACAGTGTATTCAGAATAGTGCAGCTGACTCAAGTCAACCATATACCACAAAACACGAACATAGATGAAGCCATTACATTAAAATCAACTGGAGTGAGTAGGAACAACCAATACTACAATTCGCACTTAAGAAAAGCCCTTTTTCAACTGAACAAATGCTCATTCATTCATTCATTCATTCTTTCCTTCATTCATTCCTCCATTCCTTCATTCCTTCATTTAATCAATCAATCAATCAATCAATCAATCAATCAATCAATCAATCAATCAATCAATCAATCATTCATTCATTCATTCATTCATTCAATCACACGGCTGCAAAATGTACCAAACCAATTCATCACCCGATTCTTTTTTCTCATCACTTTTGTCACAAACACACAATGTTTTTGTTTTTATTTTTACTGTTTTACATAATATCAAAACACACTGTTTTACATTGCACGACAGAATGAACGCGTTACGTGTTATCTAGATTACTTTGCTTTACAAGTTCGAATTTACGATTATAAATGTAAGAAATTACACCTGCAAAAAAAGCAAGCACGAAATATCATATACGTATAGATCCTTGTAATATACAACACTCTGACAGCATTACATTATGCATCAGACAGGAGTTTAAAAAAGGCACACTGGTTCGCTCATAATATATGCTACATACAATAGTTGCTGTCTGAGTGTTCGACGACGAAGAAGAAAAAGACTATGACAATTATGATTCCATAGAAAATCATCAATATTTGGCAAAGGAAATCAGACGTATCTAAAGCGAGGACTACAAGAGACTTTTGGATAGACTTGTGAATTTTCATCAGTCTTTATCTTTTGTTTTTGTGATTTTTTTTTCAGTTTTTGTTTTTTAAGGTAGGGACACAATTGTGAAGTTTTCTCTTCAAAGTACCTTAAGAAGAGAGTATGCTTTGATTTATATAATGATTTTTCTATAACTATTTTAAGAGGGAGAGCAACATCAACATAACAACAAACGAAACCTGTCAAATATTAGCTGTGCAAGAAGTACATATTTCAGTTTTACATCTTTGAAAAAAAAGAGTTAGGCTCTTCGATCTCTCTCTCTCTCTCTCTCTCTCTCTCTCTCTCTCTCTCTCTCTCTCTCTCTCTCTCTCTCTCTCTCTCTCTCTCTCTCTCTCTCTCTCTGTCTGTCTGTCTGTCTGTCTGTGATCTAAAATTTATTTGTTTTGTCAACTTTACCAAATTAAGATTTAAAAATTATGAGAAAAGCTTGTCACGTGCAACATATCATCCAGCATTGAAAAACAAAACACAACTTGTAAAATAAGTCTGACTGACAATGACAGTCATTTGGTTTGTAGATGTTCCACATTTACATACATACAGCAGAAATTCCTGCCTGCTCAGCGTTCATAAAACGTATTCATGTTTTTTCTTTCCCCCTTAACTCTACCATGGGTTGTCATCGAAGTTTAGCACTGAAGTGTTCCTCACCAAATCCGTCAATTTTTTCAGTTGTCTGCAAAATCTGGGATCTCTGTAAATGATTTTTTTTATCTGTAATATCCAGGAAACTGGGATCAATATGTATTTTTTGTCATCATCAGAACTTGAGATGTCACGTTTTGTAAAGCTGAACGGATGACAAAAATTTGCAAAACTGCATATACATGGGGAATGACTGTAAAAAAAAATCACATGAGTGCTTATTCCATTATCCTCGAAATGAAAAAACACACAAAAAAAACCTTATACAGTGTAGTATAAGACTCACTTATGGTTCAAGAATTTCGCACTGAAAATATTCAACTTAAATTTATTTCAGTTTTTGATTTTGCTCTATACCAAAAAAAAAAAAAAGATACCCCCCCCCCCCCAGCACATCGTCCAGTGTTTGCTGCCAATTTGGTGACGCCATTTTCATGAGAAATACGTCAGCACACTCTGCTGGTTTCCGCGAAGCAGTAAGGTAGGCGGCAGGTCACGTGTCAGAGTGTCTAGCCAGGCCATGTACAGGCCTGCCGGACAGAACTTGCGGGGGACAGGAAGCGTCCTGAAAGATGAGACAGGACACACATCTGTCAGTTTCCCCCACTTTCAGCTCCTCTCAGCTGCTGATTATCCCATCCCAGCCCAGCTATGGCCAGTTGTTGCTATTTATAGCAGGAGCTGACCACACATGGACTAGCTAAAAGGAAGAAGCACGCTAAATTTAGCACACTTGACAAGGCCCTTCTAAGTGATGTTGGATCTGTGGACAATCCGAAATATACAATTACTATATCTTAGACATTTCACAAAGATTTCAGAAAACAAGGTGTGAAGTTGAAAAATGCATTGCAAACATTAACATGGATTCCGTTAAACTTCATACCAATTGACATTTCCATACACATTTGCTCGATCCTAGTGGTGATTAGAAATAGTGGTATATTGTAAAGAATGATTAGGGTTAAATGATACACAGGCTGGTTTTACGCAACACGTATTTAATGCACGTGAAAGAACCCACGGGAACAAGAGAACTGTCCCTTGCGAAATTTTTACGAAGAAGCCACTCTCATAGGGAAATAAATAAAATTCCAAACAGGAATAAAACAAAAAATCGCACCGCTCTTGTGCTGATATGTTCTCCTCAGGGAGAGCATCCCAAATTTTACGCAGAGAAATCTCCCGTGACTGAAAGTGGTATTCAAATACAGTGCAGTTCAATTCAGATCAGTTCAACGTATCCTAGAAATCGGCGTAGTGTATTGCAAGAGATACTCTTGCTTTAACAGTCTTCTTGATGTGACATTCAGACAGCTGCCTGTCAATACAGTGCAACACCACCCACCGTTGTGTTATTTGTGTCTTGCTTTAGCTGTATACCAGCTCATCAGTTTGATTATATCACGACCCATAGGCAAAGTAGAGTCTCCTGTGGTTTGTAACCTCATAGCGACATCGCACTGACAGTACAGACATCTGCCTCTGCCAGTTATATCGGACATGTATTAAGTGTGATTTTTACAATGACAGATTCTCCTCGAGCCACAAGCAAATTGTGATATTTACGAGTAAACACAATGTTAAGAATAGTTCTCTTATCTGCCAACCACCCAACCAAACAAGCACGCAAGCACGTAAGCAGCCTAGCAACCAACGAACAATTCAGTCAATTGATAAATGAATGAATGAATGAATGAATAAATGAATGAATAAATGAATGAATGAATGAATCAATCAATCAATTAATCAATCAGCCAGTCAGTCAGTCAGTCAGTCATTCAGTCATTTAGACAATAAACAACACATGCACAGACCCGATCAGAGACTGTCTGAAGTCTGTCATGCAGCCTATAATTATCAACAACTAGCCTATCATATCCACATAGGAGGATGTCTTCCTTCCTCACAGTGACTGACGATGTCTGACGAATCAAACTTACACGAAAATCAGCGTGGCATCCTTGGAATGTTCCAGCAACTTTTCCCTGATCTTGATCTGCATATAGATCTGTAACATACAACAGTTGTATCAGGTCCTGTTCTGATCTGACGCGCGATGTCTCAACAACGCGCTAATTTATAACTGTGACATAACGTGTTGTTGAGACACAGTGCGTCAGAACAGGAGAGAGAGAGAGAGAGAGAGAGAGAGAGAGAGAGAGAGAGAGAGAGAGAGAGAGAGAGAGAGAGAGAGAGAGAAGAGTGTGAGTGTGTGTGTGTGTATGCATGTGCACGCGTGTATGTGTGTGTGCACGAGAGAGAGAGAGAGGCAGGCAGACAAACAGACGGACAGACATACAGACAGGCAGGCAGGCAAACAGACATACATACATACAGGCAGGCAAACAGACAGACAGACATACATACCGACAGACAGACAGGCACACAGACTCACAGACAGAGTCAAACAATAAAACATAAACGAACAGTTACATAGCCACATGCAAACAAAAAAGATACATATAGCACACACGGAAACAATCCAGCAAAGAAAAACAAATACCCCCTCCCTCCCCCTAACCACCCAGACCCCGAAGAAATGCAGCCTCCTCCTCCTCCTCCTCCTCCTCCTCCTCCTCCTCATCATCATCATCATCATCAACATCAACAACAACAACAACAGCAACAACAACAAAAGGAACACAACTCTAGCAGAAGCGATGACCAAATAAACCCCCCACAGACAATACAGGCAATATCAGAGAACATCGCCTCTGTGTCTGAATCAATACCTTGCTTTTGTGAGAAGCCAGGTCGGCATCCGAGACCTTCCAGGGGTAGTCCTCCTGAGTCTCCCCAGGACACAGCCTCCACCGGTAAATCAGCTCCTCGAACTCCTTGTAACTGCCAGGTACGAAGCAAGAAAAAATATATAGGTGATGGAAACTCTGAGAAAGGCAGAGCAGAGAGAGGGAGGGGAATGGAGGGAACTGGTTGTCGAGTCTTCGGGGGTGCCCCTACGGTCGCCAGACTTAGGGATAGATAGATAGATAGATAGACAGACAGACAGACAGACAGACAGACAGACAGACAGACAGACAGACAGACAGACAGATAGGTAGATAGATAGATAGATAGATAGATAGATAGACAGATAGACAGATAGACAGATAGATGGACAGACAGACAGACAGACAGACAGATAGGTAGATAGATAGATAGACAGACAGACAGATAGATAGATAGATAGATAGATAGATAGATAGATAGATAGATAGATAGATAGATAGATAGATAGATAGATAAATAAAAATCTGAAAGAAGTGACGGAGAGATATCAATCAAAAAAGCTTGTTCTGAGGGCTACCAAAGAAAAAAGAACTAATCTTGAAGGCATGAAAGGCTTTCTGTACTGACAGTATAAAGGTGTTTGTATCTCGAGGGCACAAAAAGGGTCCCGTAATTAAAGCCCACAAGGATTTTGTAATAGGAGGTACTAAGAGATTCTGCGTTGGGGCTCAAAAGGATTTTGTACTGAAGGCAAAAAGGATTCTGCACTGATAGTAAAAAGGATTCTGTGCGAGGCCACAAAATGATTGTAGATTGGGGGCACAAGAAAATGTGTATACAGGGCATAAAAATTATGTGCTGGGGCACAAAATGATTATATAGTGAGGGGGAAAAACGAATATGTAATACGAGCACAAAAGATTAATATACTGAAGCACAAAAAGGAATATGCATCAAGAACCCTCCACAAACATTCTATATTGGGGGCACATAAGATTTTGTACCGGGGACAAAAAGGAAATCTGTATTCAAGTGAGTCTTAGGGTTGCAGCTCCTGTATTTGTACGTTTCCAATATTTTCCATTATCATTTTCGTAGGGGTCAAGACTATCGTCTA
>CM060328.1:38441127-38446127 GCA_030674155.1 Stramonita haemastoma | reverse complement strand
CCCACCACCCCCCCCCAAACACAACATCCACACACACATTTATCCAAAACCCATACTTTCAAATCGCCAGAAATGTTGGCTCCAGCCAAAATGCCTGTGGCTGCAGGGAAGAAGATGGCGAAGATTTTGAAGAAGCTGTAGTTGGTGCCTTCGAACTCGCGGAAGCCAGGGCCCAGGTTGTCCAGGAACACGGTGCCTGCAGGGGACATTGATTACAGACTGCTGTGAGGGATAGAGCTGTGTGTGTGTGTGGGGGGGGGGATGTGTGTGTGTGGGGGGGATATGTGAATGGGGGGTGACAGACAGAGAGACAGACAGAAGAGAGGGAGAAAGAGAGGGGAGAGAGACAGACAGACAGAGACAGAGAGACACACAGAGAGGCAGGCAGACAGACATACATACAGAGACAGAGAGACAGCAAAACAGAGAGAGATATATCGCAACATACCATCGTAACCAACAAATCCAGAGCGCCTCTTCCCTTCACCTGGCGGTAAGAAAGTGCCCACTGCGTAGTTGACGATGGAGACGATGAGGATGAAGAGGAGCACGATCTGAGCTTTGCTCTCGAAGTCCAGGCCTATCATCACCACCCCCAGCAACAGCAGGCTGGTGCCCGCCCCGATCACTCGTACGTCATGCACAGGGTCTCCCGTGATGACGCCGCCTTGGTCCTGATGACGTCATTACATGTATTTTCATGAATCACAATTACTTTTGGTTTTTATTGGTTGATTTTGAAAATGTTTCAGGTTTAACAAAAATCTGTTGACCTTTTTTTTCGTTTGCTTGGTACTGTTTTTTTTTAAATAGTCTTTATTTTTTGCTTTTCTGTTTTCTTTTTCTTTCCTTTGTTTCCCTTTTTTAAAACAAAGAATTAACAATTGGTTTTAGTGTTGACTGAAAAAAATATTGTTTAAAATCTGCTTTATTAAAAAATAATCTGTGGTTTTTAATTCATTTTTTTGTTAGTTGATAGTTCTTAAAACTTTGTTGGGGGGGGGGGGGGGGTGGCTTTAACAAGTGATTGAACATTGCTTTTTAACTATCGATTTTTGTTATTGGTGTGGAACATTTGTTCTTTTTTGTTTATGTGGCGTTTTGTTGTTGTTGATAGTTGCTAAAAACTTTGGATGCTTTCTATTGCTAGTTAAAAACATCATTTTTCTACTTTTGACTGGTGACTCAAGGTTTTGCTGGGTGGCTGTTTTCGCTTGCGTGCTTGTCTGGTTAATTACTCGGTGTTACTCAAATTTCTTGGCTTTTTCTTTTTGCAGTATAGTGGTAGTTGTTACCTTGTCAACAACGATTAGAGTGTAGGTGACAATGGAGCATGCGACTGTTGTGAATAAAATATAATGAAATATAAGGAAAACAAAACTGACGATAATGCTGAAGTTGTTAACATTGTTGCATTTTTCAGAAATGATTGATCTTATTTCAAAATGATCAGAGTATGTTGTTAAAGTGGCGTGTGTGTGTGTCAAGGGAGGGGGGGGGGGGGGTGCGTGGATATTTTTACAGACATAACCAAGTCACAGTCAGAACATAATTATACAGACCTCCGGTGGGGGAGGGGGGGAGGCAGGATGGCCTAGTGGTTAGTGAATTGTTCTCGTGATCTGACTGCCTGGGATCGAGCCAACATGGAGACTCCCGCTTCAGGGAATTGTCCCCTGAAGTCAACATCAATACTGACTCATCAACTCCCCCAGAAGTGTTTCGGATGAGACTTTACAAACCGAGGCCCCGTGAACGAACACACCCAGAACATCTTACGTACACCTAAAAAAAACCTGTTTCTGCCTTCCGGAAGAGTACGCCATTCCGTGCCGGTACGGATGACAAAATTTAACAAAAACGCATGCACACAGGTTTCGTGTTTAAGACACCACCCCCGGAATCTGAATGCCGCTATCTTAATGGTAGGTAAAAACAGTGGTATACACAAACTCTCACCATTGACACTATACACCATTATTTATGGGAGTGTCAGTTTGTACAGAGTTTCTGGAAAGAATCTGGAGTGATTTTAAAACACAACTGCTATCATTGTGAGAGACTCGACCTCAATGGGGAAATAGTACTATTTGGCACTGATGCAGTTACAAAAACTGATGAAGTGTTTGACTTGATAATACTTTTAGCAAAGTTTTATGTTTACAAATGTCGGATCGGGAAAACGAAACCTAATGTTGGTGGGTTTTTTTTTGGAATAAACTGAAATACAAATATGAAATGGAAAAACTGGAGCACTGAAAACAAATGCAGTTTACTGATTTTCAGAGAAAATGGTTTCAGTACATAAACTTAGTAGAAAGCTAGATCTAAGTACCATTTCAAAATACTAGTAAAAGTCTGTATGTATTTTACTTATCTTGTCATGACATCGAAAGTGACAATTGATTATTTGTACTTTTAAAACAATTATTCTTGTTAGCTGGTTAAACGGAAATGGCGAAATGTTATCTGGACGAAAGTCAACTTGTTTTTCTTTTCTAATGAATATGTGTGCCAATTAAAAAAAACTACAGACCTTCACCAGATCCCGTAAGGTCTCGGCAAATCCCACGACATACATGGCGGCTCCCACAGCGTTGGCCAGAGAGAAAATCACCCCGATAGCCCCGCCAAACTCCGGCCCCAGGCTGCGGGAAATCATGTAGTAGGCACCTCCTGTGAATGAATTAGCACAGAACACGTAGAGAACTTGAGGGTGAAGTTCTAATGATGGGGAAGGTGTGTGTGTGTGTGTGTGTGTGTGTGTGTGTGTGTGTGTGTGTGTGTGTGTGTGTGTGCGTGCGTGTATGTATGTGTGTGTATGCTTGCGTGCTTGCGTGCGTGAGTGCGTGCGTGTGTGTGTTTGTGTGTGTGTGCGTGTGTGTGTATGTGTATGTATGTGTGTGTGAAATTGAAAGTAATTGTCTTTATCTCTGTCTTCCGTTCTCTCTCTGTCTCTGCTTTGTCTGAATACATCAGAGTGATACAGTTTGTAAAGCTGTTTTTCTTTCAGCTGTGGCCCCAGCAGGAAGGGGGGCTACAGTTTGAGACAGATTTCATTTCAGTTCTGGCCCTAGGTGGCGGTGGTGGTGGTGGTGGTGGTGGTGGTGGTGGTGGTTATGAGTTAAAGAAACATAAACAAAACATATAGTAGAAGTCAATGCAATCGTACATACTCTTGTCAAACGAACACAGAGTAACCACAGGAACAAAAAAACCGTTGATGTTAAAATATAACAACTTACAGCAATACGGTTTTCTGTTTTGCTTCAACGCTCCAACACCTAAAGTGGTAGACATATGATGGGATTTGTGGTGTGCTGTTTCTGAACTTAAAGTGAATGTGACAGAGGCCAGTATACTGAATGAGTTAGCAGCCCTCCCCTGATATGGCTTTCCTGGTCAGTAGGGCTGAAAACAATATGAACTGAAGTGACAGACGCCATAGCCCAGTTTAACCACTTTGAATTCAATCCCTCAAGTCCATGAAGTCATGGATTCAAATCGCTCCATCAAATAAAAGTGCAGACATGCAAATTGCCTTAATTCACTTCTTGTTTATACACACATACAGAGGATGAAATGTGCACGTACGTTACAGATTCTGTATTTCATGTCAGAGTTTGCTAGGTTAGGGAAATACGAAGATGACCAGGATGCATCCTGTAATTAAAATAATGCACTGCTCTGAAGTCAGAACGTGTCGGGTGATGTCAACTGTAAGACCTCCAGCAGGTTTAAAAAGACCAGGAGAAGAAGACCAGGCACTACACATTCCACCTGGTAAAAGATGGAGGAGAAGAGAAGAGCAGAGAAAACAGGAGAGGAGAGAAAAAGAGAAGGGAAGAGAAGAGAGGAGAGGAGTGGAGATGAGAAGAGAAGAGAAAAGAAGAGAGGAGAAGAGACGAGAAGAAATTAAAGAAGAGAAAGGAAGAGAAAGAAATGAAAAGAAAAGAAAAGAAAAGAGAAGAAAAGAGAAAAAAAGAGAAGAGAAGAGAAGAAAAGAGAAAAGAGAAGAGAAGAGAAGGGAAAAAAGCAGAAAAGAAAAGAAGAGAAGAGAAAAGAAGAGAAGGTAGAAGAGAGGAGAAAAGAAAAGAAAAGAAAAGAAAAGAAAAGAAAAGAAGAGAAGATAAGCTTTATTACTTTTTTTATATAGAGGATAATTGAATAAGCTCTTGTGTGCTTTTTTACATCCAGTCCCCGTTTGTATGCGGTTTTGTAAATTTTGTCATCTGTTCCCACAAGGCATACAATAGCATACGAGAGAAAAGAAAAGAAAAAAAAGAGACACGTCACCACACATTATTGTAATGCCTGTGTCCAGTACTCTCTCTGGCCACTACAGCCTGACAGACAGACCCCCATCTAACTGACCTCCGCGGACCTCTCCATTGGTGCAGATGGCAGCCATGGACATGGTGGTCAGGGTGGTGACCACAGAGGCCAGCAGGATGATGACGATGGCCAGCCCTATGCCCGCCTGCCCCGTGATCCACGTCAGCCTCAGAAACAGCATCACCCCGAAAATGTTCAGCAGGCATCGTACCTGGTGTCACACACATACACACACTAGGGAAACCATACATTATTTTCCTCTGTGTTGGTGTGTGGTGTATATGTGTATATATATGTGCATATATATGTATACATATAATATATAATGTATATATATATATATATGTAGATAGATAGATAGATAGATAGATAGATAGATAGATAGATAGATAGATAAATAGATAGATAGATAGATAGATAGATAGATAGATAGATAGATAGATAGATAGATAGATAGATAGATAGAATTCAGCCTGATGAAGCTTCAGAATAGAAGCGAAAATTTGCTGTTAAATAAAGAGATGAAGCTGAACACAGTCGTGTTTTTATCATTATTTTACTATTTTACCTCAACTGTGTGCCTGGAGGGAGCGGTGCCCAGCAGAACTGAGGGTTTTTATCAAATCAACTATATATATATATATATATATATATATATATATATA
>CM060328.1:38433627-38436127 GCA_030674155.1 Stramonita haemastoma | reverse complement strand
ACGATAAGAACGACCCTATCCGGTATCCCCTTCCACACACACACACGCACACACACACACACACACACACACACACACACACACACCACACACGCCCGCGCGCGCGCGCGCGCGCGCACACAACACAGCACACACATAACACACACAAACACACACATAACACACACACACACAACACACACACACACACACAACACACACACACACACACACACATACACACACACTACCACACACACACACACACACACACACACACACACACACACACACACACACACACACACACACACACACACATACACACACACACACACACACACACACACACACACACACACACACACACATACACACACACACACACACACACACTTACAGCACGCACAACCAAACCTAACCCAACCCAACCCATCCCAACCCACACTTACACCATGAAAACGCAACTGCTTTAGCGTAGGCCTCTGCAAAGTATTTCCATAGTAATCTGCATGGGGTAGCGATTCCCGACAATCTGTCAGTGACACCTCACTCTGGTAACTTTCCTTCCTGTCGCCCACAGAAAACATGGACATCTCCTTCTTGAGAACCGGGTCACTCCTTTCATTATCGTTCTCGTCGTTGTCATCGGAGGTGTCTTGCGTGGACACGTATTGCACAGAGGTATCGGACTTGGAAGCCCTGACAATGGTGACCAAGGGGATTCCATCTTGCTTTACTTTCTGTTTCAGCTTGCTTTCTGGGTGAAGCTGTCTCAGAAATCTGGAGCTCGTGTCCACTTCCTCTGTGTTTTTATTTCCATGGTCCGTGTCCTTTTCTGTGTTCTTTTTTTCTTCATCTACCTTTTTGTCCATTGTTGTCTTGTGTTCATGTCCAGCTGGGTCCTTTTCCCTGTCTTTTATGTTTGAAGATTGGTCAATGTTTTCGTTTCTTCTGTTTTGATTGCCTTTTTCCGGGTCCTTCTCTGTGTCTGTTTCTTTGTCTTTCTGTGTGTCTGGTCTACTACTGGTTGTCTCCTTTTCTGTGTGTGCTTTTTTTCACGTTCTTGATGTTTCCTATCGAGAAAGCATCTGTTTTGACTGTGCTTCCTACTTCAGTCGGTATTCCTGACCTTGTTTCCTCCTTACATCCAGACATCTTGTTCTTGACACCAGTTTACGGTGTGTATAATACATATACCCAGCCTCAACTATCTCATCATTCACAATAACCCTCGTTGTTTAAAACCTACATACTACAACAACACACGCGCGTATGTGACGTAAAACTGTTGACAAAAAAAACAAACGACTCCAACGATAATGACAACTTTTGTCACCCTAAGCATAATAGTCCCACACGCTTTCATCTGTAAACAAACTTGTTTTCTAGCCAATTCATAAAACTGCCATTCATAGAACTATCCCCCATATACACACGCACACATACACAAGTCACCAAAACATCTCAAAAGGTGTCTCTCGGCTTTAGAGGGCCTTGTGGAGAAGAAGGAATCTGTGTTGTGCTGGGATAAGAAGGGTCTTTATATACTGCACAAAGTACAGGTAGCCGGTGTGTATTACATACAGCAAGGCTTTCGTCAGCAGCATGGATTGGGTTGGTGCACTTTGCGCTTTGTTTGGTAAGTTCAGCAGCCTTCAAGTTCAAGTCGAGGATTTCTGTAGGTGGGTTTGCTTTTTGTTTTTTTGTTTTGTTTTGTTCGGTGGTTTTCGGAGGAGGGGAGTAGGGTGGGTGGGAGGCAAGTTTTGAGTCACACATATGTAAATGTGTGTGTACACACACGCGCGCGTATGTACACACACACACCTACACACACACACAAACGCACACACTCGTGCACACACACATATACGTGCACAAACACACGTGCACACACACACACAAACTCACGTGCACACACACACGTGCACACACACATGCACACGCACGCACAGATATATATATATATATAATATATATATATATATATATACTATATAATGTATATATACATATAACATATATATATATTATAAAATATATATATATGTGTGTGTATGTGTGTGTGAGTATATGTGTGTATACAAAAATACACAAATATATTTGAAACACAAATAGGGAAAGGAGGCATAACAGAATTTCTAATGTTGCAAAGGTTTGGGTGTGCTGCAGATGTGTCAGGTTTATCTTTATAACAGAGTCTGTGTACTCAAATCTAATTCTCAATCATGGACATTATAGTGGAGTGCATACAGCCTTTACCTGTCACCCCATTAGTCCATGAAGTAGTGGGTTCGAATCTCGACCGTGGCATCTGATCAATGAAGAGTGGGGAACTTTGCAGTCTTCCAGGTCAACCTTAAGTGCAGACCTTCCAGTACTTATTTCTCTTCCCTCCACACACACACACACACACACACACACACACACACACACACACACACACACACACACACACACACACACACACACACACACACACACACAGACACACACATATATACACACACGCACACACACA
>CM060328.1:38423627-38428627 GCA_030674155.1 Stramonita haemastoma | reverse complement strand
TCCTCTCTCTCTCTCTCTCTCCATCTCTCTCTCTCTCTCTCTCTCTCCACTCGCACACACACACACACACACACACACATAGATAGATGGATAGATAGAGAGAGAGAGAGACAGAGAGAGAGAGACAGAGAGAGAGAGAGACAGAGAGAGAGAGAGAGCCTACGTTAATCAGACCGCTGTATAGTACTCCATGCAGGATAAAAACATAGAAAATATAACAATGACTCAAGTAGGAAAAAAAATATTTAAAAAAACCAGAAGAGGAAATTACTTCCGGACTTTCTGTTTTTTCCGTGCTTTTTCTATGATCCTTGGCTTGACTCTGAGAGAATCTTCGCTTTGTGAGGGAGATTGTAGCCAATTTGATTGCTGTGAATAAAGAGATGCAGATTGATATCCTATGTCAGTGAGGTTTTAGCAACTATCACTGCTGGGAATAAAGAGATGTATATTAAGATCTTTCATCAGTGAGATTGCAGCCATTTTAACCCCTGTGAATGAAGATATCTGTGTGTACTAAGATCCTTTATTAGTGAGATTGTAGCCAGTCTGACTGCCGTGAATGAGGACGCATGTACCGAGATCACAATTAGTTATTGTAGCCAATCTGACTGCTATGAATGAGGACACGTGTACCAAGATCGCGATTATTGTAGCCAATCTGACTGATGTGAATGTGGACACGTGTACCGAAATCACTATTAGTTATTGTAGCCTATCTGACTGCTGTGAATGAGTACATATGCACCGAGATCACTGTTTGTTACTGTAGCCAGTCTGACTGATGTGAATGAGGACATTTGCACTGAGATCACGATTGGGTTGTTGGAATTTGTTGGGGGGTTTTTCCCCCTTTTTTTAAAAAAGCCAATATAGTCTCTATGAATGAAGAGATGGGTTCTGAAGTCACGGTAGGTTATTTTAGCTAGTATAACTGTTGTGAATGAGGATGTGTATATTATGCTATCCATTCATGATCTTACTTATAGATCAGTCGAAAATCAATTTGTTAAATAAAAAATCGATCGGACTATTCATTCATTCATTCATCCATTCATCCGTCCGTCTATTCATCTACGTATCTGTTCATTAATGAAGAGGGCAATCACGACACATTTTGTGCACAACTACCCTTTTCCATACCCTCCTCCTTCCCCTTCCATCTCCTCCCCCCCCCCCCCCTTCATGACTCTTCTCTTCTGAGATATTTAAAAGGTTTTGGACTTTAAAAAGGTGTATGGTACTGTATGCGTAATGATAAAAATAACACCACATCACCATCACACAGTCATGCCAAACACACACACACACACACCACACACACACACACCACACACACACACACACACACACACACACACACACACACACACACACACACACACACACAGAGATATACACATACACGCGCGCGCACACACGCACATACACACTTTTTAGGGTGTAGTTTCCCAACTAAAGAACTCTTTTCCATTCATATGATGCCATTCTTTTATCTCCCCCCCCCCCAAAAAAAAAAAAAAGAAAAAAAAGAAAAACACAAAAATTCCAGATATACCACTCCCAAATGGACTAGAGGTAGGGGGGGGGGGGGGGGGGGGGCGGAAGATAGCGACGGTTCAAGTAGGAATAAGACAAAAGAAGGGGAGGGTGGGGGGACTATTACAACAGAAGAAGAAGCAGAAAAAGGGGGAGGGGACAAGGGAGATCTTGTTTCGTTTTTCTTTTTTATTATTTTTTTAAAGATCACAGGAAGTTACTTCCGGATGCTTATTTCGGCGAAACTCAATGGTGTCCAAGTTAGCAGTATTTGCTCCTTTTTTTTAAAGTCTACAAAAATTTTTCAGCTATCTTTTTTTTCCCCTTTTCCTCAGGTGTTTAACATTCCAATCGTGATGATCCTCTCATCACCGAGATTAAAACAATTATTGAAAAGATAAATCGAAATCGGCTGTTGTGGAATAGGGTACCAGACGGAAATGACGTGACTTGACCTTAAGTCAAGGGAAGGCAAAAGGACACCCAGGAAAACTTTCTTTTCATACAGTGTGTTTTTAAGACAGCTTGAAACAGCTAGGCTACTTCCCATAACTTTTTTTTCATTCCTCGGCTAGAGATTCAAGGTTCACTAACGGCCATATTTTTCGTATGCGACCTTTTTCCCACCATTACGGTAACTGCAGTTCAACTTCGGTATCCTTCACTTTTGTTCCTTGGCTACAGTTCCGAGGTTCATCAAATGTTATATTTTGTGTATGCAACCGGTTTGCCTACCAATAAAGTAGCTGCATTCCGACTTCGGGGATGGATTTCTTTTAATGTCACAGATTATGTGCTGAACATGTTCGTACCATCCATACTATCAGCTCGTGTCTTTTTTTTTCTTTTTTTTTAAATTCACCTAAGAGGCTCTCTCTCTCTCTCTCTCTCCTCTCTCTCTCTCTCTCTCTCTCTCTCCTCTCTCTCTCTCTCTCTCTCTCTCTCTCTCTCTCTCTCTCCCTCTCCTCGCTCACACACACACAAACTATATATTATATGTAGTCTATGTACATAAAAGGTAAAGGTGTCCCATAATCTATGTGGTCGTAGGGGAGCAAGGCATCAAACACCTCAGCTTCTCCAGGGGCCAACACATTTAGGGCGGCGCCCATCTCCTCTCTCTCACTGTTTTACCTTCCCTGACCCTAAAGAGGACAGGTACCCATTTACTGCTGGGTGTACTGGGGGACTGTACTGAAGCCAAGGCCCACAAACGGTCACCCTTCCATTATTAGTAACCACTCTTGATGCTGCTTAACATTGGCTGGGGGAGAGCAAATGCTCTGACCACTGAGCTATACCGTCTCGTATATGCATGCACCTCTAAATCTTTACTGATGACTTTGTTGTCAAGTTGAGTCAAACAAAATGAGTGGTACAGATGACGATCCGTTTTTCACACCACCCCTCCCTCCTCTTTCTTAAATAAGCCGTCAGTCAATTCGTTAAGCTGAAATCTCTTCGCTTACACCTCTCAGCCATCAACATTTGTATACCTTGCGGCAAAACGTCGCTTAGCCTACGTCACGGAAAAAATGGCGTCCCTGTGAGGGATCTTGGGTCATTAATCATGGTGCTGTGTATGCTGAGGTTAGTCATAGAAACATTCATCATTGCTCGCTGGTTTAACATTTGCATAAGGTTACAACGCTGCTTTCTTCTTCTGCTTTTTAATGTTGACGTTTATTGAGAGAGGAGCAGTGTTTGTAAGTTGAAGGTGCGATGCTGGTTAAGTTTTGGAGAGAAAAAAATGAAGGGAATTCTCAGTTTTAGAATGACCAAAACAAGGACTTGAGTAGTGTTTTGGAGGCCCAAAACTGTAATAATTCAGCGATGTCACGTATGTTTATTGCCTCTGCTATGTAAACACGGTGTGAGGAAGAAAATGTGACCACTATGAAGAAAAATTCACAGTAAACAAAGTCAATTTGCTAGTCAGATTTTAAAGATGATGGGAAAGGATATGAATAGCTGCTGAAATAAAGATTTGTGAATAACATAAAACTCATCGCAGCTTTTGGTCGTTATATTTCTTGGTTTGGGATTAAGGCTGGTCTCACAAGGCTAGATTATGTAGCTATGCAGCCCTTGTACAGTGCCATGAATTTTTGCTTATGCAAAAATATGTGGTATTTACCGGTAGGCCTACCTATTACAGTGCATGATTTGTCAGATACAATTTGCTTGTTATCGTGGGTTCTTTTACGTGCACCAGACGCATGTTACACGTAATACATCAATTTGCCGTTTTCCCTGAAAGGCTAGCACTCAGACCACAACTAACCTAAGGTGTTGTGTGATCAATGAGACAAAAAATTAACCTTGGCTCTCGACCTGGTCTCAGTTACAGGTACCACGTCTATAGCCAAACGGGAGATTTGATCTTCAGTTAACACATGGCTCTACTCACTAGAGAAAGATTTGAACAGCGAGATTGTAAAGACACGTGAACATAATTATTCGATTTCTGTATTCGATTGTTGCATGGCTATATACAAGTCTTGTTTTGACCAGATTTAGATTTTAGAAATGAACCTACAGCACTCAGAGAATGGCTCATATTCAGAAGGCAGAAGGAACGACAACTATGAGAACGATAAGATCCCCCGCCTCAAAGACCTAACAATTCTTTCAGAGCTCTGAATGCTTTGTTCACTGCTTTGTTAAGCCAGTAGTCGTTCTTCCTTTATGCCCCCCCCCCCCCCCTCTGCAATCATGCCTAAGTTCACCTGTCAGTGAAATCAAGCCAGATTAATTCATGACCACACTGTTAGGACAAAGAGGACAAACAAATACAGCCATTGCTCTTTCCCTGGAGAACAACAGCCCAGTTTTTTACGTTCAGATACTGACACGTGTTAGATAAATAGATGAATCACTTCAATCTTGGCATTATGCATTTACGCAGGTTTGGTATGCATGCAACAAAATCTCACCCTTATGTACTCTACAGCATATACAAACTTTTATTTCAATGCTTAGAAAGAATGTAATAGAACAAAACAGAGCGAAACAGAACAAAACACACACTCACACACATACATACACACAGACACACAGACACACAGACACACACACACACACACACACACACACACACACACACACACACACCACCACCACCACCACCACCACCACCACCACCACCACCACTACCACCACCACCACTACCACCACCACCACCACCACCGCCGCCGCCGCCGCCATCTTTTCTTCTTTTCAACCCTACCCTCCATCTCCTCATTCTTACTCCTCCCATTTTTATCTTTCCTCGACTACAACTCCGAGATCCACCAGGTATGTGATGTTGCCCAACACAACACCTGTGTGCATGCTCTGCTTTGCCAATTCCCTCATCCGCTACTCCTGGAACGCACAAGCCTACTCTTTGAAAGGCAGAACAGGTTTTAGAGTGTGCACAAGATAATCTGCGTGAATTCACACTCGGGACCTCGGTTTAT
>CM060328.1:38416127-38418627 GCA_030674155.1 Stramonita haemastoma | reverse complement strand
CGCTCATCCAGCGGGTTGTTAACGCGGAAAGGATGTCTCACTTATTGTTGGCATACTTGGTAGGACGTTATGAACATAAATTGGGTATTTCTTGTGTTTAATCTGGGCGCGTCACATTCCAGGATTTTTTGTGTTTTTGGTTGGACAGAGGGAAGGAAGTAAATTAGAAAAGAAAACTTGTTTAGGAGTTAACGATTGCAGCATTTGATAGATTTCGTGATAAGAATTGTTTGCTTTTTGATGCACAAAGTATGGGTTTTTCTGTTTCTTTCAGATTCATTTTATAGAGAAAAAACAAACAAATGTTATATTCTCGAACAAAATTATTTCCAAACTGCCAACAAAAAATAAAACTGCAAATCCAGTTCGTCAGATAAGAGAACAGTATCAAAAATTTAAAAAATTACACTCCCCCAAAACCCCCACTTCACAAACTTTGTATTTTCAACGTGTACTTTTCGACATTACACAAAATGAACCATAGAAACAATAATTCATTTAGTATAGAAGCCACAAGTTCATCGCCTCATATCAACCACACACACAATGTTTTGACTAACAACAAAAAGTATACACTCAACTACGAACAATCCGACTCCTTCCTGGAGACAAAAGACTCTATTCTTCTTTGCACATACATAGCGGTATATATATTGTTACATTGTGTGACGGGGAAGGGTTATTTTATAGGAGACAGGGGGGGGGGGGGGAAGAGGAGGAGGAGGGGGGAGGGTTGGGGAGGAGGGGGGGGATAAGGATCCGTGGCAAGTTGATAGATGAGCCTCACTTTACCGTCATCTCTGAAGAAGAACAACGGATTAGCTCATGGCAACAGTTTGCTTCTTCAGTTTTCTGTCCTCGGTTCTCGCGTTTTTTCTTTACCTTGTCTCCAGTTGCTTTGTCTGTCTCTCTGTCTCTGTTTTTTTGTCTTTGTCTGTCTGTCTCTTCTTTGTCTGTCTGCCTGTCTGCCTGACTGTTTCTCTCTGTCTCGGTCTCGGTCTCTGTCTCTCTCTTGCTCGCTCTCTCATTTAGTTTTATAAAACTTTGCTCGTTTGTTATTGTTGTTGTTGTTGTTGTTTGTTGTTGTTGTTGTTGTTGTTTTATCTTCTTTACTTGTATTTGTCAAGTTCTTTTTGCTGTTTTTTGTTTTTATAGCTTGTCTGTTTCGAATTCTTAATTTTTTTGCGGGGTGGGGTGGGTGGGTGGGGGTGGGGGTGTTTTCTTGCTTGTGTCTCTGTTTGTTTGTTTTGTTTTTATTGCCCCTGGATATAATGTTACTGAATGATTGATTGACTGGATGATTTTGAAAGGCTGACTGACCTTCGCCATCGCTGACAAACGCTATGCTGACGCTCAGTTGTTTGTTTTTTTATGGATCATAGAAGGAACAAGGCCGACTTTCCTATGTTCACTGACCTTTTCTTTTCTTTCTTTTTTTTTTGGGGGGGGGAAGGGGGGGGGATAGGGGGGAGCAGGCAGAAAAATAATAATTTCAACTCTCCCCATAGGTTGTTCTTTGTTTGCTTAGACGTTCAGTTGTGCTTAAAGACATGTATTTTATATGTATATATATATATATATATATATATATATATATTATATATATATATTGTGTACACATACACGTGTGCGCCCGTGCTCCCGTGCGCAAACACACACACACAACACACACACACACACACACACACACACACACACACACACACACACACACACACACACACACACACACACACACACACACTCGCGCAGGCGCGCGCGCGCGCGCCCAGTTGTAAAGCAACTTGTGTCACATTAATACAATATAACACAACGCAGTATAGCAACACAATATCACACACCGCAATATAACATATCACAATATAGCACAACACAATAAAACACAACACAACATAGCACAACACAATATAACATAACACAATATAATATAACACAATATAACACACAACAATATAACACAAACCTTATAACACCGCAAAAACACAATACAACACAACACAATATGCCACAACGCAATATACCACAACACATTATATCACAACACAATATCAGACACCACAACACAATATAACACAAAACTATACCGTACCCCGCGGCACTATACCGTGCAATACTATACAGGGCAATATAACTTAATGCAAGACAATGCAACAGAAGACAAAATATGGTGTACGATACGATTCAATACAATACAATCAATACAAAATAATACAATACCAGACCTAATACAACAAATCATCTCACGATGCACAACACCACACACCCACACCACACCACGCACCATACTACACATCACACCACACCACACCAAACCACACCACGCACCACACTACACATCACACCACACCACACCACACCACACCACACCACACCACACCATGCACAATACTACACATCACACTACACCACATCACACCACACAACACCATACAACATCACGCACCATACTACATATCACACTACACATCACACACACACCCACACCACACCACGCACAATA
>CM060328.1:38401127-38403627 GCA_030674155.1 Stramonita haemastoma | reverse complement strand
ACACACACAACCCCAAACACACACAACACACACACACAAAACAAACAACAAAAACACACACACACACACACAAAAAACCACACACACAAACACACACACACACCACACAACATTTTTTTTTTTTTTTTTTTTTTTTTTTTTTTTTTTTTTAAAAACCAGGACTTCATATTTTTCTGATTACTAGTTAAACTTGTTAGTTGTTTTTGTTTTTTAAAAGGCGTGAAAAACTGTTCTGTCGTAAAAACAATTATGCATTTTAAAAAAAGACCACAGAAAATGAAACAGGGCAAAGGGATGAAATTGGGAAAAAAATAAAGTGGGGGACATAATGAAAAAAACTCTAATGATTCAACTGAAAAAGTTGTGCATTGTAGACCTATGACTATGCGTACTTTGTCACAGCAAAGCTTGTTTAAAATTTTTTTAAAAAATCCATAACCACTTTCCTTTTTAAACATAGATATTTATTTTTTTTTTTTTCTTTATTTATTTATTTTATTGTTATATTGAGGATAATGGAAAAACACTCGGTGTTTTTTTCCAACCCACCCCCGGTTTTTCCCAGTTTTGTAATTTGTCACTGTTCCCACCGGCTCACAATGCCTACTCTTACAAAAAAGTAAAAGGGTTTTTAAAACGTCGCGCAAGAGTTTTGGGGGGGGGGGGGGGGGGGGGGGGGAGGGGGGGGGGGGGGGGGGGGGGGGGGGGGGGGGGGGGGGGGGGGGGGGGGGGGGGGGGGGGGGGGGGGGAGGAGCAGGATGATGGAGAGAAAAAGGTTATTTTTTGTTTGTTGAAAAATTTCTCCCTTATCCATTTAAAAGTGTTCAAGAGCGACCCACAGTTCGTGAATTATAAAAAAGTGAAAATGCCCCGAAAATTTAAAAGCTGTGTGACTTTATTTTTCAACCTAAAGGGAACGTCACGGGTTCACAAAACCCCAAGTTTTTTGACGTCGGGCCCAATTTTGTGTGCAAATCTTGTGTGTGTGAGGTCCTCGTGTGGTGGGGTGGGTGTGTGTGTGTGTGTGTGGGATTGTTTTTTGGGTGTGGTTGTGGGTGTTTGTTTGTGTGTGGGTGTGTGTTGTGTAGTGTGTGTGGGGTGTGGGGGTTTTGGTTTTTTTTTTGTGGGGTTTTGTGTGTGGTGTGTGGGGTGTGTGTGTGTGTGTGTGTGTGTGTTTTGTACCTGGGGAGGTTTTTTGTTTTTTGTGTGTGTGTTGGGGGTGTGTGTGTGTGTGTGGTGTTTTTGGCAAAAAAAAAAAAAAAAGTTGTAAAAACAAAAGGCCAAAAGGTTTTAAAAATTTTAGATTCTAAGGAAGAGGATGGTCATTAAATTTTTTGCCCAACAAAGCAAAGGAAACCCAGCTTAGGGTAAAAAAAGAAAGGAGCCAAAAAACGACAAAACTAAACAAAAAAAAACAAAAAAAAACCAAAAATTAACAAAAACCCAAAAAAAAAAAAAAACCCCCAATAACCCTATTGAAACTTAAGAAAAGGATCCTTGAAAACACGTTTAAATTTTTTTTTTTTTTTTTTGTTGCTGCCTCATCTTTCCCGTAACGTTCCCCCTCCTTTGTTCCCCAACCGGGCCCCCATTTAAAAATTTCCCCCCCCCCCAAAAACCCCCCCCCCCCCCCCCCCCCCCCCCACCCCCCCCCCCCCCCATCCAGAACCCAATTTTTATGGGCCTCACCCTTAAGGTCGGGAGTTCCCCAGGGACCCAAAAAAAAAATTTGGGAGGCCCCCGTGGGGGCACCCGCCAGAGGGGCCCCCGCACTTTTTGCTGGGTCACTTTGGGGGGTGTTCATGGTGCCTTTTCTGAGCAAAAAATACCAAAGAAAACCCAAACCTACTAAAGCCCCCTACTAACGACAGGGAATTTTGCTCAGTTTGCGAGCCAGACTGAGTTTGGGTCCCCCAAACCGAGGGGGCGACCCCCCCACCAACTTTCCCCCAACGTCTCCCCGAAACCCCCCCCAACCCCAAAGGGGTTTGACACAAACCACCACCAAAGGGAAAAGAAGTGCATAAAAAAACCCAAAACCGGGGGTCAAAACCAAAGAGAAACCCGGGGAAAAGGGGCTTTACCCAAACAGGGGGGCCCTTTTTAAAAAAAAATTAAAATTTTTACATGATTTATAAAAGGGGTTGAGGAAGGGGTAATATGCTGCTTTGGGGAAGTCATGTCTTTGAGACTTTCTTTACAGGGCGTATTCACGCTTAAATAATCAAAAATTTTATCCCGGGGCCAAAAAAGGGGCCCAGAGATACAGACAAACCCCAGTGTTGGTCAGGTAATTTGAGCAACACCTCCCAAATTCCCCATCCGTAAAGGGGGATGAACTTGACGTGGGTTCCCCAAACCCCCCCAAATAAAAACCCCACACAAAACCCCTTTGGGAGAGGGGCCGGCCGGATTCGAAAAAACCCTATGACTCTTAGGAATAAAACCCCGGCCCTTTTTTGGTTTCCCAAATTTCCCAAGGGGCTAAAACCCCCCAACG
>CM060328.1:38398596-38401027 GCA_030674155.1 Stramonita haemastoma | reverse complement strand
TAGTCATGAATGGAAGTCTATATTGGATGAAGAAAAGAGAATGCGAGTCTAACGCAGGGCTATAATTATTGGATAATAGACTGGGCAAGTGTAGAACACAAAAAAGGTAGTATAATCCGAGTAAACTGAGTCAGGGTCAAGAAAAGATGTTGCATTTATTAGCCTTTTTTTATACAGGAAGGAATTAGAGATCTATAAATATATACGAATGCCTGCAGTGGAACTAAGTAAAATTGTATGCAAAGTCGTAGCGAGAAATTTTTTCTGCATTGTATTGTATTGTATTGCATTGTGTTGCACTGTTTTGTATTGCATTGTATTGTATTGCGTTGTATTCCATTACATTGTATTGTATTGTATTGTGTTTGTATTGATTGTATTGCATTGCATTGCACTGTGTTGTATTGTATTGTATTGTGTTTTACTTTCTGTCATGGCAGATATCTCTTTGTAAAATTTGAACTGTTCTCTCTAAGGGGAACGTGTCGCCACAAGAGCAGCGCCACCTATTGTGCATTTATTTTCTTATGAGAGTGGCTATTTCCTACACAATTTTGGCAGGGGCATCTCTCTCTCTCTCTCTCTCTCTCCTCTCTCCTCCTCTCTCACTCTCTCTCATCTCTCTCTCTCTCCTCTCTCTCTCTCTCTCTCCTCTCTCTCTCTCTCTCTCTCTCTCTTTTTTTTGTGTGTATGTGTGTGTATGTGTGTGTGCGTGCGTGCGTGCATGCGTGCGTGTGTGTGTATGTGTGTGTGTATGTGTGTGTGTGTGTGTGTGTGTGTGTGTGTGTGTGTGTGTGTGTGTGTGTGTGTGTGTGTGTGTGTGTGTGTGGTGCGTGTGTGTATGTGTGTGTGTTTGTGTGTGTGTGTGTGTGCCTCTCCTTTCCCCCTGTCAGAGTTGCAAACGAAATGTGTTTTTGGCGCAAACACGACAGTGCGAATAAGCATGATGCTTTTACGATCCAAGTGGATCTCTCTCTCTCTCTTCTCTCTCTCTCCTCTCTCCTCTCTCTCTCTCCTCTCATCTCTTCTCTCTCCTCTCTCTCTCTCTCTCTCTCTTGTATATTTAAATGCATTGCTTTACACATACACATGGTGTTTCAGTTATCATTCTTAATGTTATATTGTGGGGTGCTGATGTTTATGGGAATAACTGACTTTTTTTCGGATAAAAGTATAATTCTATGGGTATGGTTGTGTGTAATATGTCTTTTGCAATACGCGAAGAAAGAAATGTACGTGCATATATGTGTATCTCCAATGTCTGTTTTCTTTCCCCCTTTGTTTTAATTATACATTTACTTTCCACTTTTACGAAGGCCTGGTGTACAGAAGCCTTTGCCTTACCCACTTAAAGGCAAAAGTAAAGGTGTTCCCATAACCTATGGGGTCGTTGGAGAGCAAAATATCAGAAACCTCAGCTTCTCCAGGGACCAGCATATTGAAGGCGGCGCCCATCTCCTCTCCCTGGCTGCTTTACCTTCCCTGTCCCTAAGGAGGGCAGGTACCCATGTACAGCTGGGTGAACTAGGGACTTCACTGAAGCCAAGGTGTGCAAACGGTCACCCATCCACTTGGTAACCATGCTCAATGCTGCTTGGGAAAAGCGAGTGCTCTGACCACTGAACTATCCTGTCCACCGCTAACCCTCATCAATAAAAAAATCTCGAGTTCAAGTTGGAGTTCGATTTCTTTCTCACTCTTTTTCTCGTAATGTCCATCAAAAAAGAAAATGAAAAATGTTTTATCCCCAAGCTTTATTGAATCTATTTTCAATATTCAAGATATGCTTTTATGTTCTTTCCGACCCCAAAAGTAAAAACAGTTTGAAACCATTCAAGTAGTTTAGCTATAATTATTAACTTTGGATGTAAACATCTGTCGTATAGATAATAGACATTGTGTTTATCTACAAAAAGTATTTAAAAAATGCGTAATTAATCTATTTTCAAAGAAAGCATACTTTTATATTTTCTTGGCGTCGATTTCATTTTTTTTTTTTTTTTTGGGGGGGAGGGGGTAAAAGGCACTGACGTTTATGAAATAAGTGTGATTGTCTTTTTAATTCTGAAACCCTCTCTCTCTCTCTCTCTCTCTCTCTCTCTCTCTCTCTCTCTCTCTCTCTCTCTCTCTCTCTCTCTCTCTCTCTCTCTCTCTCTCTCTCCACACACACACACACACACACACACACACTCACACACCACACACACACACACACACACACACACACACACACACACACACACACACACACACACACACACACACACACACACACACCACAACAACACACCTATATAGTACCGATCACCACCAAGCACCAGAGGCTAGGTAGTACGTAACCAACCATCCTTCATTAATCACCTGGTGTGCCATAAATTGCTCAGACATCAAGACATGGCACACAACTTCGCACCAAAGCGGAAGTGTCTTA
>CM060328.1:38331096-38388596 GCA_030674155.1 Stramonita haemastoma | reverse complement strand
TAATGGAATAAGCACTCGTGTGCTTTTTCTCACCCAGTCCCCGTGTGTATGCAGTTTTGTAAATCTTGTCAGCTGTTCCCACCGGCTCACAATGCCTACTCTTACGAAAAGTGGAACAGGATTTAACGTGCGCGCAAGATGTTCTGCGTGCGTTCGCACATGGGGCTTCAGTTGATAGTCTCATCCGAAGGACTTTTGGGGGAGTGGAGTCGGCACTGATGTTAACTCCAGGAGAAAAATCTCATCGAACGGGAATCGAACCCGGGTCGTCAAATTGCGAGGGCAATGTTCTGACCACTAGGCTATCCCTCGAAAAGAGAGGGAGGGGGGTGGACGATGGAGTTGGGGGGGGGGGGGGGGGGGGGGGGAGGAGCAGGATGATGGAGAGCAAGGTAGTTTTTGTTTGTTGAAAAATTGTCTGCCTTATCACTACAGTGTTCAAGAGCTGACCTCACAGTTCGTGAATTATAATAATGTGTAATGTCGCAACGTAAAAGCTGTGTGACTGTATTTTATCAAGCCTCATGACGTCACTGGGTCTCTACAAAAGCCAAGATTTTGACGTCAGTCAACTTGTGTGACAAGATCGTGTGTGTGTGAGGTCCTCGTGTGTGTGTGTGTGTGTGTGTGTGTGTGTGTGTGTGTGTGTGTGTGTGTGTGTGTGTGTGTGTGTGTGTGTGTGTGTGTGTGTGTGTGTGTGTGTGTGTGTGTGTGTGTGTGTGTGTGTGTGTGTGTGTGTGTGTGTGTTGTGTGTGTGTGTGTGTGTGTGTGTGTGTGTGTGTGGTGTGTGTGGTGTGTGTGTCCTGTGTGTGTGTGTGTGTGTGTGTGTGTGTGTGTGTGTGTGTGTGGTGTGTGTGTGTGTGCAAAAAAAAAAAAAAAAGTTGTAAGACGGTAAGCCACAGGATTACATTGTAGATTCTAAGGAAGAGGATGGTCATTAATTTTGTCAACAAAGACGAGGAAACCAGCTTACGTGAAAAAGTAGAGCCAAAAAACTGACAAAACTAAACAACAAAAAAACAAACAACCAAATAACAACAACCAAAAAAAAAAAAAACCCTCCAATAACCCTATTGCACTTAAGATAGGATCCTTGTAACACGATTAATTTTGTTGTTGTTGTTTGTTGCTGCCTCATCTTCTGTAACGTTCCCGTCCTGTGTTCCCACGCCGCTCATTTCAACCCGCCCCCCCCCCCCCCCACCACCACAGCCATACCCAGATTTGTTATGTCTCACCCTAAGGTCGGGAGTCCACAGGGAGCCCATCAATATTAGGCCGCCGTGGGGACACCAGCCAGAGGGGCCCTGCACTTCTGCTGGGTCACTTTGGTGGTGTTCAGTGGTGCCTGTTCTGAGCTAACATACGCAGGACACTACCTACTAAGCCCCCTACTAACGACAGTATTAGCTCAGTCGCGGAGCCAGACTGAGTGAGTCACCTATCCGAGGTGGCGACCACCACAACGTCCCTCCAACGTCTCCCGCGAACCCCAACCCCAAAGGCTTTGACACAAACTCACCACAGGCACAGAAGTGCATGGAAAAACCAAATCTGAGGTCACCATGAGACCAGAGTAACGGGGGCTACCGAATCAGAGGCATTAAAAAAAAAAAATTAATTATTACATGATGATCAATGGTGTTGAGGATGATGTAATGATGCTGCTGTGCAAGTGCATGTGCTTTGAGACTACTTGACAGGGCTGTATTCTACGCTTACTATCATAATATTATATCCCGGCGTCAACGGGCCGAGAGATACAGACACCTGCAGTGTTGGTCAGGTAATTTGAGCAACACTCTCAAATTCGCATCCGTAAAGTGGATGAAGCTTGACTGTGTGGTCCCAGTCTCCCAACTAAACCCACAGCACACTCACTTTGGGTAGGAGCTGGCCGGAGTGCGAAAAATCCCTATGACTCTTATGGGAATAGAACCCACGGCCCTCCAGTCCGAATTCCAAGGCGCTAACCACTACACCATGGCGGCTGGTCCTTGTAACACGAATTGACGTCAGCTGAAAAGAAGAAGAAGGAGAAGAAGAGGATGAATTGCGAAGAAGAAGAAGAGGTGGAGGAGGAAGAAGAGGAGGAGGAGGTCTAAGAAGAAAAGCTGAATGTGAAGTCGCCAGAGTTAGCCAAAATAATACCATACATTTAGGAACAACATTTTTAGTATCACTTAGGCCTATTCCGTTCATGAAGTACTGCGAGTTAGCCTCGTGGTATGATTTTTCCCTCTTGTGTTTTTCTTTTTACTTTTTTTCTTCTTTTTCCACTTTTTTTTTTAGGGGGGGGGGGGGGGAGGGGGATATATTTTCCTCTTTTTTTTTCTCTGTACCTACCCCCTTCTTCTTCTTCTTCTTCTTCTTCTTGTGACTGTTGTCCTTCTTCTCATTGTTGTTGATATTTGTTTGTTTATATTTTTTCCTACTTCTTTGTTTCTGCTGTTTTTTTTATGACGTCAGTCGAAGGTAAAAATCTGTGAGTTTATCATAATTAATTTCATCTAGACTTCATCCGCTTTCTTAATTGGGTTTGTATGTTAAACTTGTTGCCTATATATACAATTATTCATATTTAAACACACACTATATCCTCGGACAAAAACATACAACAGACAGACCAACACACAGACAAAAACACACAGGTACATTAATTTTACAATTACATTTTTTTTAATGGTTGTGCGCGCACGTGTGTGTGTGTGTGTTGTGTGTGTGTGTGTGTGTGTGTGTGTGAGTGTGTGTGTGTGTGTGTAGGCCTACGCGTGCGCGCACACGTGTGTGTGTGTGTGTGTGTGTGTGTAGGCCTACGCGTGTGCGCACACGTGTGTGTGTGTGTGTGTGTGTGTGTGTGTGTGATTTTATTTATAATTTATGCTTATAGTTAAAGTTAAAGTTAAAGTCTGTCCCGAGCCTATAGAGGCTCATCAGGCCGGTGCTTATCCCGGTTTCTGTGGCGTTAAGCGACTGAGAGTCATAGACTCCCCCTGGATAGGACGCCAGTCTATCGCAGGGTTAACCCCCAACACAAGGTTGGTACACCTTTTACACCTGGGTGGGGTGAGAAAATAGCCGTAAAGTGCCTTTTCCAAGGGCACAACGCCATAGCCGAAAGCTGGGATCGAACCCACAACCTTTAGATTACGAGTCCAACGCCCTAACCACTAGACTACAGCGGCGGCTAATTTATGCTTATATTTCGAGAATAATGGAATAAGCGCTCATGTGCTTAAAAAAAATAAATTCTTTTTACATCTACTCCCCATGTGTCTGCAGTTGTGTAAATTTTGTCATCCGTTCGGCATGTGCGAGTGTGTGTGTGGCCAGACACTTTCCTGCCTTCGATACAAGTCAGTTTTCTCATGGCTGTATAAAATATTTGCATGCATGTGAGTTGGGGAAAGGAAGAATACAAGAATGTTTGTTGTTGCCTGAAACTGTTCAGGCAGGCGAGCTATCAAAATTTGGTTTCTTTCCGGTAATATGGTTGTTTTAAACCGGAAG
This sequence comes from Stramonita haemastoma, assembly GCA_030674155.1. NCBI lineage: Eukaryota > Metazoa > Mollusca > Gastropoda > Neogastropoda > Muricidae > Stramonita > Stramonita haemastoma. The sequence goes on along the minus strand of CM060328.1, from coordinate 38,385,086 downwards.
TTGTAGTAAACACAGTATACTCCACGTGGATTCACGCATGATTCTGTTGAACAGTGTTCTAGCCTATGGCAGACTACGTGACACTCTGCAGCATCTTCTAGCACTGTAGCAGTAGGCTACTGTTGAAGAGTAAACCACTCCGAAAAGGTACAGTCGTATTGATATTACACGAAGCCCTAGTAACGTAACAGGGAATCCTTTTATATCTAAAACGTTGAGATTATTCATGGCATTTTTTTTTAAAGCAGCGAATAAACTTGTGTTAATCGGCATGTATCGTGATCCAATACAGGTGGCCTACTCTTCTAAAAGGTAAAATAGATTTGAACATGTATGCAATGATCATGTGATGTTCTGTGTGCATTCATACATGTGTAGAACCTCAGTTTATAATTATAGTTTCACCCAAAAGACTTTGGATGAGAGTTGGCACCGATATTAACTCCAGGGGGAAAATGTGTGTGTATCAACTATCACTGTATCAGTATCATCCATCACTCACTTACTCACTCTGTGTGTGTGTGTGTGTGTGTGTGTGTGTGTGTGTGTGTGTGTGTGTGTGTGTGTGTGTGTCACTGTGTCAGTGTATGTGTAAGTCAAAGTGTGTGTGTGTGTGTGTGTGTGTGTGTGTGTGTGTGTGTGTGTGGTGTGTGTGTGTGTGTGTGTGTTTCACACTGTGTGCATGTTGTATTGTAGATGCCATCATTTATTTTGAATCATGCGAAAAGATTTATTATGCAAATTTACTTTTTCAGGTGGAGATTTCTCTGGTGTGGGGTGTCTCAGTGACCTAGTTATCACAAAATGGGGAAGAACAAGAGGAAGATGCCAGAGGAGTCAGCAACAAATGAAGAGCCCACAATGAACAGTTAGTTCTTTTGTTTTTTTCTTCTCTTTTGTTTCTCTCTCTTCTTTTCATTGGTATAAGTGTAAAGATGCCTTATTTTCTGTGACACCCAACAAATGTTGTTATTTTTATGAAGTACATCACAGTTTATCACTCTTTCAGACATGACACGTACTTTCAATATAAAAAAATATACTGTAGATTTTTCCAGTTTGGAAAGATAACTAGTGTTTTTACTATTTTCACTTGAACGGCCAAGAAAGGATCTGTATGCTAACCTCTTCCATTAAGTAGTGAAGATTATGTAAGTGTAACCATCACGTGAAAAATGCTTTGCCCTTCATTTGCAGTGCACACACATGTATGCAATTTTTGGACAATGATGTGTTTTTTATACAAATTTTCTTTATGTATAGATCTAGATGTATTGGCCAAAGATTGTCAAAACAGTCTAGATTTAGAGTCCCCATGGACTTATCACAGTAATAGCAGGGTTCTATAACTGGCCACTAACTAGAGGAGGCCTAACAATCTACTAAGCTCCCTACTGATAATAAGAATGAATGTAGATGCACACTGAGTGAGATTTTGTATTGTATTATACCACTTTATGTCACAGCAGATTTCTCTGCTTGAAATTTGGCCCACTCTTACGTAGGAGAGCATGTTACCACAAGAGCAATGCTACCTTTTTTTTTTTTCTAAAGAATAATGTTTGTGTCTGTGTGTATTTGTTTTCCTATCAGAGCGGAATTTTTCAACAGAATTTTGCCATGTAAACTCTCTTCATGCGGTGGGTTCTTACTTTTACATGCACTAAATGTGTGTTGCACATGCAACCTCAGTTTATAGTCTCATCCAAAAGACTAGCTCCAGACCACCAAGGTCTCGTGGATGGGGGAAAAGTTTCGGGTACAAACGGGGCCAAACCCGCCTTTCTCGCTTTTTGGTCAGGTGCATGACCTCTAGACCATAGATCCACTCTTTTCATCCATGGCATTATTCTAAAATTATTGTGACAATGTATATAGTGCTAATCATACCAGTCACACTCATAGCACCCCCAGCTGTAGGCTGGAGTGAGGGATTTGAACCAGTGGCATCCCCCCATTCTCCCCTCCCCCCCCAGCAAGCAGTGTATTGACTTAATCACTGCTCTACCTAAAGACTTAATCACTGCACTAAAGAGGAAAAGAAGAAGAAGAGAAAGAAGAAAAAAGATCATGATTATATGAAAGAAGGCTGGTTGTTAATTTTTGGCGACTAGTACCAAGTTTGCAATCATCATGAATGAATAGAATGTGGCTTTTTAGTTCCAGCTAAGTGAAATCCAGTCTGGAGTAATATTTTCTTATATATATATATATATATATATATATATATATATATATATATATATATATATATATATATATATATATATATATATATATATTATGTCAAAAAAATGTACCAGTGCTTGCTGACTGGACAGTTGCATGCGACAGAAACTGAGAAAGTGCATGTTGATGAAGATCTGATATTATCACTTTAAATTTTTTGCCATTTGATCGATGTGGCTATTCTAAAGACTAGTGTAAAATATGCATGTATTGCTTGAATTGGAACCTTAGAAGGTGCCTTGAGTTTGTTGATTTTGTTATGTGTTGTTAAAAAAAAATTATTGTATCTTATCTACTTTGACAGCTGTTTAAAAAGAGAATGTTTTCCTCAAGGATGTTGCCATAAATGTAATACAGTGAGTAGGCCTACAGTTAAAAAAAATAATTTTCTTGAGCTGTGTTTGATATGATATGTACATGTATGCTTTGATTTAAAAAAAAAAGAGAATTAAAACTGCAACGGGCACAAAAATGGCATTGCCACGTGCGCGGCACACACACACACACACAACACACACACACACACACACACACACACACACACACACACACAGTGAACACAGTGACACACACACACACACACACACACACACACACACACACACACACACACACACACACACACAAACACACACACACACACACACACACACAAAACACACACACACACACACACACACACACACACACACACACACACACACACACACACACTACCTCTTTGAACTTGATTAATTCTAAAACTAGTAACTACTTCTGCATTTTTGTTACACAGATCCCAGTACAGAGGAAAGGACTCACCAGCCAGAGGAAACCGTGGCCACTCCCAGCAAACACAAAAAACACAAAAAATCCAAGAAAAATGACCAGGAAAATCTACCCGAGCAGCCTGAAAATCTCCCAGAACAACCTGACCAAGCAGATGAACAGAAAACAGAGAAGAAAAAAAAGAAAAAAAGGAAAGCTGAGGAAGAAAGCACAGTGGAGGAGATCAAGCCACCTAAGACTAAAAAGCAGAAGATGAATACAACAGACGTTCCGGGGAGTGTGAGAGACTCCACCCAGGTAGAGTCTGCTGGACATTGCTCTTCAGAAATTGTTGAGGAAGTGAGTGGGGAGAAACGTGGAGAGGAAAGAAGAAGAAGCGAAAGAAGAAAAAAGATCATGAGAATATGAAAGGAGATTCTTCGACACAGTCAGGGCACAGTGCTGTAAACACTTCACAGGTTGACTCCCCCATGGAAATGGGTGCAGATGGTGACTGTAATGTACAATCAGAGAAAGTTGTGAAAAAAGAGAAAAAAAAGAAAAAGAAGGCAAAGGATCATCAAAGTGGGGAGGAAGCAGACGCCTCAAAGCAGGCAGAGTGCAATGCTGTAAACAGCTCACAGACTGAAGGAGCCCCATGGAAACAGGTGCCAGTGCTGATAGTAATGTACAATCTGATGAAGTCAAGACCAAAGAGAAAAAGAAGAAAAAGAAGGCAAAGGATCATGAGAATAGGGAAGAAGTAGATTCCTCTACACAGGCAAGACAGGGATGTGAATGGTTCTCAGTGAAAGATCCACTATGGAAATGGTGCAGATGCTAATGATAATGTGCAATCAGAGGAAGTCATGAAAAAAGAGAAAAAGAAGAAAAAGAAACACAAAGAGAAAAAATCAGAACAAGAGCCTGAAAAAGATACGAATGGGTTAGCTGAGGGGTGTCAACAAAATGGTTTAGATTTATCAGGTAAGAAAAAGGAAAAAACAACCAAAAAGAAAGTGGGAGAGATCAAGTGTGAAGAAATAATGAACCAGGAGACACAGCTGAAGACAAGAAGCAAAAGAAAAAAGACAAGAAGAAAAAATCCGAGGAGAGCACAACTCCAGTAGATAATGTTGAAGAAGTGAAGCAAAAGAAGAAAGATAAGAAGAAGAAGGAGATGCTAGACAAATCAGAAGAGAGTACACCTAACAACAAAAACATTACAGAAACTGTGAAAGAAGAGAAAGCAAGCAAGAAGAAAAGGCGTGCAGAGAATATGGATGAGACGACTATGCCTGATTCTAAGGACTGCACTGATGAAACAAAACAAAAAAAGAAGAAAAAGTCCAAGGACAAAGAAGATCAGGACACTGTGGACAATAAAAGTGAAAATACTGAAATGAACAATGGAGGGCAGGTAGTAGGAAATACCACCACCAACCCAGGAGAAGCCCAGACCAACGGCAACTCTGCACAAGCACCTTACTCGGGACAATGGGGCGCCAATCTCTTCAAAGACAACGATCGCCAAAACAAATTCCTGCGCCTTCTGGGTGGCTTCAAAAAGGGAGGCGACAGCTCTCAGACTGCGACCGGGACTCCGAAAGGTCTGTATGGATCTCTGCAGGCGGCCAAAGAGAACTCCAGTGCCGGTGGCCAGAGGGCGCTGACGTACCAGGCAGCTCGGGCGATGGACAGACGGCTGGAGTGTGACTACGAAAGAGCGTTGACCTTCAGCGCCAGGGGTCAGCGAGGTGTGGGTCTGGGCTTCCAGCCTGATCCGGCTGAAGGGAAAAAATTCCACATTGACGTCAACAAAGTTTCCTCCAAACGCTTTGACGCAGACTGAAATCTGTGATACGATTATGTGTTAACCTCCACCCCCCCCCCTATGATGTACAGAGTGTAAGGGTGGGAATAGTGTTTGTGTGATGTGAAGAGATTGGATTTTATGGTGTAACTGTAGTGTAAGGCTTTGGGTGGGGATAGCGTTTGTGTGATGTGAAGAGATTGGATTTTGTGGTGTAACTGTAGTGTAAGGCTTTGAAAAGGGGTTGGGAAGTACAGAAGTGATGCTGATGCATGAATTGAATGAAAAGGATTATTGTTGATTAATACAGGACTGATTTTAAAACTGAAATTTGTGTATGTTCATTATGGGTTTGTGTGTGTGTGTGTGTGTGTGTGTGTTTGTGTTGTGTGTGTGTGTGTGTGTGTGTGTGTGTGTGTATTTTTTTTTTCTTTTATATCAAGGATAATGGGATAAGCACTCATGTACTTTTTTTTACATCCAGTCCCATGTGTATGCAGTTTTGTAATTTTGTCATCCATTCCCGCGGCACCACAATGGCCTACTCTTCCAAAAGTGGAAGGGTTTTAACATGTGCGCTAAGATGTTCTGCATGCATTCACACATGGGACCTCAGTTTATTGTCTCATCTAAAGGACTTTGGGGGTGGGGGATTGGAGTCGGCACTGATGTTAACTCCAGAAGAAAAATCATCTTGGACGAGATTCGAACACAGGTCAGCAGATCACAAGCGCATCACTTCTAACACCAGTGACCAGGCTATCCTGTCCCCTTGTGTGTGTGTGTGTGTGTGTGTGTGTGTGTGTGTGTGTGTGTGTGTGTGTGTGTGTGTGTGTTTGGATGTGGAGGGGGATAGAATAAGATCAGCTGTATGATTGGGAAAAATTAATGTACAGTACAATGGCTTCAATCAGTTTTGATGGAAGAAACACAAGCAAGCATAGATGAATACAATTAGAAATGAATTAAAGTAAAGTTTAAGGACAAAAGCCATGTCACCTCTCAACCATTGTCTATTCACATGCTTATTGGTATAGAAAAAGAACAAAAAAAGAGACTAAATTACTAAAGACATGCTTATTCTGAAAGTGAAAGCTTCAAGATAAAAAACTAGTTGGTTACTTAAAAAAGGGAGAGAAAAGAAAAGGAATCAATAATACTGTAAAAAAAGAAGGGAATTTACACATAAGATACCTAATGCTGTTATTGATTGGTATTTGTTAGTTTGACAGGGAGGAAACCCTGAGGATCATGCAGAATATGCTTTTTCTCACTCTCATCAAGCTGAGAGTCATTTCTGACACCATACCTGCATTCAGCATGAAAAGTGTTTGTGGGGGCTGTTTTGAAATACCTTGCCATAGAGGCACTCATACTCTTGCTGCAGAGGACTTTTTTGTTCTTTAGTAGAGAGTTTAGTACAAGTTGCTACGCTTAGAGTTTGTCAAGGAGAAAGTACAGTACAACCTCAGCTTAACAGTTCAAAGCATAACAACATTTTGATGCAAGCTTTGCACTTTGCTAACATCACCAGCACCTGTTCCTGGGGATTTTACTGTGGAATTAACAACAACATTGACTAAAAGAAAAAAACAACCCCCAAAAACCCCAAGTTGACTCCACTCCTCATTTGTGCATACATTAAAAACCCATTTCACTTTCCAGAAGGGCAGGTCATGTTAAGACACCATCCCCAAAGTCAGAATGTGGCTACCTTAGTGGTGGGTAAAATCCACCGCATATGCAAAATCACACCATTGGTGAACCTAAGAGTTGCATTCAAGGAAAGAAAAAAAAAAACAACAAAAAAAAATAGGCCAACCTGAGATTATGAAATCTTTGCACAACAGCAAATAAGGCTCTCTGGAGAAAGACTGTTAGATCAACCAGGCCCAAGCTGACTACATGAACTCTGGCTCCTGGATGAGCCATCATCATAAAAAATGATCAGCCTCATTGGTGATATTGCTCTATCATTCCTGGTACTTTAGGTGAACCACCTCTCATAAAATTTTTTTTCTTGCATAAATAAAATTCCAATCTGAGGTATACCAAGGCTGTAATGAAAAACCAATATTACAAAATAAATAAAATTTGTAAGAAAAATTAAGTAGGAAAACAGAATATGATATAACAGATAAATCTTTGGGCTGATGACTGTGTTCACAGGTCCAAAAGGGTACAGAAGTTTTTTTAGATAAACAGCTCTAGTGACAAGACTTATCAGTTTGGTTACTCAAACACTGTGGAAACATTTAGACTGACAGGGCGAAAAACAAACAAACAAACACAAAAAGGTTCTAAAACAAAGCCTTTAGCTGGGTAAATACAGACATACAACTCCCCATATTTAACCAATTCATATAAAATTATTCACTTATTTCTCTGTGCAATAACTTACTCGAATTCAATCCCCATATCCATCAATACACTTGTTTATTCACATTTTTCCCCTGGCATCTGGGGTCTGTCAATATGATTTGCATCCCCACCTTCTGAAAATTATGTGCTAGGAATTCCCTCTTTTCTATTCCTCTCTGTGTTTCTGTCTCATTCCTTTTCTTCTGGTCACTTCCTTCTTCTCTATTTTCTGTCTTCTTGGTCCATTCTCTAGCCTCTTTTTTCCAGAAAGACTTAAAATGTAAGAACTCTCTCCAATAACCAAGTCGGATGTGCTGGGCCTGACTTGAAAGGTGCTTAACAGAAGCATAATGCATTTTTGCTAATGAGACGGACAACAATAGTTGCTTTCTGAGCATATTACAAAGAAGAAGAAGACAAATTCATGCTCTTAACAATTTTTGAAATGGCACAAATCAGTTATGGGGCTGATATTCCAGTTATCTGAACCCAAAGTCTGAATATATATATATATTTTTTAAATTCTATTCATCTCAAAATAGATGTTCAAAATCATCTCTTACACAAAACTCATGAAAGTCCTGTCTAGATGACTGATAAAAAAAAGGACTAGCACCCCCCCCCCCCCCAAAAAAAAAAATAAAATAAAATAAAGACAGAAAAAAGTGAATACACTGATTTTTGTTGTTGTTTGATGTTTTTGAAGGAGGGGGGGGGGGGGGGGACAAAAAGACAAAATCCTGTGTCAAAAGGCTATATAGTATACCCGTGTAGCTTTAAATGCATGATCAGCACTTTACTGTCATCTCTACAACATGACTCCTGTTTACAAGACATCAAGGCTAGAATTGGGATGGCCAAGCAAAAGATGATTCAGTTAAACAAAATTTGTAAAGACAGAGGCATATCTAAATAATTCTATCAAAATTAGAATTGTCAAAATGCTAATCTGGCCTGTATTGCTGTATGGGTCAATAGCCTGGACACTATGAAGAGTGGAAAGAGACAAAATAAGCACAGCTGAAATGTAATTCTGTAGGCAACTTCTAAGAGTCAAATGGTCAGACAGGAGAACAAAAGAAAGCATTCTTGATAAACTTTCAGTGCAAAGACAGATGTTGGCTTAAGTTGGTAAGTGCAGGCTGAAGTATGTTGGTCATGCAAACAGAAACACACAGACAAATCTGATAACAAGTGTTCTCCAAGGTAAGGGTGAGGGCACAGATAGACCACCAACATCACTGAGAGCAGTGGGTGGGGGTGGGGGCTACAGGAGATCTTAGAACTCAGCAGACACAGAGAAAGATGGCGAACCCTGGTTGCACTGCATGGAACTCCTACCCAAAACAGCAGTGATGGAGACAGTAGAGTTCTACCATCTGTCATAATGGGTTTACTTTCCTGTGAAAGATTGCTTGGATTTTACCATATATATATATATATATATATATATATATATATATATATATATATATAATAGAGTGAGAGAGAGAGAGAGAAGAGAGAGAGAGAGAGAGAGAGAGAGAGAGAGAGAGAGAGAGAAATGCACTGCCACATGCATTCTTGAACTTTGAAAACTGGGCACAACACAAAAAGAATACACTAATATCAGCATATTATGATTTCTGACATCTGTTGGTAAGCAATGTAAAGACTTGGTTCATAAATTTTCCACAACATGACAACAATCTGCATAATCTAAACCCAGAAGTCGAGATAAAAAGTACAAAAAAGCAATGGGAATCTGTGAAGAAAACCCATCCTGCTTTAAGTAATAGAGTTTGTGTTTTCATCTCTACCAGAGAGCAATGGTGTGACAGAAAGCAAAGGACACTCAACTGGATAGAATAATCAGATATAAAGTGCACCTATCGCTGGCTCAGGGAAGTATTTCATTAATCTGAAAAAAAGTTTTGGGAGACAAACAACAAGCTGGGGACTGCAGGTGGAAATCTTCACTTCTTTATAGTGCTAAGTCATAAAACAATCAATTACGCTTACGCTTGATGTAGTGTTTTTTTTGCACCCCGAAAGAGGACATTTGAAAATGTGCACTGGATTTGTTTTCATAATTTTATCACTTTCAAGACACACTACTTGGTTTTAAAACTAAATAGGAAGTGCGGCCTATATGGATTGCTTTTCTAACTGTGTGTTGCAGCCAAAAGTTCCGTTTCAGGAGTGCATAACTCTCTCGTTAAATCTATGTTTGGCTTCCGGTTTAAGTTGCAGACTGCCTGCCACGGCATCAAATCGATTTGAGTGTTTTGTAAAGTGGTTTTTATGACGTAAGAAATGTGAAAAAGAGCAATAGATATTGTTTTTGTGATCGGATATCAAATCAGACAGTTGTCTTCATCTTTTACTGACAGTACTAGGGGTAATTTCGATGTATCAGATTCCGTCAATGGGTCTGAGGTTTTGAAGCATGGGAAAGAAGGGAAACAGAAGGCACCCGTGACAAATCTTGTCTGGACGGTTTTCACTCAGAATAATCTGAATGAAAATAGACCTGATTGTGTATACAAACTGAGTGGTGAAATTCAATATGGCAGCATACGGAGGAGACAGTTTGCCAGGTCGCGCTATATACCCTTCATCCAAGTAAGTATTAAATTCTGGAACTAGTTAATGAATAGTCGAGAGCCTTGGCACTATGGGCCTAATTAGGTAATTGACAGTGCAGTTTGAGATGGAATTAGTTGCAGCTTGTGAAAATGGCCTTAAGATTTTGCGGGAAGATATCAGTATGTTTGGTAATTGGTAGAGTAAGTAAATATAATAATAAATACCCCTTGATTTTCTAGATAGTATCATGTATGTAATGAAAGTGTGATGTCATTAAATCAGTGGATCAGAGGGTTCAGAGCATGTATGAAACGTGTGCAAGAACGTAAATGTACACACACACACACACACACACACACACACACACACACACACACACACACACACACACACACACACACACACACACACATCTAATATCACACTTAACAGATTGTGAAGATCTGTTAACGTCAGTGAAATTGAACACAGTACACACACACACACACACACACACACACACACACACACACACACACACACTCACACATTGAAGAAGTTGTCTCACACAAAGTACTACTACTAGGTGCAGTGATTGACAACGACTTGTCTTGGTTAGATCACATAGCCACGTTAGGAAAACGAATCTCAGTAAGATTATATCAACTTAGAAAAATCAAGAATTTTCTAAATCTACAGTCACGAAAACTATTCTTTCACGCCCATATTCTATCTCTTATAAATTATGTCTCTACCATATGGGATGGTGCAAGTGAAACAAACTTAAAGCATATAAACCGCCTGCACAAAAGAGCTGTGAAACTAATCTGTTTGAATCCTAATACACTGACCACTACCAACTACAAAGAACTAGATATTCTTCCACTCAAAGAAAGACTGCTGTTCAACAAGTATCTATGTATACATGTACAATTATTAAACGGGAAAGCCCCAAAGAAAATCTTGGAAAAATTTGCTGTTAATAAAAACAGGCCTACCCATAGACTGTTTTTGCCCAGGCCCCATAACAATCTCTATAAATCCAGCCTTGCTTATTCAGGAAGAACATTGTGGAATAAACTGCCATCCTTTCTAAAATCAGTTCCTTCAAAACAAATGTTTAAGAAACTTTTGAAGAAACATCTGATGGACAAATTATAAGCCCACCCCTTATGCTTGACACATTTGCCGATTTGGCTGCTTTGTTGTTATTCATACCCATGTTACTTTGTATTTCTATTATTTTGTATGTATGACTTGAGTATGTTACTGTTTTGAGTTGTTGTGAGATTCTGTTTGGATGAAAATCCTCATTTTATTTTAGTTTTCAACCAAGGTTGATATTTGTATTTGATTGTTTTAGAAGTCAATTTTCTTGATTTATTTTGCGAGGGCAGGATGAAAAAAAGTTGTGTAAACTTAATCTTTTACCCTCAATAAAGATCATTTTGACTTGACACACACACACACACACACACTCACACACACACACACACACACACACACACACACACACACACACACACACACACACACACACACACACACTTACTGATTTGATTTTTTTTTTTATCAATCCACATGTAGGCCCTATTGATCCCCTGAAATTCCATCTTCCATACATTACCAACTACACCCTCTTCCCCTGACATTCACACGCCCTTCCCCCTCTGTCTTTCTTTGTCTCTCTCTCCCACATTTCCGTCTAATATCACAATTTGTGAAAAGACGTTAAAAGAAATTGAACACACATGTACACACACATGTATGTAACACATGTATACACACATGTACACACACATTATACACAAACACACACTATCTTAGTATCTAATAAAAATTTTAAAAAAGTAATCATTAATATATCATTATATGATCTCTCTCTCTCAGTTTCTCTTCCTCTGTCTGTCTGTCTCTGTCTCTGTCTGTCTGTCTCTGTCTCTCTGAGTCTCTCATATTCAGTGTCGTAAAAATGAACATGTATATCATATATGTATATGTGCATGTATACATAAGTGTTTATTTCATTATCCTTGAAATAAAAGAATAATTGTACGTATATCATTATATATGTATATATATATGTTATACATGTATATATATATTATAAATTTAATCCAAAAAGTATAACTCACCCACGACACATACATACACAATAATGTACATGCACACAGTTTTACTTATTAAGAGTACAGAAATATCTATCTAGACAAAAGGCAACAAGTTCTTGTAAAATTGTTCTTATAAGTGGTCAACATATATCTGTCATGTTTTATGTATTCTTTACGATTAAAAATCTACATGTATTTGTTTGTTATTTTTCAGACTGGCACTGTACACTGGGCTGTTGATTGGCTCTAAGGTGCTGCGAGCATTTGGATTGTTTATTGCCTATGATCTCCTGAAGTTGATCCCTATTGTCTTGTTTCTCTTTCTTCTAAAAGCTGGGTAAGACCTGAACGTTTCTTTTGTAATTAGAGCATTTGTGTGTGTGTGATTTTTTGTTTTGTTTCAGCAGTCAGATCATTTCAGTAACTTGAACAAGTGTTTCTACTTGTCTACGTTATAAGAAACAATGAAAACTAGTGAAAAGTGAAAATTCTGTAAGTAATGAGACAACTTGTTTTATTTTATTACAAAGTGTATGACATATTGTGCTATAACTTCACTTTGTATTATAAGTAAACAACACAAAACTACTACCTCCTTCCCCTCCCGCAATCTTATTCCCCTTCCCCCCTTCCCCCCCCCCCCCCCCCCCCCAATCAAAAAAAGAGTTATAACTGAAAATGATAGCCGCCGCTGTGGCCTAGTGGTTAGGGCGTTGTACTCGTAATCTAAAGGTTGCGGGTTCGATCCCAGCTATTCCGCTATGGCGTTGTGCCTTGGAAAAGGCACTTTACGGCTATTTTCTCACCCCACCCAGGTGTAAAAGGGTACCAACCTAACCTTGTGTTGGGGTTAACCCTGCGATAGACTGGCGTCCTATCCAGGGGGAGTCTATGACTCTCAGTCGCTTAACGCCACAGAAACCGGGATAAGCACCGGCCTGATGAGCCTTATGGCTCGGGACAGACTTTAACTTTAACTAACTGAAAATGATATTGTATTTTAGTAGGAATGTTCTACAATAACTGAATAAGGTAAATATATATCATTCAATTTCAAGAAGTTCAACTGCATAATGCAGTTAAATCTTTTGATATTGAATGGGCTTTTGTGATGCCAGAGAAAATTGTTTTCTTCTTTCTGTTTTTTTTTGTTTGATTATAAATATCACGGCTGTTAGTTTCCCCCACTTTCAGCTCCATTCAGCTGCTATCCATTCCATCACAGCTGGTGCTAATCATAGCAGAAACTGAGCACACTTGGACTTTGTCAAAAGAAGGGGCTAATTTTTAGTTCTGGACCCAGGACCTTTGACTGAATTATATACTGGATTTGCATACAATTTTATATGAGAACTTTATTCTGTAAAACAGAGGAGGATCGAGTAGGCCTGAAGTCTTGAATGAGATGAATGATTTCATTAAACTAAGATGAAAAAAGAATAGATTTATGACTTCATGGATATATTCATGCATAAGCAGTGTGAGTTCATAAGCGGCTTTAACTTTAAACTTTTCGTCTGAGCTTATAGCCTACAGGTGTGTATAAATTATTCATATTCAGAGCAATATGAAATTAACTTTTTAATTTTCTGTATGTAATATAATCCGGCATCTTGTACAAGTTGTAGGTTCTGTTCTTCTAAAGTTAAGTAGAGATGTGTTTTTATCACACCATCAATTTAATTAATACGGATTTTATTAAGATGATAATAAAATATTTAATTCCAACTATTTGTTTAACCATTTCTTTTCAGATCTGCTGTGGTTTTAGTATTTCTTCAGAAACCTTTCAGCTCAGGAAGAAGGCTTACAAAAAATCAGGTGGGTTTTAGTTACGTGAACTGTCAACATCATTGTGGTAGAACTAGAAGAGATTGTGTGTGTGTGTGTGTGTGTGTGTGTGTGTGTGTGTGTGTGTGTGTGTGTGTGGTGTGTGTGTGTGTGTGTGTGTGCATTTAAGTCCATGGGTTTATCTGAAGATGAATACATATTACTTATATTAGTTATTAGGAAATTACTTAATAACATCTGTTCGTTTACAGTATATTTTTCTCAGTTTTATTGAGGGTGCAAATGTGTCACTGTGTGTGTGTGTGTGTGTGTGTGTGTGTGTGTGTGTGTGTGTGTGTGTGTGTGTGTGTGTGGTGTTTAAGTCAATGGGATCAGCTGAAGATGAAAGCTTATTAGTTATTAGTCAATTATTTTATAAGATCTATTCTTTTGTATAATTTGTTCTGTTTTATTGAGGTTGCAAGTGTGTCACTGTGTGTGTGTGTGTGTGTGTGTGTGTGTGTGTGTGTGTGTGTGTGTGTGTGTGTGTGTGTGTGTGTGTATGTGCACATACCTCTGTCCCACAGTGGTTTCGCGTATGTCGACATGCACTGTTCGGAAGTCTGATCAGTTTTCTATGGATGTTTGGCTTGAGTCTCTGTGGGCCCTTGAGGTAAGTAAACCTTGAGTACTTTCCACAGAAAAGCATCATTGAGAAAGAGACGTAGCTTTTGTTTAGAACTGCTTTTTCAATATTTCTAAGTAGTTTTATTTGGTTTGTTTGTCGGGTTGTTTTCTGTTCATGGGTTGATGAAGTTTTATTTGTTTTTTTTCATTAAAAATGCCACTTGAATGTAATTTTTTTCGGGGGGAAGGATATTATTCATTTTGTTATGTGAAATCTAAAAGGTAAATGATGCTCTTTTTCCCTGAATCACATCAAGTTGAATTATATTACTTATTAGTTATTAGTTATGTTTAGGATGTAAAAAAAGATATCAAAATCTTGTCAAAGTTTCCTTCAATAAAATTTTGTTCTTGATAGATGATAAAAGAAAAAAGGTTTAATCCTAGCTAGTAGCTCTATGTCAATATGATATAAGCCATATTGAAGAAAGAAATTTAAAAAAGGAGACAAAATCACAGCAAGAATAGCTCTGACTGAACCTGTGTGTGTTTCTAAACAAATTTCACCATGTTTATAATATACTAGTCTGTTATTGAGTTTTTGATACTTAACAAGAAGCTTAGAACCCTGTGGAGATTTATCTTTATTGGTATTTTATTTTTTTGTTTTGTTTTGTTTTGTTCTACTCTTTTTTTCTCTGGCTGCTTGAAAAGACTGAGTAAATGAGTTAGTAAATGGTGATATAATAATGACTGCTTCTGAGCACATGTATTCTAATCAGTGTATTCACAAAGTCAGAGAATCTTTGATGAACTAAATTGATATGAGCAGGTTCTCCTGGTGAGAAGGAATGAAATGACAGCAGATGATGTTGTTTTTATGTTGCAGAACTATACTGTTATTTGAACACAGTGATTTGGTGATAATAGCAGGAGCTTCAGCTCTTTTTTATGGCACCGGAGGTCCTGGAAAGGTTGGTATTACTTGAGTAAAAAAAAAAAAAAAAAAAAAAGTAGTGTATGCACAATTGTTGAGCGTGTGGTGTGTGTGTGTGTGTGTGTGTGTGTGTGTGTGTGTGTGTGTGTGTGTGTGTGTGTGTGTGTGTGTGAGAGAGAGAGAGAGAGAGAGAGAGAGAGAGAGAGAGAGAGAGAGAGAGAGAGAGAGAGAGAGAATACGAATACTAATACTAATACTAATACTAATACGAATACGAAATTTTATTTACAGAGGGTAATACATTAAGTACAATGACTTTTTTTCATCCAGCCCTCTAAAAGGGAATAAGTATAAACTCCAAAGCACAAGCAACATGTTTGAAAAAAGACAAAAAAGAATAGATGGAAAGAAAAACAGTAAAGGAAACAACAAGAAGAAAAAAAAATGCATCAAAGAAAAAACAAATCACAGAGAGAGAGAGAACGAGTTATAGAAAAATGAATGCCAGGTTCAACTTGCTTACAACATTCTGTCTGAGAAACTCAGTGCAGTTCCCTAACAGTTCATCAAGGTGTTAAATAAGAAATGAAGCTACTCTATAATCTTTACTATTTAACGTCGCATATACATGTCGCTTGATTGGAATATATATGCCAGTCTCATTTTCAAACATAATTAATTTCAAGTCTTGGATCTTTTGATAGCATCACTATTATTATCTTCACATGTGGAAATGGGTGAGAAGATCTTCCCTTACTCGCTAGGGTTATCATAAGAATGTTGCTATATTACTAATATCAGTTGGGGGGGAGGGGGGGGGGTTATATCATTATTCAAGCACAAGACAAGCTGTTAGCTTGTCAGTATTAAGTATTAATGCTTCATGTTCTTCCATCCACATCGTCTGTATGAATTGTTCACTAGTAAAAAAAAATGTTGTGTGTATATATATATTATATATATATATAATATATATATATATATATATAATATATATATATATATTATATATATTACCTATATATATATACAATATAAATAATATACATATAATATACATATACTCTTGTGTTTGCTTTTCAGTCTCGGGGAGCTGTGTTCTTTCTCATAGCTGTGGTGACCTTGCTCCTGTTTGACCATGATGAAAAAGTGGAGCAGATGGCTGACCATGAGGGTAGGTGGTGAAAAAATGTTAATGTACAAGCTGATCTAAATAAACTCTGAATTTTAGGATCTTATCATTATACGGCAAATGTGTAAACTGTATTTTACATTATTAGGCATTATTTATTTTATTTTTTCCTTATGTTTAACTCTTATTTTGACCTGCTTTTTTTATAGTTTCAGTCAGACCTTGATTGGATGTGTTTAGATGGTACTTCACTCACAACCTGTATGCATGTGCATTAGTTACTTTAGTGCATCACCTTGACAGTAGTTGTTTTGTTGTTGACAATGAAGAAATGAAAGGTGCACTGAAAACAAAGTTGTAAGATGTCAAGAGGCAGGAAAAAGTCTTAAAAGAATGTTCATATGTATACCTAGCTACAGTTTTATGTATAGCTACTGCATTAGCAACTGCCAGGCTCCATGAGCAAGCAGTCTATCCTTTTGTCAGTTTTCCAGTTTGTTCTTATTTGGTGCCTCAATACATACCTGTTATCTTTTCATACATATTTTTTCAAAATGAAACTATCTGGATTTCAGTCTCGTTACATAAATATGCCTTGCGAGGCCTTTTTCTTTTTGTTTCAAAATTTTTTAACGGTCTTCAGTTTCTAGAAGCATTGCCTCCTAGCCCCCCAAGTGGTGCAACCCCTTCACCTTCTGTTTACCTTTTTTTTCTCATTTAGTTTACCTGCATTAATTAATAAAAACAAAGCCTGTAGGTATAAGGGGGAGTATTGTAACCGAAAATCAAGTAAACTACAAGAATAGCTGTATCCCTCATCCGCTCTGCAGCTGTTATAAGCAAGAATGAGCAATATGAAGAAAGAGTATTGATATCAAAAGGAAAAGAAACAGAAAAAAGGCTAATGATGCATAAATGATCATTTGTTACAGGTGAGCACATTCATCACACATTTGTGTCCCACATCTTCAACCATGCTGTGGGCTTTGTTGGCTGGTCAGATCACAAGGTGAGAAAATAGCTTTTGTGCCCCTGGTGTCTTTTTTACATATCGCAGCTTCTTAACCTACTTAGTCCCGACTTGGGATTTGCCGGGATTGAGTAATTACCCCCACTAAGTCCACATCTGGGATTTGGATTTACACACAGTAGATTTTCATCACGATGTGACCATCACTAATTGCTACCACATGTTAAACCTCTATCAGGCTAGAAGGAGAAACCCTGCTGAGTGTCTGGAAGTAATTATATCTGCTGGTATGTACTTAGAAGGAGGAAAAGGCCACTGAGCATGTGTGCCTGACCTGATTTCATGATGGAATGCGAAGTCTAGGGGCAGTTTGTGTTCAGAGAGTCCAAATGCAAGAGGGTTAAGAAGGTTAAATAACTTAGCCTGTGATAAAAGTGTACTATCTCTAAAACCGTATTACATAAGATCACCCAAGTGTTACCATTATGAATGGCTAGGGCATTAAAAGAAAGAAAGCAAACAGTTGGTTTTAATCTTGGTGTTTTGCTTCACATATAGCTGCACACACGAGGTGCAATTTTTAACCCCTATACAGGGCTGTTGACAAACAGCATTTGTCATAGAAACTGTTGCCAGCAATGCTCAGTTGACGATCGCTGTTTGTCATGATTCAACGCTCTCTCTGTTTCATCCATCATGAGCCTGAACAAAATATGATAGCAGCAAAAGGGTTAACAAGGTGACAGCTGTGATATGGCCACTGTGGTCAGGAGGACTATGAACATCAAGTGATGGGGCGGGATGTAGCCTAGTGGTCAGAACATTGCACTCGCAATTTGATGACCCAGGTTCGATTCCCGGTCGAGGGATTTTTCCTTTGGAGTTAACATCAGTGCTGACTCCACTCCCCCCAAAAGTCTTTTGGATGAGACTATAAACCGAGGTCCCATGTGCAAACGCACTTAGAACATCTTGCGCGCACGTTAGGCCTAAATCCTGTTCCGCTTTTCGTAAGAGTAGGCCATCGTGTGCCGGTGGGAGCAGATGACATTTACAAAACTGCATACACACAAGGACTGGATGTAAAAAAGCATATGAATGCTTATTCCATTATCCTCGATAAAATATTTTTTTAAAAAAACAACAAAATAATGATTGATTGTGTGTGTGTGTGCAGGGGCGGGGTAGTGCTGCTGTTCATCACGCTGTGTCTCCACATGGCTACAGCAGCGCCTCCAAGAAGCTGTCGGTGGAAGTGGGGGGAGCCAAGCGTCTTCACGCCTTCTCCACACTGGTGTCCTCAGCTCTGCTGTGGCCCTGGGCTGCCTTCACCTACCTCACCACCGAGGTCTGATGCTAGTTTTGGGGGATGGGGGGTGGAGGGAAGTTTTACACAACCACATGGATGCACGCATGCATGTATATGCACGTGTACATACTCACACATAGAGTTGCAAACACACATGCACACATGCATGCATGCAGCACGCGCACACAAACACACACACACACACACACAACACACACACACACACACACACACACACACACACACACACACACACACACACACACACACACACACATACACACACACACACACACACACACACACACAACACACACACACACACACACACACACACATACACACACGCACACACACACACACACCACACAAAGTCTTTCAGATGAAACTATAAACTGAGGCCCTGTGAGCGAACGCATGCAGAACATCTTGTGCAAACGTTAAATCCAGTTCCGCTTTTTGTAAGAGTAGGCCATTGTGTGCCAGTGGGAACAAATGACAAGATTTACAAAACTGCATACTCATGGGGACTGGATTAAAAAAAGTACATTAGTGCTTATTCCATTATCCTCGATATAAAAGAATAAATTGATAAATAGATAAATATATAAATACATAAATAAATAAAAAAACCACACACACACACACACACACACACACACACACACACACACACACACACACACTCACTCACTCACTCACTCACTCACCACACACATCACTCACTCACACCACACACACACACACACACACACACACACACACACACACACACACACACACACACACACACACACACACACACACACACACCAGTGTAAAAAAAAGTAGGAAATTTTTGTTTGATCAGGGGAAAGCACCTGATTCCTTTTTTCTTTCATGAAATTTCATGAGATGCCAATATCTGAAACAGGCAAGTCAAACTTATTAATCAACACTTAGGTCTCTGTAAGACTGATCTTACTGAAACCCTTTGGTTATGGGTGGATAAATCGTTGCGTATGCAAAATCTTACCACTGTTGGGCCTTGTGAGTTCTAGTTGAGGACTAAAACAAAAACCCAACAAAAAGACCCCTTGGTAAGCTCGAAGCATTTCACATCACATGATATTACTTTTAGAGGAAAGATATTAGAAGCGATGACTAATCCATAAAATTTTGAAATTTTTTTGCCTTTCTGTTTTTGCTAGCATTTTTTTATGCGTGAAATAATGATTATAAGGATGATATATGGATTTTATATAGCGATATATCTTGTAAGGACAAATCTGTATGTGTATGTGCATGTGCGCTTATTTGCTTGTTTTATTTTTTTTATACATGTGCTTGCTTGCGTGTATATGTACATTAATAAATACCTGAGCATCAAAGCACAGTTCTACATCGGTCTTTGTGATGTACAATACATAACCTAAATTTTCCTCTCACCTTTTCGTTTCTTTCTTTCTTTCTTTCTTTCTTTTCTTTCTTTCTTTCTTTCTTTTCTTTCTTTCTTTCTTTCTTTCTTTCTTTCTTTCTTTCTTTCTCTTTCTTTCTTCTCTCTTTCTTTCTTTCTTTCTTTCTTTCTTTTATTTCTATGTATCTATGTATCTGTCTATCTGTCATCTATCCTTCTTTCTTTCTTTCTCTCTTTCTTTTCTTTCTTCCATCCTTCCTTCCTTCCTTCCTTCCTTCCTTCCTTCCTTCCTTCCTTTCCTTCCTTCCTTCCTTCCTTCTTCCTTCCTTCCTTCCTTTCCTTCCTTTCCTTCCTTCTTTCCTTCCTTCCTTCCTTCCTTCCTTCCTTCCTTCCTTCCTTCCTTCCTTCCTTCCTTCCTTCCTTCCTTCCTTCCTTCCTTCCTTCCTTCCTTCCTTCCTTCCTTCCTCCTTCTTTCTTCCCTCTTTCTATTATTTCAAGGGTAATGGAATAAGCATTCATGTCCTTTTCCCCTGTGAGCAGCTGGAAGTTCAGTCATGGCTGAGCGTCATCATCCCTTTCGTCATCGTCATCATGAGCGTGTGCATCGTCGACTACTACATCGAGAGCGTGGCCGTCAATCACCTTCAGGGCCCTCGCACGGCCCTGTACTCCACAGCGGCCATGTTTGTGGGGCCATGTTGCTCAGCTACACTGGAACCATCCCTATATGGCGCGAGTCAGCACGCTGCACAAGCTGAAGGATGTGATCACGGAGGACCATGTGCTGTCCTGGGGCGTGGTCTTCAGCGTCCTCGTCTTCATTTTAGGTCAGGATTTGTAGTGCTCGAGTGTGCGTGTGTGTGTGTGTGTGTGTGTGTGTGTGTGTGTGTGTGTGTGTGTTTTGTTTTGTGTGTGTGTGTTTTCATGTGTGTATGTGTGTGTGTGTTAACTTTTTGTGTACATTTTATCATTGTGTACACATCTTAAATGTAAGTACTTGCTTATCAAATAAGAAAAAATCATACCGATAGGTGGGTGTGGTTTTTTCTAAGAGACTTTACCAGACCCTGTTGTTGTCTCAACCAAAGTACTCAATGATATACCATGTAAGATTTTGATACATACAAAGCAGAGGGGGTCAAGATGCCTAGTGGTTAGAGAGTTGAGGTTGCAGTCTGATGGACTAGGTTTTAACCACCAGCTTTTCTGTTCAAGGGATATTTTTTTTCCTTGAGTTAACATCAGTACTGACTCCACTCCTCCAAAAGTCTTTGGATGAGACTAGAAACCAAGGCCCTGTGTGCTCTAAAAATGTCACATGAGGATCCTGAAAGGACCAAATGCAGTTGTGCTGCCTCCCTAAATAACTTGTTGCCAGAACCCCTGTATTACATTGCAAACTGATTTTGTTAAAAAATAAAACTATAAATTATTCCATTCATTTGCTTTCATTTTCAGCTACTCGAATGTTGGTGTCTACGGGTCGACCATCCAAGGGGAGTTTTATTGGCTACTCTCCTACTGGCATCCCACTGTACAGCTTTCCGGGGGATGCCTTGGTGCAGACCTCCCACTCTCTCATGGCCGTTCTGAAGGGGGCTTGAAACAGATTCTGGAGGAGTCCGATTCCAGGAAAATCTTCTATTTTCTGTGCATTAACTTGGTAAGTTGTCAGATTTGTGTAGTGTTGTTGACTTTTGGAGGAGAGAAATGATGAGGAAGGATGTCAGATAAAGATTGTGTAATATTGATTTTTTTTTTTAGTGCAGGGTTGGTTATGTTTTCTTTATCTTGTTTTTCTTTTTGTTAGAGGATTCCTGATGTATCGATGTTACTCGGAAATGTACTTTTTTATTATTTTTTTTTTTTATTGATTCTTATCATTTATACACATCTTTCTTTTTATTTTCTCTTGTAAATATCTATGTCCCGCTTTATCATTCTTGAACAAGGTATATGTTCTACTATTTTGTTATTCATTGTTTATCTTTTTATCATTCCTTTTTTGATTTTTGATTCTTTAGAGTTTCACCTTTGTGGAGCTGATATATGGAGCGTGGACTAACAGCCTGGGGTTGATCTCTGATGGGTTTCACATGCTGTTTGACTGCTCCGCTCTGGTCATGGGGCTCTATGCTGCCGTCATGTCTCGCTGGAAAGCCACCCGCCTCTTCTCATTTGGGTATGTTCGCTCATCTTTTAGGAATCTATATTTTGTCCTGAGAGATGTTAAATGCAGGTCCCAGTTTTCCCTCTCTACATGAGTGTTTAGATGTATGAGTGTGATTATATTTCTTGTCCTAAAAAAGGAAAAAAAGGAGAATGCAAGGGGAAAAAAATTATGCACACTTTTCTGTGTGAAAGAATTGAGATATAGGTGAAAAAAATTTTCATGTGAGACACAAGTGCTCATTGTATTGGTGACATATTGCAATTTTTCCTGAAACTTAGTGTGATGATTGTGAAGATGAAAGATAACAGCATTTTATTATACAAAAAATAATAAAATGATTGTTGTGTTGATGACAGATACGACAGGGTGGAGGTGCTATCAGGGTTTATCAACGGTCTCTTTCTCATCGTCATTGCTGTGTTTGTCTTCACTGAGGCTCTTGCCAGACTGTTTCATCCCCCTGAAGTGAAAACTGAAAAACTCCTGGTAAGAACCACATTCTGTTCTCATACTTCAAAGAATGACAGCCAGTGTGTGTGTGTGTGTGTGTGTGTGGTGTGTGTGTGTGTGTGTGTGTGTGTGTGTGTGTGAGTGTGTTTGTTTGTGTGTGTTTGTTTGTGTGCTTGCTGCATATCTGCATGTTTGTGTGAGTGGATGCTCAGATGCATATGATGCCTAGCCTGTAAATGTGTGTTGTGTGTTTGTTTTAACTTCTATCTAATAAAAATGATTTTAGACAGGTGCGTGTGTGTGTGTGTGTGTGTGTGTGTGTGTGTGTGTGTGTGTGTGTGTGTGTGTGTGTGTGTGTGTATATACATATACATCTTCATGACTGTTAGTTGCCAACGTTTTTTTTTTTCAATCCAATTTTCCCAGTAAAAGTGATAAGAAAAAGTACATATAAAAATTAAGTATGGTTCAAATCTCTCAGATGCAAGGAATATGTTCATCTCTATTAGACCTTAAGCAACGGTCAGGTTGCAAGTGATACACAACAGAATGCAATAGAGATTGAAAACTGCAGATGAGCTCGAGACTTTATGGATTTTGTTAGGTAACATGTACTTTCACTTATTCGTCTTTCATTCTTATGGTAGGAATAGATTAAATAAAAACAAAAACAAAACAAAAAACTCAACACATTTCACTGACAGTTTCCTTTCTGTCTTTTAGACGGTCTCAGTTCTAGGGCTGTTGGTCAACCTTGTGGGGATCCTGGCCTTCCAAAGTTCCCTGTCTCACGGCCACTCACATGGCGGCCTTTCACATGGCCATTCCCATGGCGGACATTCCCACGGGCATTCCCATGGGGGCCATTCCCATTCCCAGTCCCACGGCCATTCCCATGGAGGAGGGGGAGGATCGTCTCATGGACACTCTCATGGGCATTCTTCCGGAGACAGCTGCCAAACTCAGGGTCATGGCTCCCACCAAGGTCACGCCCACCACAATACTAACATGGAAGGTATGTTGTTTGAAGGAATGAGGCATGCACCTGGTGAGAGAAGGATTGCGTTTTTGGGGATGTTATTGATGAAAGAAAAACGTGAGCAAGTCTAGCAGCAATTTTAGGGTATGGTATCTGGATTTTAGGTGTGCTGGTGGCCTGTTGGTTAAGTGACAGCATGACTGAAAATAAAGTCTAAAGTGTGTGTATCATTTTTATAGAAGTCAAACATCTATTATAGAAATAATGGTAAAAATGTAAGTAGTAAGCAGCTTGTATGTGACTTCAATGTGGATGCACAATAACTATGTGTAGTTTTTGCACATCAACTGTAATGACATGTTTTGCAAAGTTCCAAAGTTGAAGTGCAAATTTGCATGTGCATGTGCGTGTGCGTGTGTGTGTGTGTGTGTGTGTGTGTGTGTGTTGTGTGTGTGTGTGTAAACCAAAAAAGAAACGAATTGATTCAGGTTTTTGTGACACTAGATTACAGTGATGATAATGATGAAGCATTTCTGTAATGCATATCATATCCAGAGTAATATAACTCAGTTCATAATCCATGTTATGTCTTTCTGTCCAGGTGTGTTTCTTCACGTGGTAGCAGACACCCTGGGCAGTGTGGGTGTCATTGTGTCTTCTCTGCTGATTGAACATTTCGGCTGGAACATTGCGGATCCCATCTGTTCTCTTTTCATCGCCACACTCATCCTCGTCAGTGTGGTCCCCTTGCTGCGAGAGACTGCTGTCATTTTGCTCCTGAGAACGCCTGCTGATCGGGAGAATGAGTTAGAGGAGGATTTCCAGAAGGTATGCATGTGTGTGTGTAGGGGGGGGTGTGTGTAGGGTGTGTGTGTGTGTGTAGGGTGTGTGTGTGTGTGTAGGGTGTGTGTGTGTGTCTGTTCTGTCTGTGTCTCTACAGGTGTGTGTCTCTGTGTGTGCATTTGATTTTATCACAAGTAGATATCATTCAACCAAAATCCTCTTAAGACGTTGGATTAGTACAATAGTACATTTGATGGTGTTCAGTGACAAAACTTCAGATTTTTTAGTCTCAAGTTAAAGAAATTAGTGCTTGTACGCTTGAAATGGAAAAAATTAGGAATGCATTTTCTTTATCAGTAATATTTTCCCAGCCCCCCCAATAACTGTGGTGTGTGTGTGTGTGTGTGTACCAGCGCATTGCTAATGTTTTGGATGCATGTATGTGTGAGAGAGAGTAAGTGTGTGAGGGGGGCATGGAGTGTATGTGTGTGTGTGTACCATCACATTGCTAATATCATAGGTACATGTGTGTATGAGAGAGTGTATGTATGTATATATATGTGAGGTGAATGTGTAAGAGTATCTATATGTACATGCACATGCGTGCATTTTAATGCCTTTTTTTTTTTATCTCTGCTATAAATGCTCCAATGTTTGATCATTAAGATTGTTGGATTTTTCTGTTCTGACCTAGATACTGTCTGTGGAGGGGGTGGTGGCATACCGAGATCCTCACATTTGGTCTCACACCTCCAACAAGGTCATGGCCACTCTCCATGTCCAGATTTCCTCCACTGCCATCGAACAGAGAGTTATTTCACAGGTCAGTTGATTACGCTTGCTAGAATAATGGATTGTGGAATTAGCACTGCTGAATACCACTGAAGGACCCAGCAGCAGTGTAAGGCCCACTTTTATGGTTAGAATACAACTTGACATCTATAATTCCTCTTCTGAACTCTGGGTGTGTAACGCAGAAAGCTGGTATTTTACTTCACGATTAGATACTAGTAAGAATGAAAGAATTGGTGAATCACTTGAAGTCACACATTAGACACACACACACTGACCAGCTGAAAGTTGCACAACACACACACACACACACACACACACACACACACACACACACACACACACACACACACAACGCCCCTCAAATCCTTAATGATTGAAAAACTAATTGTGAAACAAGAATTGTCGGGGGGTAAAGTCTTTTATTCCATTTTAAAAGAAATTCATCCCAAAAGACACTCAAGTGTAGGCATGGTAGTCATGTATTGATCATATAAAACTGATTAGTGTTTTTGGTAAAACTCATTTCTATGCATGCATGTCTTTGTCCTTGCAGGTCATTTTGAGCAATTGCTTGTGCTGTATTTCTGTAAGATTTTTTTTTGGGGGGGGGGGGGGGGAGGGTAGGGGATGAAATGTGTTTATTTAACAAAGTGCGATGTGTAGAACTGTTATTTATATATCTGTTTTTATTGCCAGGTGACCTCTATTTTGAAAGAAGCAGAAATACACAGCGTCGTGGTGCAAGTGGAAAAGGAATCCTACTTCTACCACATGTCAGGACTGGGATCCTCCCAGGACCAAGTGATGCCTGCTGCCTTCACCCCCAACCAGCTCCGCTTCACCACTCCAGCCAGTGTGGTTTAGCAGTGTCCAGAGACCACTGTGGTACATAGCAGCATTGCGGCTCCTACTTTGGGAAGCTGTGTGGGCAGAGAAACCCTATCACAACTCAAGTGCCAGCGTGTAAAAACCCTCCATCATCATTTCTGAACTGATCTGTGTGAGGAACATTAAACAGGAAAGCTTCTTGCCAGAGTTTGGACTTTTTTTTTTTTTTTTTTTTTTTGGAAGCTGAAGAAAATTCTCAGATGTTTCGAGATATTGTGTAGAAATAGGAAATACCTAAAAGCATATTTTTTCTGAGGTTGCATTGCAAATCTCTGTGTACAAGTATGCGAAAAGGTGCTGACTGCTTTCTTCATTTTTAGTGACATGAAAGGGTGAACATGCTGTACATAATAGACTGCTGGACGTATGAAAATGAGAAAAAACATCTGTCCCCTGCTCTCATTCATAGCTGCAGATGCTTCATGGGACCAACAGTCATTGCCAGTCTGAACTGTTACCTCATTATCTCAGTTTTCTCTGTGTATACTCTGCCTACCCTGGGCAAATGTGGCTTAATCAAGCAGGATCTGCTGAATTTCTGGTGAGAATTTTGTACAAATACTGATATTTTCAATTTATAGTGTAAGTGATGTGACAACACATCGGAACAAAAGCTTTTAAATGGCTTGTGAGGAGAATGTTGATTGCATTTTTTTTCAAGTCTTCATCATTTTATGAATGTACATGTATATATGTATGGTAAAAGATTTCATGAAATACCCCATATGTTGTGCCTAAATTTGACATCTGGAGTAATTCTGCTGAGCATTGACAATAATTTCATCACAGATTTTCAGAATTAATGGGTATTTAGTTGGCAGTTGATTTAAAGCTGTGTCCTTATTTAGGGGGAAAACAGCTCCACTGAAGCTGCATGATCATAAATTGTCTACTCAGTAACATAGGATTTATTTAGGTGGAATTGCATAACCATGTCAGTTTCTAAATCATTTGGCTTTTTTCCATTGATTTTCCTGATAAATCACCTTTCTTCTCTTTATACAGGATGGATAGCATATTCTGTGGTTGCTAGTTTAATTTTTCATACAGTTCTTTGGTAGTAAGTGTGTTTTGGTTGAATCTGCAGTATATTCGAGCGACCAAGAATCTCACAGCACAATTTGCTTGTTGGCTATAGCTACATCACTATCATGGAGTGCCCCATCATATTCCCTGCAAGTTTAATGTGACTGTGTCTATTTGGAGCTTAAAGTAAGCCAAAATAAGGATTTGCCAACAGCTCATCTATCTTTTGGTGTGAACTTAATAACACCTGTGTTCAGAATTAAGGCATAATTAATTAAAGGCAAAATCCTAACAAGGCAACTTCCACCTATTGTGAGCAAAAACTCTTCCTCCCGCCGGCTATATCTCAAGCTTGTGCCATTAATTACATCCTATCAGCCTTATGAATTATTAGCTCTGTTGTAAAAGATAGATATTGAATGCAAGTCTTTCTAAGAGTTATATGTGACGCTCCACCACGAAATGAGTTGCTTAGCACATTACCCAATTTTGCGCTAGGAGCCATTAAAGGCAGGTAGGGGTCAAGTTGTCAATTTTGATCGATTATTAAACTGTATCCGTTGTTCTACCTTGTAATGAAATATCAAGGCATACTTTTCATTCCTTTTGCTTTTAAATGTGTTTTGAAAATACACAAGCCCTCATTCTGACAACCTGTTATGAAAATAAACTTGCCCGTTTCTCATTTTGTCACATACTGCAGTCTATCATTTCAATTTGTAATAACTTTGCACAGAACTGTTCGATTTTCAATCTGTATTTTGTATTGAATAGCCTTTTTGTTGCAGATTAATAACTTGTCAGTAACTAAAAATTGACCTCTGGTGCAATGCGACTCCTTATGTGGTGGAGCGTCACATATGTGAAAGAACCCTTGATGAATTGATGTCCTCTCTCAGAATGCAAGTTACTATTATTGTCAGTCTGAGTATTCAGTGAGTAGAGAAGCATTTGAAAGTGAGGTGCTGTATTTCATAATTTCGTTGTCACAGGTTCATGTAGGTGTCCAGGACATTAGACTAAGCTGGACTAAATTCCAAGTATTGTTAATGAAAGAGAAGAACAAACACTTTTGCTTATAAACAGAGGATCTAAACTTCTATTGAGAAAGCAATGAGAGTCAAAGTTGTGTGTGTGCCTTTGTATGGGAGTGAAAGCTGTTCATATTTCAGTGCCTCTTCTTGATCGTAGTGAGCGAATCATAGAGGTTATAGCTGGATGAACAGTACCAAACAAAACTGCTGAATGAAGATCATGGGTGAGCAACATGTGCACACATCCTTTCTTTGGATACAGTGGCTTCATGTCATCTTGTCTGTTCCCAGTGCATTGTAAAAAGTTTGCATGCAGACTTTATCCATTCTGCCATTTGTGGCTGAGTTTTTTCAAATGATTCAACATCAGTTTGTCACCATAGTAAGGATAGTGTATGTTGTGTGTATACCCTTCCATTTGCTCCTGACATGATATTGACAAAATCATTCTGTCACTGCTCATTACAGAATGAGAAAACAAACTGTTCAAAGTCCAGTTACGAGCAAGACCTTTTCAAAGCAGTTGATAGCTAGATCGCCAGGGTTTCTGTTATGCAGAATGTTTTAATTTGTAGCACTGTTCTCAAGTAATTGCACAATTTCATGGTTTGGGGTTTTTTTCATTTTAAATAAAGATGGAATAAAAAATATGACAGTGTACAGTGTGTTAGGTAAATATTGGCATGGAAGTAATTTTTAGATTTTGTTGTGTTCTTAAAGATTTTAATCAAGGTTGAGATATGCTATTTTAAGGTATGCCACCTGAGAATTGTTTCATTTTCTTTTGTGATGCTATGATCTCATTGTATAACACTTGGTAAAGGTGAATGAGAAAATGATCTCCGCAAACAGAATGGAACAAAGGCACTTGAGAAAAACAGTCTTTGGGGTGACTATTGTTAATGACCTCAACCAAGGAAACGAAAGTGGATATGATGGTGTGAAGGGAATTTGATATTCTTCATTCTTTTTTTTTTCCGAACATCATCTTTGAGTAAGGAAAACATCTGGAGTGTATCCAAAAGATGCCTAGCTTTTTGTCAAGGCTTGTCAGGCATTTCCTTTCTTGTGTATATCTTTGAATGTCTATTTACTCTAGTTGCAAAGGATGGTGGTGGGAGAGTAAGTCTCTTTTTCATGCTAGTTTCAAACTTAAGATACCATTGAAATGGTAGATATGCTGTTCAGGAACTCTCTTATTTTTAAGATACCATGAAATAGTAAAATGCTATTCAGGCACCTTGAAATGGTAGATATGCTGTTCAGGAACTTTATTTTAAGATACCATTGAAATAGTAGAAATGCTATTCAGGCACCTTGTGCCTTTTCTTTCTTTCTCTTCAACCAGTCTGCTCTACCCTAATACATTATAACCTGATGTAACTTGAGGGTTTCTTATTTGTTTATTTTTTATTCTTTTAATTTTGAGGATAATAAAAATAAGCTCTCGTGTACTTTTTTTTTTTACATCCAGTCCCTGTGTGTATGGGTTTTGTAAAATTTTGTCATCTGTTCCCACCGGCACACAATGGCCTACTCCTCTAAAAAGGGGAACAGGTTTTAAGGTGTGCACAAGATATTTTGCGTGTATTTGCACACAAAACCTTGGTTTATAGTCTCATCTGAAGGACTTTTGGGGGGAGTGGAGTCGGCACTGATGGTGACTCCAGGTGGGAACTCCCCTTGAACGGGGATTCTTCTGTTGAACAGTTGTATTGCCCATTGGTCAATAAGGAGCATCCCCCCACCCCCATTTATGCATGCACTGTAACTATTGAATATTCAAATTAAAATTTTCATCCAGTAACAGACTCTAGACATTTGCTTAAAATGCAGGAGTATTTGAATATCATGTAACTGCCAAAGACTTGTGTATATATTTGTATATGCATTTGTTGTGATACGTTGTGTATACATGACATCATCATGGAGATTTTAACAACTGCCATACGTCCACATGCGAAAGAATCAAGATTAACTTTCTCTTTTTTTTTTTTTTTCAGTCATGGTAATTGTCTTGATGTTAAGATCATGCCATTATCTGTGATGTTAGAACCATATAGAAAGTATGTTTATTACCATCCTTTTGTACGGACCAGTCTGCTATATAATCACACCCCATTTAGGAGTAAAAAAAAAAAAGGTCAAAAGAAGCATTTATGACTAGTCATAATCATGTTGCGTCTTGACAGTCAGTGGTTCACAGCTGTCAGTTCCCCCCACTTTCAGCTCCTCTCAGCTGCTTTCCATCCCATCCCGGCTGGTGCTAATCATAGCAGTAGCTGACCACACTTGAACTTGGGGGAAAAGGAAAGGGCTAATTTCAGCACTGGACCCTTGACTGAGTTATGCTGGATTTTTGCTGTGTGGGATATGTTGTATTAATTACCAATTTTCAAGTAACAGAAAAGAATGTGAAATGCTCCTTCCCGATGTTGTGTCAGCAAAGATAACTGGCTCTTGAGGATGCTTACTCTGTCCTCTGTTTTTTGACATGGAGAGCCTGGTGTGATCTACCATGTAGTCTAACAAATTTTATGTTCTTTGATAAGCTAAATGTTGACCAGCTTATATTTCATATTGACCTATGGAACAATATCATTGTTACAATATAACAGAATTTAAGGGGAGTAAGGATTTTGTAAAAAGTGACACATGTGTAAGAAGGAAAAAGTGGGGTTCTTTCTTTTCTTTTCTTTCTTTTTTTATTTATTCTTTTACATCAAGCATATTTAGTGGCATATCTGACTCTTCTAGGAACCTCCTGTAAGAATACAGCTTTTAATAAAAATCTGAATGCGAATGTTGTTTTCAGAAGTAGCAGTGCTTTGTAAATCACATTAAAGATTTATTAAATGTAACAATACATTTGATGTGTACAGTATGAATTAACAATTGCCAGCTGCTCGTGTGTGTGTGTGTGTGTGTAAGACTGCTTAATGAAGTGAAGAATAAGTATTGTTTTATTTTATTTGTTTTTATTTATTCTTTTATTCGAGGATTATGGAATAAGCACTCATGTGCTCTTTTACATCCAGTCCCGTGTGTATGCAGTTTTGTAAATCTTGTCATCTGTTCCCACCAGCACACAATGGCCTACTCTTCTGAAAAGCGAAACAGGATTTAACGTGTGCGCAAGATGTTCTGCGTGCGTTTGCACACAGGGCCTTGGTTTATAGTCTCATCTGAAGGAGTAAACAAGGGGTACAGTCCATGAGAAAACGGTAGGGGTTAATTTTTTTTCTTCTTTCCCTTTTATATTGATAAAAAAAAAAGACAGAAAAAAGAGAAGGGAACTGAATGTTGATGATTCGAGAATTTTTTCCCAAATGACCCGATATTTGTCAAATGGACACATTTGAAAGTGTTGACATGCTTTAGACTGTACAGTTAAAAAAATGATGTGTGCATGAAGGCACTGCTTGTGTGCATGCATTTAAGCATTCAGACTTTGCTGGGTATACTTGCCTTCTTTGTGTAACTGAATGAGTTTCTCTCATTTTAAAAAATGTTGGTGGAAGTTTATCATTATTGAAATTAGTGTGTGAGGTTCTGTCATCATGATGTGAACAGTTTGTGTTATTGTTTGTATCTGTGTTCCTCTAAATGAATATAATAAAGAAAGTATAAAAAGGTATTGTGTTTGTCCTCTTTGTAAAGTTTGTGATCAAACATCAATGATGAATTCCTCTAAGATCTAACAGAAACAAAAGCCACCATTCTAAATAAGTTTTTTCCCAAATGTTTTGAATGTCTGTTACAAAGACAGCAGTTAGTGGTGTTACATTCAAATTCACAAGTATAAAACCAGTTTGATCTATCAAATGAAGGTAAACAGGCAAATATGTAGATGTGAAATTAGGAAAACTTAACTTTCAAACTTGTTAACCTTGTCCACCATAAAGGCTATATTAGTTTTATAAGGCGTGTTAAGTACATTGCTATCAACATCTGTATAGTGTCAGACTATAGTACACTCAGTCATGTAGTTTTATCAGTCCATAAAGTATTCTCACATTATTTTTCAGTAAAGCAAGCATGCAACACTCATTGCTAGTTATATTGTAGATAACTTCAATCGACTGTCTGGCCTATTTGCAAAGACTATTGCACAATTTCAAATTGGACCCTTTGTTGTTATGTGCTTCATTCTCTCTTCTCACTACCCATCCATTGCAAACTTTGTTCATGTTATGGATTTTTATTGCTTCTGACATTCATCTAACACTAGTTGCATTAATATTTTGGAGGCATTTTAGCTTATCTAGCTGATCATTATGACCCACAGTTGTTTCCGCAGTGATCAGGGTACAGGCTGATATCAAGAGTGGCTATGGCCACAAGGTCTGTCCACAGGTAGGCTCCACTCACCTGCATGTTCTTTTCCTAGAGAAACACTCATGTATGAGCTCCTATGGAACTGTCTCAGGAACATATCCCTCTGAACACTTGCATCATACTGATAGGTATTCACTTCCACATAAGGCCAGTGTTATCCATCCAAACTATTGGGACATGCTGATTCACTTCCACATAGGCCATGTTATGCCATCAACTTTGGATTCTGACATTTAGATGATCTTGATGTTATCACACTGACACCTGATACAAATTGCTCCTCTTCATTGCAAAAAATGGGAATATTTTACCACCCCATGCAGTGCTTGCAGTCTTCATTCATATTATTGTAACATAGACTGCAAGATGGGGATATTTGTGTTGGCCACCCCGCTGGCCATAACCAGCTACTCTTCCACGAAAGATGCTAGGGTTTTTGTTTTAGATATTTTATCTACAGTCATATGTGAGAGGTACCTAAAATTCTCATCTAAGAATTTGCATGGGAACAGCTGTAGAATCAACGTGAATTCATGGGAAAACGTCCTCTCAAAAAGACGGTTCTGGGGCATAAAAATAATCACAGCACACAAGTAAAAGTACTAATATACATGTTCCTTAACCCTTTCGCTGCTATCATATTTTGCTCAGGCACATGCTGGACGAAACAGAGAGAGCGATGAATCTTGACGAACAATGATCGTCAACTGAGCATTTCTGGCGAGGCTTCGATAACGAACGCTGTTCGTCAACAGAGCACTAAAGAAGTTAAGCTGAAACATGGTAGTATCACCACTTTTAGTGATTATTTTCAATTCCTGCAGAGTAGACAGTCTGCATATCCGCTAGTTGTTCACAGTATGGCTGTGTGTATTTTCAAAGCGGGATTGGTGCACTTGTGGCTCTCCTGTACTGTGTGGTCTCAGGTCTCGGGGAGCAACAACTTCAACTTCTGGCAATCACAAAACCAGTAAAGAGAGCTGTACCATGTCCTGCAAGGCATCCAGCCCAAGTGCCAATCCTATGCCCCACTTAATGATGGGTAGGGAGGAGTTTAGAGGTATTTCGTGTACTGGCATAATAAATCCCCCTTTCCTCATGGCACAAAGTTTGTTCACCTGGTTTTTGTTTACAAATAGAGCAGAACTTGCAGCTAAAACGGTCATTGTGTAAAGCACTGCAAGCATACTAACCAGTCATTATTTGTGAGAAAAAAAGATATTGTTTTCCTTTCAGCCCTGGTCAATATATACATGGGGACTGGATGTAAAAAAGCACATAAATGCCTATTCCATTATCCTCGATGTAAAAGAAAAATAAATAAATAAATATCGACCCTATTACCTCTTGTCCATTCAGCTAAAGCAAATTTCACAATTTAGACAAAGGGCTATAAGTGTAGAAAAGTCAGCAAGTTGAAACTTAAAAGAGAGGGTGGTGGTGATGGTTGTAGGAACTAACAAGTGACAGTATTTAAAGTATTCATCCCAGTAAATACTTTCCAATGTAAATTTTTCATGTCTAGAATGCTTAATCAAAGATGCAACTTTGCGTTCTTGGCAGTCACATTCCTTCTGCAGGAGGAGGACCGTTTCCTCTTCGCTTGGCAGTTTCCAGAGGGCATGGATCAGTAAGACAGATTAGTGGCATCTGATAAAGTGGTCTTGTCAACAGAGGTTTTCTGGGATTTACCTTGGCCTTTCAGTTTTGTTACTTCAGTGTACGTCTGGGCAGTTTCTGTTGTCAATGGCTGTTCCTTCAACTTTGGCTGGTCCGTCAGGTGAGCAGTGACGTTCTTGTGTTTCTTCTGGGAACAGTTAACTGAGGGGTTTGGATGGAAACGACAATTTGAGCTGACTTCTTGGCAATATGATTTGAGCAGCTGAATTTGAGGGCATGTCCTTTCCTCTTGTGGCATTTCTGCTGTTGAAGATGGTTTTGAAGCAACATAAACACTGGTAGCTGCATCGCTACGTTGTTTTCCTATGGACTGGTGTGATGAAGAGGTGGTGTGTGAGTTATGTGCTATGGTAGACACCTGTCCATCTGGCAGGATCATCTGCTGGATGTAGGGGAAGGCAGACAGGCTGTGACTGCTGCCCATGGACACTGCCACCACTTGAACCTTTGGTTGGGTACAGGTTTCTGCTTGCCTGCTGCTCATCCCTTTTTCACTCTGTGGTCTAAGTTTGTCAAACAACATTGCCTGGCCCTTCGGCATCCAGCCTTCATCCTGAGCATAAGAGGGCTTTTGATCCCCTGGGGATTCAAGCACTGGCAGCTCATGGTGATCCATCTATTTTCTCAGATGTCTGCATGGGTTCATTTGCAGGCAGCTTTCCTGTTTCCTCTAGACATGTGTCACTGCTCTGGGATCTCTGTTTGATTACTTGCAGCTTTCTAGCTATGGGGCACTTTTGCTGGTTCACAGATACTGAGTGACTTTCTTTTTGTTGTCTTTCCCAGTCTAAGACAACTTCTTGACAGTCTGCTAGTGGCTGTCTTTCAGGCACATTATCCTGATTGTTTGGATCATTTGCAAACAGCCTTGAGTCAAAATGCATCTCACTTGCTCCTTCATTCTTAGCCGTTGTCTTAGACCTTTTGCTGTATAGCTGTCTCTCTCCAACTTGAATCTGTTTATCGTAAGAAATGATGTTTGATTTGCTCTCTTGCCCTGTCAGAGAATCCAGTTTGAGCACAGGCACAATTTTGGAGAAGGTGATGGTCTTTTTGCATCCTGGCTTGGAGGTCACCCTCACTGTGGTTTTCATGGTGCTGTCTCTGTGCACTAAGGGCACTGATGAAGACAGTGACCCCGTCACTGACGCTTTCATGCATCCCGTTTGAAGCAAAGCTGACTTGTCACTGCCAGCCTGAGTGGAGAGCAGGTGCAGCTTTGCCGCGGCACTGTTGGTTTTGCCACTCAGGATGGAGGAAGAGAAGGGGAGTTTTTCTACTTCTGGCAGCTGGTTCACTGCGGGATCAAGCAGGGCGTTGTGACTGTCAATGAAGTGGCCTGCTGGGAGGTAGGCAACACTCGGCTGACCCAGCAGCTTTGACAGACAGATGTTGGGGCAGACAGTATGAGACTGGCCAGCTGTAGCCGCCATGCTTATCAAAGTCTCCAGAGATGAGGAGGCCGGAGGGACTCTGGACAGCTTGACAGGAATATCAGTTTCTGCAGGAGCAGCACTTTCACATGGTGAGGTTCTTTTCTCGGCTCCAGTGAACAAGTCTGTGTTTCAGCTATGCTGCACTGTCTGCTAGCTGAAACATACATCCAGAATTACGATTTGGTTTGGAAACAAAAAGTTAACATATGGACTGGTCAGTGATTGGTTTCTTTTGGATTTGAATCTGTCAGTTACAGTTTTCAACTGCTGACATGGGTTTTTTATGTTTTGTTCTCAATCTTGTTTCTTGGACATAATGCTAGCCCTAATCAGGAATGTCAGTTTGCACTAACACAGTCACCATCACCATTTTTCAGGCAAATGGCTGAATTTTTTCTTTGTTTATGTTTGGTTTTTGTGCATCCAAATTAGCTTATGGTTGGCTGGGGCATTCATATTAGGAACAATATTACAGTTGTTTAAAACCCTGCTTAAATCTGTATAGCTGCACAGTATTATACTGAGATCTATGAATGTTACAGGGTGACAGCAACAATATGGCCTCTGTGGCCGGCTGGGCTATAAACAGGAAGATTGGATAGGACTGGTCCATATTATCTGAAAACTGCCAAGCTGATTCTTTACAACTTAAATCAGTCAATCACTAGTTTGATGATTTAACCAAGATCTGCACTGAGCAAAATGATTTTTTTTTCATTCCTCGGCTAGAGCTCCAAGGTTCACCAATGGTGAGATTTTGTTTAAGCAACTGTTTTTGCCCACCATTAAGGAAGCCGCATTCCAGCTAAGGGGATAGTAATACATTATTATATACACACATCTCTCTCCCCCACTCAAACTCACACGCATAACTAAAAGGGAAAAGATTACCTTAGCGTTACTGTTTGAACAGTCTGATGTTTGTGTTACAGGCGCAGCAGACTCCACTTCAACTTGTACTTGATTGCTGGACTGGGTCAGACTGGGTGTAAATATCATATGGTCTCTCAAGTCATTAGCAGTTACAGATTTAGTAATACGATCAGGACCATGCAGTTTCATGGGGTTTAAGTGAGATGTGGAAAAGCCAGGCAGAAAAAAGGATGTGGCTTGCAGCTGATCTGCAGTTGATTTGTCAGGAGCGAAAAGATCTTTATGATAGATGTTAAGGAAAGGCACAGACTTGGACATCTGATCACTGTAGGTTGTTTGAGGGTGAGTGGCAGACGGTTGCAGACTCATAGCTTGTATGGAAGCCTCGGTCACCATCAGACTTGGCTGCATATCAGTCTGTCCATGGACTGCTGCTGAAGTTGAAGTGCTGATAAAACATCGGTTGTGGTAGTCTAGTTTTGGAACACCTGTTTTCTGCGAGCTTTGGAAAGCTGTGCCAAGTTCGAAACAAAACTGTTTTGGGACTGGAATAGCTTCTTTCTCCATGCAGTTTTCTGGTTTTTCATCTATCAGCAGGGCAGATACTTGGTCTGGTGGGCACTGCTGACAATTAGGGTTCTTGTTTGAATCCGTAGCGGAGCCATCCATGGCACTGAAAAAGAATAGAAAACAAGCAACAAAGCTGCTGAAAGAACTTTCGAGAGAGATTATATATTTTATACTGCACGTATTACTTTGCCATAATATAGAGGGACCTACTGGTTAATTAACAGCAAATGATCTGCAAGATTTTATTAGGTATCTGAATATACATGTTTGCCTTTTCTGAAAACTGTTGTTGCCTGGTCTGTGTAACATTTCAATCTACCTGTCTTCGGGATTTTCTAAATTTATACTAAACAAACCATGAGCCTAGGTGCAATGCTCTCTGGTAGTGTAAAAGCAAACACACTGAAAATTACTACCAAAATCGTGCTGATAACATTCATAGAGAAAATAAGTTGGGCCTTTGCAGAATTCATCACAGTCACTCTGTCCATCTGCAAACCACTCCTCAGAGCCTGTTAAACCAGCTTGAGTCATAAAGCGACACAAAAGAAACATGCTGTAACTTAGGTGTGTGCACGTGTACGTTTACTCCTATTGGTTATAAGCTTTTAAAATTCTAACATCACTAGAAAGA
The DNA here is from genome assembly GCA_030674155.1 of Stramonita haemastoma. Classification (NCBI taxonomy): domain Eukaryota; kingdom Metazoa; phylum Mollusca; class Gastropoda; order Neogastropoda; family Muricidae; genus Stramonita; species Stramonita haemastoma. The sequence goes on along the minus strand of CM060328.1, from coordinate 38,347,478 downwards.
GTTTTAGCGAAACCATATCTGACTTATGCAGTAACAAACTCACAGCCGCCCTGATAGCTGAAAAAAACAACTACCCAAACAGAAACATTTTCTATAGAAAAAATGCCACTCCATCTGTCTCCTGCTTTTCTCACACATGATGGACGAATGTGCTGTAAAAGCTCTTGTTAACCTTCAGCATTCTCACTGTTTTTTCTATCTTCTGTCCCGGTCCGAAAACTGCTTTAGCTTGCTACCATCTGGCCAGATGCTTTTTCTTTTTTCCTATGAGAGGCTGTTTCCAAGGTTCAACCAACCAAGAAGCTTGCTTTCAGACAGCTTCCCTTTGATCCCGTGCCAGAGGTTATTTTTCATTATCTGACATTCAGTATGGGTAGCCTTCTTACCCAGGCTTCCGCAACAACAAAAAGACTGAGGTTCACACACTAAGTATCTCCAGAGTGTCGCCCTAATCTTCTGGGACAAAATAGTTTTGTTTTAACTTGCCACCTGACCCTCTGGGGTTTCTTAAAAATAGATTTTGCATGGGACTAATCTTTTCTTACTCTAATTGGCAGCCACACAGCTGTTCTGAATCATGTGTGTAAATATGCACCAGTGTATATGTGCGATTGTGAATGTGCAAGAGCTCTTGTTTGTACGAACGTACTGCTGTATGCAAATCGACATATGAGAGCGAGAGCGAGAGCGAGAGAGAGAGAGAGAGAGAGAGAGAGTTATTTATTTTATTTATTCTTTTATATCGAGGATAACAGAATAAGCAATCATGTGCTTTTTTTCATCCGGTCCCCGTGTGTATGCAGTTTTGTAAATATTGTCATCTGTTCCCACCGGCACACGATGGCCTACTGATACGAAAAGCGGAACAGGATTTAACGTGTGCGCAAGATGTTCTGCGTGCGTTCGCACACGGGGCCTCGGTGAGAGAGAGAGAGAGCGAGAGAGAGAGAGAGAGAGGGAGGGAGGGAGGGAGGGAGGGAGGGAGAGAGAGAGAGAGAGAGAGAGAGAGAGAGAGAGAGAGAGAGAGAGAGAGAGAGAGAGAGAGAGAGAGAGAGGCTCAGCTATACTCAACATACACTGATGTTGCAGGTGGCTGCACGGGTGAATCAATGAAGTTAAGGAGGCACTGGGCAAGATCTGGTTCTCTAGCCAGCAGTTCGCTTATATAACGTCTTGTCTGCACATAAGAATGTCTCCAAGTTATTGTAATGACACATCTGTCTCCAAGTTATTGTAATGACACATCTGAACAGTGATCAACAAAACTTTGTAAACAGATGCAGCAATTCATAAATGACTGTAGCAAATGAGAGCTGGGATACAAATTCGTACATAACAGTTCCAAATGTGATTACAGCAAACCGCCGGAGCGATTGAATATAAATATGGAGCGCCAGCCAAAATTGGCATTTTTATGTGGGACAGTAGGGAGTTAAAACAAACTACTTTTATTTTACAGCAGCACGTCGAAAGTTCACCTTGATAATGTTGTCCTGGAGGAGAGGGTCGTAGTCACACAAAATGGCTAACATAGTGCGGTACACTTCAGGCATGTCAAAGTACTTGACCTCCACCAGATTCATCAGTCCCAGAAAGGGAACGATGTTGAGAGCTGCCAGGTTGTCCATGCATGGGGTACTGCACAATACACCCCATCCGTTGTTATTATTTTCAGCTCAGAAGAAAGGAATAGAGGCATACCAGTGACACACAGCTTATAGTCTAGTTAAAAATGTAAGCCACGAACTATAACATTGGAGATAACATTTCAATAATGTAATCATTTCATCTGTGTATTAGTTTCATCTATCTTCATTTAAAAAAAAAAATACACAGGTCCATGCATACTACATCACATCAGCTGATTAACAGAAAATAAAAATATGAGGCTGTGTTTAAAATTATGGAAACACCACAATAAGGTTAATACGCCTATCAATCTCACAGTATTTTACGATTGAAAAGTTTGCACAATCGCCTTGACTTAATGGTGGCAAAAACAAGGGGGAAAATGGAACAAACTATGCGGAATATCTTTAGTACCATAACTATCAAGAAAAACAACAACGTTACTACTAATAATCGTATATGAAACTCCACATAGGCCACACGGGGGACTGCCTTTGCAAGGCTGTTCGCCAGACAATAACCTGCAGTCTGTGCCTGCTACATCATGCAGGCAAACTGGATCTGGCCTGACCCCACCCCAGTGGCCAAGAAGCTCTATGGAGACTTGGAGAAGCTGCAATGTACAGCTGCCTTCATCATAGACTAAGCCGTCCATCCGACAAGCGCAACAAACAAACAACAAACCCTCCAAAAATTTATGTTTTTTTTTTTTAAAGAGTCAAATTGCATGTAAGCTACAGTAAATCTGACTAGAAATACACTTTAAGCATGCTTGACACCAACACAACCCAATAATTATCTGAAGCCTCATATGCGTTATGAGTGTTTCCATGTGTATATACTACTGCTGCATACTGGACTGCTTGAATACATATCTAACTTCTTGCCCAAATTTAATTTCCAACGTACAAAGGGAAAAATTGTCGGCTTTAAATTTGTGTTAGCTTACCTGTTATCATCATTCTTAGGCTTTTGGTCCATCTTCATTTGTTGTCATGAACATATGTAGACAATTTTCTGAATGGGGACTCAAATTTCTTTTATCCAAAACTTCAGGAATCAGGAATGAACACTCTTTTTGCAAGCATATCTGCACACATGAAAATCTCATATCAACAGCAGTAGGCTACATTTGAAGTTATATGGGTCACAATGCCTAGATTTCTTGCAACTGTATAGATCTCTATCATGCACCTTCACCTCCTTGTTGGTATTATGTTGAATGACTTGGTGTACCTGCCATTTTAAAACAGACATTTATTTTGTGTACTGCTATCTCATGACTAGTTTTTTACTGCCATATTTTTTCTTCGTAATACTGCCTCAAATGGAAAAAAACCCCACCCAAACCAACAACTTGTGTAAGAATTAGGTATAACAGCGTAATGCCCAATAATCTCTACTTAAGACAAACTCACATCAGAACGAAATTATTTCTGCAAAAATTGAGAGGGCACCCCGTACCCACTCTCCAAAGATACAAGTTACATGTGAAGATGTTAATGGGTTTTTGTTCGGGAGTAGAAGAATGAGGTCGAAAAACCTATAAAGATTATTATTGTGAAAAAATGTAGAAAACCTTACATTAAATCCACAACAATTCGTGCACGCTGTGATTATGAAATGTGGAGGGAGAAAGCGAACTAATCAACTGATCAGATTCTCTGCAGACAGTGCTTCAACAAATGTAGATACTACCTGCATCATGACCAAAGCCAGTTTGATGCGGGGTAGACAAATTAAGCTTACCAAAGTATGGTTATCTGTCACATTGTTACAGTCTTACATGCATGTTATACAGTTTTGGTGAGATTGCGTTTATGCTCTATCAATGAACAAAAAAGCTAAAAATTAACACCTAGAGTGCATATACTGAAGGAAACTGATCAATAATCAATGAACAAACATCAGGAATCTAAGTTTTTAAATACTATTCATTGTATTTTTTGCAAGTAGAGAATTACAAGTCTTGTAAGAAGACAATGGTTATCTGATAGATGGTGTTTCTTTCGTGTGAGAGAGAGAGAGAGAGAGAGAGAGAGAGAGAGAGAGAGAGAGTGAGAGGAGGAGTGAGTGAGGAGGAGTGAGGAGGAGAGTGTGTGTGTGTGTGTGTGTGTGTGTGTGTGTGTGTGTGTGTGTGTGTGTGTGTGTGTGTGTGTGTGTGTGTGTTATCGCCTGATTGTACAAGTGATAAATGTTTTGTCAACTGCTCTGACAAGCTTAGCTGCCTTTTCCCTATTTTTCTCCCCACATTTTAAATTACTTTTGTCGCCCCTCCTCACACGTACAGTAGCATCAAAGGAGAAAACAAGCGTGCTCAAAACCGCATATACTCTGGAGATGTTCCTACCCTTGATGGGTGACAAAAATAATCTGCCGTGCCACAGAAAATTGTTCTAATACTGAATTCAAGCAGATTTGTCCACTACCATGAAATAGTTCTATAGCATCATATCTCATCCCTTTTTCTCCCCTCTTTTTTGAATAGCAGAAAGTGACTTTTCTTTTTTGTTACTTGTGCTTTCTGCTAAAATCCAAGAATATTGTACTTTAGGCTAGTGACTTTTCTTTTTGTGACTTGAGCTTTCTGCTAAAATCCAAGAATATTGTACTTTAGGCAACGTGTAAAAATACCAAGAACTACGCTTAAAGGCTCACGGTTGTGTTCCCATAAATATGTAATTATTTTCAGACTAAAAAGGCAGACAGTATGGAGAGTAGCTTGTAATTTTTATGCTGATGAATAAAATTATAGAAAAATGCCGCATATATTGACGCTGCGCTGAACTTGTAGTCACATTTCTCCATTACCATAACTATCAACATTATTACAACATCTATGGCTACCAAATAATCAGACATCGGGGGACGGGATAGTCGAGTGGTCAGAACGTTGCGCTCGCAATCTGACGACCCGAGTTCGATTCCCGTTCCAGATTTTTCTCCTGGAGTTAACATCAGTAGGCCTACTGACTCCACTCTTCCCCAAAGTCCTTCGGATGACACTATAAACCGAGGCCCCGTGTGCAAACGCACGCAGAACATCTTGCGCACACGTTAAATCCTGTCCCGCTTTTCGTTAGAGTAGGCCATCGTGTGCCGGTGGGAACAGATGACATTTACAAAACTGCACACACACGGGGACTGGATGTAAAAAAGCACATGAGTGCTTATGCCATTATCCTCGATATAAAAGGAAAAAACAAAACGAAACAAAATTTAAGCGAATTTACAAAGTAGGCGTAATGGGGTAGATCCAGTACAACGTTAATTTAAAGTTCAACTACAGTAGTAAGTAAGCCACTGTGGGACTACTACCTGAATTATATATATCACCAGATCATCTGCAGTAAACATCTGAAGTAGATTTGGAATTTTATAATTCACTGAACGATCTATGGTAAAGATATAACTGTAGATCTGGTAATAGTAGATCTACTGATCTAGATCTCTATTGCAATTTATTTAGTGATGAATAAAATTCGGGTCCTTTGCCATATAGAACCCCCTGGCACCAGTCTTGTCTATGGCAAAATAATAATTACTCACATACTGTCGACACTTTAACATAACCGGCAAACTTTGCTGCTGACAATCATAATTGTAAGCCCATTTAACTCATCGTTGAAGCACCTGTCCAATATAACCGCCGTTCCAGGAGGAATAACTCTTGCATTTTGCCAATGAAAAAAACATCTATCATAACAGTTTATTATTTATAGGACATAATTTTTTAAAATTTTATTTAGCAACTGATTAACATCACGGTTTTACTTTTAAGGTGCCCTCTCCATAATCTGTCTTTGAAAAAACCACAGACACATCTTTTCACGAGTGACAACATAAAACAGTTATGCCAAATAATAATTGTTGTGCCAATAGAACAACTCTAGAAGAACTAGGCCAAGGCCTACAGCGGTCCAAGTTCGGTCCAACATTTTGTCTGTCCCTACCATGATGCTCTGCGCGACTTGTTCCGGTTGAAGATCAGAAGCAGCGTGACAAGGTAGTGTAGTCTGCTAAATAAGATCAATTTATTCGTGTTTTATCGTTTGATTTTTCATTTTTGTGTGCAGTTGTATTGTGCAGACAAATGGTCAAAGTATAACAGCCTTTCTAGCTGTCTGTTATGTCATAGTAAGATGATTCGTGGTTTTGTGTCGGTTTGTGATCGTGTAGACCCGTCGGAGAAAGTGTTGACGTGGCTTCCAGACGTGGGATGCCGCATTAGAACAAACGACTATCTCCTTGATTTTGGCTTATAGTGTATTCGAATAGAATGCGGCAGAATCGTAATCTTAATCTTGCTTGGCAGTGGTAATGATCACGATGTTATGAGACTTAAAACTAGTTATTTTAGTAGTACTACTAGTAATGTAGTAGATAAAAATAAAAATCTGGTTGCAGGCTGTTTAACTCTTACTATCTTAGAATGGAATCTGTTGTTATTGAATTTCATTTTTTTATATTTAAATGATATTTTCTATAGCTAAAACAAGATTACAGCAGGGGTTGGAAGCTGGGTGCAAATGGCTGAAGTGAAATGCTTTATGAGTATGAAGCTATGTTGAACCCCAACAAACTAAGTAGTAACTTAAGTAAGTAAATGTGAACTGAATTTGACAGTATTTAACCCTTGCAGTACCGGATATAGTTATTGTTACTCACAGAAAGTGCATTTAAAACTAAGAATTTTTAGCCATGGATATAGGTCTTTGTTTTGTTTTACTTTTTTTAAGAAAGAGTTTCTATGTGCTTATGATTGAGTAACACTAACACTAGTAACACAGGGTTCGCGATAACCGGTAATTGCCGGTATTTTACTGATTGTAAACAGGGAATACCGAAAATTTTCGAAGCAGCCGGTACCGCGTACCGATTCTGTTTGCCTGTGACTGATTAGATTTCCGTCTCCAAAAAAAAAAGTCTGAAGTGACATTTTCTGACAGTCTGTCATGCGCCTGTACTGTGCTTAGGCACCTACCCTTTTCCAACCCCTTCCGAGGAACATCTTTGGCGCCAGCCTCATTATTAGCCTAGCACGTAGAACAGCAAGCTTTACTGTGAAAGAATAGAGCTTCGCGCTCTTCTCGGCATGACAGTGACTTCCATTCACAATGAGTAAATGGGGCCTAGATTGATTTATTCTTTATTCTTTTAATCTTTCATATCGAGAATAATGGAATAAGCACTCCTGTGCTTTTTTACATCCAGTCCCCGTGTGTATGCAGTTTTGTAAATGTCATCTGTTCCCACCAGCACACGATGGCCTACTCTAACGAAAAGCGAAAAGTGGAGGGTCTATGACTATGACTTTGCCCGTTGCTTTGAGAGAGAAGAGTCGAAAATAAAATTAAATTGAACGAAAGATCTAGATGAGCGCTAAGCATAGAAACAAGAAAGAAGAATATAGGCCTAGTCACACGAATGATGTGCAAAACAACAGACCGACACAGACAGTGGCACAGGCGCTAGAAAAAAAATCATATTTCCTGCGTGGTTTCGTGCCCAAGAAGCGAGTGGCAGAAGCGAGTGGCAGCAGCACAGTAGTCAGTCTCTGAGAGATTTGCCTTCAATTTAGATTTTGTTTTGCTGCCTAACAACCCCCTCCCCCACCCCCTCACTGAATAGTTTCGTTTTGTTCATAATATGTACCGGATTTTATTTTCTGGGGACCGATTTTGGGGGAGTTGGTCAAGATATCTCTGAAATGGCAACTCGCAGTACCGGTTTTAAAAAATCCTAGCGCGAACCCTGTAACAGTACACTAGTACTAAGATAAGTAGAGACACTGTAGAATGTAATAACAACAGAGACATTACTTTGTATTGTACTAACTTAGTAAGTATAAAGTAGGTGAATATATTCCACAAATTGTATTGAATTTTAAACTCTGCAGACAGGTAATCCTACTTCCACTCTTCATCAACCACACCCCCTTTTATCATGGCAGAGACAGAAAACAGAATGCACAACAAGATGAAGCAAACATGTTAAACGAATGGTTGTGTCAAGATAAGAAATCTACTTCATTCAGTGATTCCTGATTCACCATCAGTGCTTTCATCACTATGGTTTCCAACAAGTGACTCCAATTCGCTGTTGTCAACAACATTCCTCTTGAGATCATTGACACTCCCAAGTATTGCTGACAAAGGAATGGAAGTTCGGCGGGTGAAGGATGCAGCCAAATGAAAACCTGGCAGATTTATGAAGGCTATTGTCGTATTGAATTGAAGACAATCTGTTGGTGTCAATTCTGACTATGCAAAGCCTCATATGATGTGGCTCATTTCATCACAGTTTACTGGAAGGCCATTATTGTGGTCCATCATGCTGTACAGGTTAAGATATTTGTAAGGCAAACTTGATAAATATACAATATATTAAATATAAATTGTTATGATCCAAACGATCAGTAATCTATATAATCTCATGGAATTGGATAATGGATGACATATTGCAGGATTTTCAAAACCAAACTTAGACAAAATACCTTTAAAATGAAAGAACTTGTTTTATGAAACCAGCGAATCCAAAACAGATTGACAAACCTGTAAGCCTTCACAGCTTCAGAGACAAATTAATATTTGAATCATGTGAAATTAATGCAGGTATCACTGTTAGTAGTAGTACTAAGTACTACTACTAGGACTAGGAGTCTGCATTCCCATTTTATGCAATTTCATTTTGATTTTAAGAGAAATCCAGACAGTGCTGCACTATGGACAACACACGTGACACAGTTTAACTTTAGGCCCCCCCCCCCACTTCAAGTTCAGTGTTTTTTGACATGTCTGAGGCTCTGTCAAACTTGTTATGTTATTATTGTTAGGTAGTTAGAGCTCCTCCTAGACATTCTCCCCCACCCCAGATACCTTTAGTTCCAAATACCTTTAGTTACTAGTTAAAAACTCTCTGTGAAGGTGAAAAATTGTGGACAGTACTAATACTACTATAAAGTATAATAGTCAATATGGTGGGATGTGGAAAAAAAGGATGGCAGGGAGGGATGTTGGTCCAAAACCAAAATAGTCAGTCATGTATAATGACCCACCTACATGCAAACACCAGTGTGGTGTGAAGGCAAAGTGGGTTGGTTCGTGGTGAATTTGCTTTTGTAGTAAGGATACCTGCTGTGAAAACATGCTTGCAGATCTAACTTCTAAGAAAGTTTTTTTCAGGACATGGTAAAGGAGTTAAATAGTGAATGTTTATCTTTTTGTCTATTTGTAAATTTACATTTTTAAAGTGGTGTTTCTTTTAAACACAGTTTTATCTGGTAGCATGCTTCTTGGTTTCAGATGAAGCTGTGGGTTGCCGCACTGCTGTTGGCATTTGCCTGTTACATTCCAACTGGAGCTGAGGAGGAGACGGAGGCAAGACTTCTTGTTTCAAAGAACATCTTGAATCTGTACCTTGTAGAGGAAAAAGACCTGACTGTGGAATACCGAATTTATAATGTTGGTGGCAGGTACGTACTGATTGAAGTTTCTAAATCGATCAGTTTGCTTTCTTTTTGGAGTTAAAAAAAAATCGGAAAAAAAAATTAGGAGAGAGGGTAAGAGAGAAAGAGAGAGTGACTGTCTGTGTGCACATACATCATTTACTTTGTGTGTGTGTGCATGCCTGCGTGTATGCATTTTCAAAAGAGGAAAAAAAAGTGAGAAGGGTGCATTTATGGTTAAATTGAATTTAAGGATTATATTGTTAAAATTTTAGCCAGAATGGTTGCAAATTTATAGTATACTTACATGTATACATGTGCATATTATAATTATGTGCAAGCTCATAGTGTGCACACGTGTCTGCACTTATGGTTGTCACTTACATGTGTTCCTGATGACTGCATTTATACAGTTTTTACTTAGCAGTTCATTATCAGTTAACCTTTTTGAAAGCCGCAGTATAAGTTGTTTGGTTTTCTTCTTCTAGGAGTCAAAGTACATCTGTGACTTCACTTGTCCAAGTAGTCTAAATTAATTAATTTTTTATATCAACTTTCTGTTCTGTTGACAGCTCAGCACTAGATGTACAACTGAAAGATGACAGCTTTCCTGAAGCGGACTTTGATGTTGTGAGAGGAAATCTCCAGGCAGCCTGGGAAAGAATAGCTCCGTATCCTTTCTCTTTGAACACCCACTTATAAATAAGGATTGATGTATATTTTTATATAAAATATATTTGTTTTTAAAACCAGGTGTTTGTGTTTATATTAGGATGACTTCGTTTTCTTCATATTCAAGTTTGTGAAGTCAGAATATGAGCTCTTTTCAATTTACTCAGCTGCTTTTCATTTGTTATGCTGAGTTTACAGTCAGGAAACCAAACTTACAAATGCTGCGTAGCATCAGACAGAGGGGGACCTAGAAAGCTACGCAACTGAAGGTGTAGAGGTAGCAAAAGTTAAGATAAAAGCAGTGGTTTATCTCCAAATCAGTATCAGAGCTTTGTTTTAAAACTACGTTTCTTTGCTGTTTTTTTGGGGGGGGGAAATTTGTATTAAAATTTTTTTTTTTAAGGCAAGTACAGTTTGTTGAAACATAGGCCCAAGTACTTGAAACAAAAACTTTATTCATTGGGGGGGAGGAGAGGTAGAACTTTGTTTTGAAAAGAATGTTCTTCGTTTCATTAAAAAAAAAAAAATAGTGAAAGTAAACTTATAAGCATTGGTTATATTCAGAACTATACTGTCTGTGAAGTTTATGATCTCCAATTAATTACCCTGTGTGCTTGGACATCTTTTGCGCTCATATCTTAACAGTCAGTACATTGGTCTCTTATACCTCAAATTATTGGATCTAGGACCTTGACATAATTGTAGCAATTCCAATGTGACCCATGCAGTTATCCTGCGACCTCTGAAATCTGGCTACTTCAACTTCAGTTCAGCTGAAGTCAGCTACCTGGCCACAGAGGGGGATTCAGACAGACAGGTGAGTACAGGCAGGATGGCATATTTGTGGAATTTTTTGTTTTCATATGTTTTTGGCAAAGGTTGGGCTTTCAGAATCGAGAGCAAAGAACTGTCTGGCTTATAGTTTGAACAGTGTAATACTTTAAGTACTTCAGCTATTTTACAAAATTGAGTAAGCCATGCTGCTGTTTGATTTTTTTTTTTTTTTAAATAAAAGAAAACAACCTTTATGCTCGAGTAGGGGCCAAATGCTGATTGAATTAAAATTAAGGACTTCAATGTTCATTCTGTAAATTGTTTATGTGTTTGTGAGTCCATGTGCATGTATACATGTGTGTGCGTGCGCGCGCATGTGTGCGTGCGTGTGTGTGTGTGCGTGCATGCGTGTGTGTGTGTGTGCCAGCTGTGGCTGCGTCTGTTGGTCTGTAGAACTGTCATCTGTGTTGTTTCATTGTTGAAGTGAAATGAATTAAATATCTCGTCACTGTGACTTTTACAGTTTGGCTACAGCAGTGCTCCAGGAGAAGGAGGCATTGTACCCCTGAAAGAGTTTGACAGGCGATTCTCTCCTCATGTGGTAAGATACGACTTTTTGGTATTTTCCAAAATGCAACACTAACTTCCTTTGGGAGGTTATGCTTTAAACTTTAATGTGAAATTTCTTGGGTGTTTTATCTTAGTTTGTTTTGTTTCTCTCTCTGTGTATGTGTGCTAAAGAGCATACTGTTTAAACCATCTAGAGTAAAAAGAAAAAAACAAATATGGTAACAGTCTTGCCAGGTGGAAACCAATATTTTGATTTACCTGATATATACCCTTCCAAGTTCATTTCACCTTTGTACACATTGTTTCAGTTGCCTTGGCACTTGCCTGTTATCATGGCTGTGTGTGTTTGTCTCCGAAAGTTGTAAAATATTAGACATGATACCTCAAGATTATTATTCATGTTGTTTGCAAAGGGAAATTAAACATGTCAAGAAAGTAAACTTCTCCACATTTTTTAAAGAAAATTCCTCTCAGCGTCCATACCTGGCTGTTCTCTTCTCCAGAGTTACATTATTTCTGACAAGCTGCCCTCCTTCAGTCTTTGTAAAGAAAGGATGTGATTTCTTACCCATTCCTGGCAAAGTTTTTCTTCCAAAGAAAAAACAGATTACAAAGTAAATCTGAGGTATCTGCAACAGAGATCTTGCAAGGCATAAAAAAGTGGACATGTTCAGGCCCATTTCAAATAAAATATCTGTAGGCCACAAAGCCTATACTTTTGCAGTTCCAGACTTAGATTGAGATAGATAAGAGATGAAGTAAGAAGGTCAGGTTGTTTTTAATGTTTGATGTTGAGTATTGCTAAACTATGAGGACAATTCTCCGTTAGTTGCTCTGTACCTCAGATTTACTTAGAGGAATCATGTGCCTGTACAAAAAAAGACCATAAGTGTCATTGGCTCGGGAAGTTACATCAAGTTTTCATAGGCCGAAAGATGTGTTTGTGTTTGTAATTAATGATTTGTTATTGCAAGATAGAGCGCTATATAAATTCCATGTATTAATGTGTGTGTCTTTGATTCCTCTGTGCAGCTGGATTGGTTGGTGTTTGCCATCATGACACTCCCCTCCCTGGGCATCCCTTTCCTGCTGTGGTATAGCTCCAAGAGCAAGTACGATACCCCCAAAACCAAGAAAGGACTTTGAATGTGCAGCTTTTTGTGTGGGAGGGGTTTTTGTTGTTGTTGTTTTTTTTTTCATAAATTCAAGTTTTTTAAATTATGGTCTGAAAGAGTGATTGTATGAGTGTTGTAGTGCTGTTGAACGATTTGGCTTTTTTTTTTTTTTTTTTTTGAACTTCAGGGTGTTTTTGGTTTGTTTGCTGCTTGTCTGTTAAGGAAGTGTCAGTAAAATTGTTTTATATAATTGCCTGGGTCTTGTTTTGAAGAATGACAGCAAGTTTGTGATGTTGACTTTTATTGTCAGAAGAATGACAGCGAGTTTGCAATGTTTAAACTTTTACTGTCAGGGATTTGAGAATTCACAAATGCATGTACAAATTTGCATGGTCACAAAGCATTCAGAAACTCTTTAGTGAAAGGTATCTTTATTGTTGACTGTCATTTCCAAAAACAGAAAAAAGGAAATAGATTGGGCTTTTTTTTATCATTAATATTTTTTATTCTCATTTGATCTGTTATCGTTGAACAGTCATATTAAATAAAAAAAGATATATATATATATATTTTCTTTAAAAAAAAAAAAAAAAAAATTGGGATTACTTCATTATTTACTTATTCATCCATTACTCATTTGATTCCTGAGGCAAGCAGACTCCTACATCCTCTCTACTGAAGACATTCAGCACATCTGTCACTAGTTTTTCTTTTTGTCCAGTCTGAATGATACGTCTCTCTGACGTCAATCAGCTTCCTTTTGGAGGTGACCCAAACCAGGTGTGGATGAGAAACTGGTTGGTGCGCAAACTGTGTGACAGCTGACAGATTCAGTAACATTCGGAGTAAATTGAAATTTTTTAAATTCAGAAATTGGAAGAGTGGCATCATCCTTCAAGAGCTGTCTGCATTCATTTTACAGAGATTAATTTTAATTTTTTTTTTTTTTTTTTTAGAGATGTTATGTTGCAAAATCTTGACTAGGTCACAGAACCCTCTAGACCAAGACATGTAGTTACATACAGATAGCACTGACTTGACCTCCATAAAAGTTAATAGTTGATCCTGTATGAATTGTCGCTGTTTGCCTTTTTATCAAAAAGTCTTTGAAAAACGTGTTTGTATCATTCTACACCAGTCATTAAAAGTAAAGATTGTCTCCACCTTCTAATTTATCTTTTTCATTTTTTTTATGTGGCTGATGTATGTGTGATTTTGAGTTAACCTGAATGTCTCTGTAGTCTTCCCAGTGAGTGTGAGGGAAAACTAAGAGAAGGGAATGAGCATATGTAGGTTTTTCTGTCATTTACACACATGCAACTGTGTTCATTCTTCCTGTAATTGTAATCACCCTTATCTCTTGTAAACATTACATCAGTATGCTAAACATTTTAATTAATATGGAGACTTGAATCTCTGACTTAAAAACTGGTTTGAGTCACCATATTTCACGGACTAAGCAATTTTCTGGAATATACATTAACTAGCAAGAACCAGATGTTTTAAAAGACACACAAAGAAGGATTATTTTTGCAAGAAATTTATTTTTTTCAAGCAACTTCAAAGAAATTGCATGTTCAAAGAGAAACCAGTAGCACTGGGGAAATAACACATGGAAGCATTTAGTACAATTGAACCATTCACGGTATGTTATTCAATGAACCACTGTTTAAATCTGTCATTTGGAATGAATCTGCTGAAGGGTTAGTAAACTTTCACAATTGTTCATCAAACCATTATTTGGTTTTCTCAGATTTTGATGTCTCAAGTTTTTAACCTTATGTATTATATAATGAATATATCAATATTGTAACCATTTCCAGTGAAACTGTCAAAAGAGAGAGCGTCTTCAGCAGAATTCAACACACATACAATATATACATATCTGCCACATCACAACTGAAGTATAAAGACTTAAGCTGTAAACTCTTGCTCCTGGAAACAACGCAATGAAAAAAAGTTAACATATACCAACACATCACTAAAAAAAAATTGCACTCCTAAGTCATTGATCTGTATCCACCATGTGAAATTAAAAAAAACACCCTTATTTTCACCAAGTTTATTTTGCGTATCATTTTAAATATATCGCGCTTTAATCAGAAAGTCTTGCCTGACAAGGAGATGTAAGCACATAACGAGACGGGGATGCAGAGGAGAAAGGGGAGCTTGGGCACATACACAGACTGTCAAAATTTTCTCCTTAATTGTTAAAAGCATTTCTAATTACTTTTTACATACTGATGAGAATCAGGATTTTATGAGATATTTATATCCTGAGTAGGTAAAGGTCAGTATTGTAAACGCATTCAGAATCTTGGAAAAATTCCTGTGGGGGGAGAGATGGGGGTGGGGTGTAGCTTTGCAAAAGGCTGTATCCTTCCTGCTCATTGATCATAAGGATGATTCCAGTGTCTTTTGGGACTACGGTTTGTATTCCTAATGTGAAAGCAAAACTACCCTCCAAGGTTCGTCAGTTCACGACTCTTTTACCCATGCACCCTCCAGTCTTAACATGTACCTTCATTGTTCTGATTGGGGACAGAATGCTACAGCTAAATAGCTGCAACATCATAATCAAATGCTGCTAACGGACAGTAGGAAAAAAAACACAACTAAACAAAACAAACCAAACCAAACCCAGCAAAGTACTTTTAAAGGGTATTAACCACAGTTGGTTTACAGCCGTAATGGGAACACAAACCTTGACCACTCTTACACTAATCAGCTGTCTGGAATTCTTTTCATCATACAGGAATAGAAAGTCCTGTGCATTATTTTGTTTTTTCTCATGTAGCTATACAGCCTACCTCTTCTAACGATTATATGTGCACATGACTGGAGAAAGCAGAGACCAGCTCAAGAGACATCTGTGCTGATTTTTTTAAATAAAAAACCAAAACAAAAACCCCACTTGATTAACTATACAACACAACTGCCTTAAATTTCCCTTGATTTCAGTAATAAGTAAATTAATAAAAATGTCACATTAGTACAATTAAAACCACTAAACATATCCTGAGTTTGAAGGAAGACACTGTGTTTACTGCCAAAAAACTAGCATACTAACTTTCACCTGCTGTTGAGGCTTACTCCTGCTTTCACAAAAAAAAGAAAGATAGCAAATCCTAAAATTTATATACAGATAATCCCTGCAGAGCTCGAAACATGCAGCCAGACTAGTTTTGTTCTTTTTTTTTTGTTTTCCTAGGTATCTGTTAATTTATCATCTTTTTTGGTCTCTGTTTACTGATAGCTCTCAACCCACACGTCTAAGACTTAAGGCCTGCCACATTCACTCTGCACTTGATGTAAATGTTCAAAATTTGAATGTGAATTCAGCAGCTGTGCCATTACTAAAACCAAACGTTTACTGAACAGTTACATCACTACAATTCACAAACGCCATTTAATTTTGATGCCGACAGTGCATGAAATCGAGTGCACTTCCTACTACTGAGAGATACACAAAACCAAAAAGTATGCGCAATTACTACTGCTGATTGACTCTAAAACACAACGTAAGTGCTCTTCCTACAGCAGATTGATTTACTAAACAGAAAGCAAGTGAACTTCCCACTTTTGACTTATTCACTTAATGGATGGCATGCAAATATTATCAATCAGTAACGAGATAAAGACCCCTGAGAGCATATGGCTTCTGGTTTGTACCAGTTAGCAACTCCATCTCACCGCTTAGAAGCTCCACCTGAGGGTTTCCAGTAAGTCGCAGGAAACAAAAAAAGGTTTGGTTTATTTTGTCTATGGGCCTTGATTTTACATTACATTTACTTCATAAATTTGTTTAATTAGGATGGAAAAGTTTAGTTTCTTTTTGCACAGAATAAAAACTCTTTGCACTGACTCGGTACTTTTCCCTATACATTTATATACCATCTTTAATGCAATTTCTAAACCAATAACGTAACTCTTGTTTCACCACAAATATGTGCTTTTCTTATTTTCTTCTATACTTAATGGAGCAAATTTTTTCTGTGTGACAACAGATGAATATGGCGGCTTTCTTTTCTGGCTTTCAATTTTACATGTGGATTTCGAATGACACTTAATATTTTTGTGGACAAATAGAAATTGAAAGAACCATTTTACAACAACAACAACAATTTTCAAAATTTTTATTTCAGACTCTAAATACCACTGTGGTTAGCATAACC
>CM060328.1:38306096-38328596 GCA_030674155.1 Stramonita haemastoma | reverse complement strand
ATCAAATAAAATTTTGATTAGAACTAATCAGTTGCACAGGCAATGTGCTGATCAAAATTAATTGTACAAAAAAACACAAACAAAATATTTGAAAGACATCAGGAAAATACATTAAAAATTACGGCTACATATAATATTTGCAATTTACAAAGATGTCATATCGTTATTTGATACTTTTCCGGAAATATATTCTGTTCATGAGATATTTCTTTGAAATTAAAAACAAACCACCAACAACATGCAACTGCCAAGAAAGGTACCACAGAACTAAAACATCAAAGTATCATGTACAATCAGCCTTTTCTTTAATACTGTGTAGAATTGATCATTCTCAATCACTCTGTTCAGGTATGAGACTAAAAACTCATTTCTGCCAATTTGTTGTGAGACTTATCCACATCTTTACTTTTGTTTAAAAAAAAAAAAGCACAAAGTCAAGTCATGTATTCACGCTACGCAGTCCTAGCCAAACATAATCACTTTACACAACTGCCATTGAATTGCTCATGTAGTATGCACAATGAATATAACCCAGTACCTGCTATAGCCCCCAGGAATTGCCTGGGGTGCAACATTTCTGGTGTTCTTGTGGACTGTATAGAGTCTGATTTGATTTCCCCATACAACTGTACTTGATCTATGATAACAACTCACAGGATTGTGCAGTCATTTGCATATGGCATGTGCTGAGTTTATTACTATTAAGTCTACCCCTGGGCCAATGAGCATAACAGCATTTTTTTAAAAGTATCTTTTATTGATGGTGATAGTTGGGCATTGCTTACATGAAACTTACATTGCTTAGCTTTCTGGCTAAAAATGTGCTTGAACTTACAGATTCATCACCAAAGGCCTTTCACTTGGATTAGACATTTATTTATCTTAAAAAAATAATATTGTTTTTGCATACTTCAGTATTTTTCTGGCTAAACTTATCTCAATTTCTTTTTTCCTCTGCAGTGTAATCAGGTTTGGCACTGAAGAAGGAATTCAAATATCTGTGAAACAATCACACCACAAAACTGACATGTGCTGCTACAAAGTATTTGAAAAAAAACCAACAACAAACACACACACAACTGTGGCTATGAAAGATGTGGTGGGTGACAGGATGGAGAGGTTGGTTTTTTTTTGTCAAAGCAATAAATGACCTTACATTTATAATGTCTTAGCCGAGTAAGTCAGGATTTTTGTTTTCACTTCAGAGGACAAAGTTCTGGGTAAACAAAATGTGTGTTGTTATATGCAGTGAATCAGACAAAACAAGGGTTAGCACCTATTTGAAATCAACCTTAAAAACACATCACATTCAGAATTAACAAAGCAAATTAATGAAGCAAGTCAATGAACAAATAATGAATTAAATGTCAAAAGCAAACAAGAATAAATCAAGCAACAACAACCCCCCCCACCAAAACAAAGAGCAAAAGCATAATTAGCTATTTCTGAAAGTGTTTCTGTTTGAAAGCTCAAGATTCTCATTGTAAAGATTTGAAAGTTTCGAAAAAAAAAAGATTATAAAACAAAATGTGAATGAACAAATAGTAATACTTATATTGTAAAATAACGTTTTCAACATGTTGTAGCAATACATAGTGGTGAATTTTCTTCTTATATTTTGTTCAAAATAATAACCCTTGCTATTGAAATGCTTGTTTGAACCATTTCCTTTATAATTAAAATATCAAACACACTTTTTTTTTGTGTGAAAAATCACCTCCCACTTTGAATATTCTTCTTTCTCCATACAATCTTCAGTTTCTGAGGAAAAAAGACTTGAAATTTTGAAAGAATGTATTGCTCTTTAAATAAATAAGTGATAACAGTAATGGAGATGAGAAGTGGAAGATGTGAAAATGAAAATTATATTTTTGATATGAAACCACAGCAACCTTCATTCAGAATTTTTTTTCTCTCAAAGCAGTTCTCTCTCATGGATTAGGTAATGCCATATTGAGCGGTGGTTGTAATGGTGATAAGGGAATGCCCAATATTCATATATAAAACATTGCCAAATTTGGTCTCCGAAAAAAAAATCTAAGAAAAAAATGTTAAACATAACTGCTAACAGACTTACATAAACAGAGAAGACCTTCTCAAGAGGAACACTCCATAAATTCTCTTTCAATCACATGTAGAAGCTGAAAGTTGTATAAGAATAAACCATAATCTACCAATGAACAAATATATACAAACTAACATAAGCAAGCGAAAAAAAAAGCCTGCACAAAAAAAGATCAGGTCTGAAGAGCTCATACAAAGTATCAGGCTTTCTAGATAGCAGTCTTTATGTGTATGCACATGTGTGTGTGTGTGGTGTGTGTGTGTGTGTGTGTGTGTGTGTGTGTGTGTGTGTGTGTGTGTGTGTGTGTGTGTGTGTGTCTGTGGTATGTATATTTCACATTCATGTCTGTGTTTCCATGATAATGCGATACATGTACCTGCACAACTGTCTGTCCATTCATACTGGCAACTCACAACCATTCTCACATAAGCAACAATTAATAGAGTATTGTAATGAAAGTTTGAAAAAATAGAATAGTCTCCTTTTACAATGAACACAGAAAACAAAATTTCATGAAAGAACCAATCCATTCTTATCTGCAACAGCTGCACTCTGATCCAAGCCTCGGATAAATACACACACACACCACCCTAATTGTAACACACACACTCATACGAAACACATAGTACGTAAACAATACATACTGCAGAATGATCACATTTTCCATAGAACAGTCACCCATCCAGCATTGAATCAAAGAAACAGCCCTTCTCCTATGGGTTAGCTACCCAACAGTCCTTGCTTGCAGCACTCAGTCTCAGAAAACTAGAACCATCCACACACTTCATCTTCTTCTCTAACATTTCTCTCTCTTTTTCTGGACCCGGAATGTCTTTCTAAGATGACATGATGGCACGCTCGTCTTCTGTGATTTCTCGAGCCTGGCTGGGTCCCAAGTCGAACCGTCTCAAGTGAACCTGAGGATGACGAATATAATTCAATACAAACAAAGCTGTATGAAAAAAATAAAAAGAACAGGTACTGATTCAGTCACAGGATAACACAGGAAAATTGACCACACACACACATGCACAAGAGCGTGCGCACACGCACACACACACACAATACACACACACACACATGCAAACACATGGACATATACACAGTAAATAAAGTACATGTACATGTATACAAACATTAAAAAAGGAAAATAACATAACAAGATGTACCTTTCACATACTCTGCAATTAGCATATCTCATGATAAAGTTGACAGTAACAAACTGCATAGACTGGAAATAGATAGACCATTTTTGTTCAAGTTATATCTGACTCTGCCTGTTTAAATATTCCAAAAAAGAAAAAGAAGAAAAAAAAGAAGAATCCCACCCTTCCAGCAGAGCTTTGATCATTCTCACATGCTACATGTTCTGCCACAGACTATACAGTCAGGTACAGTCTGGCAGTGAGAGAAATAAAAGAGAAATAAATGGCTATTTGTTGATTTTTTTTTTTCAATTTTCTGAATTAATGTCATAATGCTCCTCATAGAGATGGAACTTTGAAATTAAGACCTATATTGTTTGGAAAAGATTATCTAAAAAAAAAAATCCCTATCTCTTTTGAATATATCCCTTAGAATAAATTATCTTATTAAAAAAAAACCCAAAAAACCCCACCCCTTTCTAATCTGAGAAGAAAAAAGAAGTGTAAATAAAAATCAATACAGTAAATAAAGGAAAAATACATTGAGCTTAAACATTTTTTTCTCCCTTTTGTTTTGCCCTCAGCTACAGCTCTGAGGTCCACAAATAGTAAGATTTTTGCATACAAATATGCAACCATTTACGCCTACCATTAAGGTAGCCACACTCAAACTTCTGGAATGATGTCTACACATGACACAAGTGAGCATACATTTTATAAAAAAAAATATCTTGTCATCCATTCTTAGCAGTACAAATGGCCTACTCTTCCGAAAAGGCAGAGGGGCTGGTATAGCTATACACATCATGACTGAGATACACATACATACAAAACAAACAAAGGCGAACCGACAGTACCTGTAGAAACAAATTGACATCCACACAGCGACTCAGGTAGGGAAAGTTGCCCCCAGATTTGAGATGCGCTCTTCGGCATCTGGATAGCACTTGTACATCTCTTCCCTCACGTCCCTGACAAGCACATCTCAAACACCTGCAACAGACACACCAAATCATCGGATACACTGTACATTCTTCCCTACGTCCTGACAAGGCACATCGTCAAACACCTACAACAGACACATCAAGTCAACAACAATGCCACAGCAAAAAGCTAAGCCTCTGTCATTTTTGTGTTCCTCGGCTAGAGGTCTGAGGTTGGCCAATGGTATAGTTTTGCTTACAAGACCACATGCCCGCATTAAGGCAGCCATACTCCCTATTCAGGGGTAATGGCTATACATGACACCAGTGTACTGGAGTTTTTTGAATTTTTGTTATCCATTCCAAAAGGCAGCCGTACTCAGAGTTCAAGGGTAATGGCTAAACATGGTACCAGTGTGCTGAAGTTTTTAAATTTTTGTTATCCATTCCAACCGGAACAAAATGGCCTACTCATCTGAAAGGTGGAAGAGGTTTTAAATGTGTGCACAAGATCATCTCGGTGTGTTCGTACATGGGACCTCCGTCTATTGTCTCATTTGATCTACAGTTTAATCAGGACTTCCATTAAACGGGCATCTTGAACCTGCACCATCAAATTGCAAGTGCAACACTAAACCACTAGGATATTATCTCCCCCCCCCCTCCCACTTCTGTAACAAAAAGACTAGAGTTATCTGTTGGTATAACAAATATGATTATTTTCTAAGGTGTATTATCGTCTGACTGGCAAAACACTGCACCTGCTCAGGCTGTTCTGCATAGGACAGAAGCAATAACCCTGGGCCTGAGTGATCGATCAGCAGATCCTTTACTCAAAGAAGACCGCCATCTACTGGGTCAATTAAAGCAAGTAAGAACTGAGTCCTGATCACATCTCTTGCTGTCCAGATTCATGAATGTGTTACTTCTAGATCATAGTCACCATAAGGCTGAGAGTGAAATACTTTATCAATATGTCTGACGCTATAGGTTCCACCCCACCCTCCACTTACATTACAACTGATGCCTCATACAGACCCCCCGACCCCCCCCCCCCCAAAACTTCAACTCATACAGTGTCATTTGTAAGGACTGTGTACACATGAACACCGCCCCCCTCCCCCCCCCCCTCCCCCCCACACACACACATATATGTGCAAACACAATAACATACACATGCATCCCAGTATGACTGTAACACACACACTGCACCCTCCTGGTGACCTAAAAATTATCCATACAATTAATTAAGAAAAATGTGGAGACAAAGTATAAAACTAACACTAACTATGAACAGACTTTTACAGAAAAAAGGAAATAAACAAAAAAAACCGTCTTATTATCAACATGTAAGAAAAGAAAGTTTACAATGACTGAAATATTGTCAAAAGTGCTGAAGCTGTACTCACATCCATGATGGTGATATCGATGTCACGAAGCTTCTGTGGCTCCACATAACAACTCATGCAGTTCAGTGTCAGTCGTGAGGCCAGCTCCTGCTGTGAGAGACTGTCCAACTGTTCGAAAGAAAAAGACAGACATGAATGATGATGAAAGCTGTTTTTGTCTATCAAAAGCAAGAAATACATGATGATTAAAGCTGTTTTGTCCATCAAAAGTAAGAAATAAATGAGGATTAAAGCTATTTTGTCTACCAAAAGTAAGAAATAAATGATGATTAAAGCTGTTTTGTCTAATTGTATCTTAATTCTTATTCATATGCAATAGTCAAATATTCACTTTACAGGCATAAGAGTATTACTTAATGATAGATTACATACATGTGACGCTCCACCACGAAATGAGTCGCTTAGCACCTAACCCACTTTTCCACTAGGAGCCATTAAATGCAGGTGGGGTCAAATTGGCAATTTTGACATTTGATTGATTATAAAACTATAGCCATCATTCTACCTTGTAATGAAATATCAAGTCATAATTTTGTATCCTTCTGCTTTAAAATGTGTTTTAAAATTGCCCAAGCCCTCATTCTGACCATTTACTACGATGCTAAACTTGTCCATTTCTCATTTCCTGCAGTCTATCAGTTCAACTTGTAATAACTTTTCAGAGAATTGTCCGATTTTCAACCTGTTTTTATATTGTATAGCCATTTCATTGCAGGTTAATAGCATGTAAATAACTAAAAATTGACCTCTGGTGCAATGTGACTCCTTATGTGGTGGAGAGTCACAAATTCTTTTTGAGATTAAGTTTGTTTCTTGATTGGTTCTGATGATTACTCAACAGAGAAATACTGTCCAATAAAGTCTTGACGTCTCTCTACTATGCTTTCAACTCCTCAGCTTTTAATGAGAAAATCATTTATTTCTGAACAGTTAGCTCAAGATATGTCTCATCACACTCCTGGATGAACTTGGTGAACACTAGACCATGGCTCGGGACTGATCCAGATGAAAAAAGGAAGCAAGACTATCATCTGCATGTTTCACAAGAAAGGAAACTTCATCACTGCTTCTGCTTTCACTTGTGCACAGAATGATGTACTGAGGTGGTGAGAAAACACAGCCCTGTGGAGAACCTGCACAGGTTCCTGGTATGCCTATTTATTATATTACAAATTCAATTAGTCAAAGAACAAGCTGACTGTATGTTCAATTTTGAAAGCAATTTGTATACTGAGTGCGAGGCTGCATGGTATTGGCAGCTCAATTAAAATCACCCAAAAAGAATTTTAGGCTAGGAGGTTAGGTTTTTTTAAATGGTTATACAGTTTTTAAAAGTGGTTTGGCATTATCTACACCCCTTCCATTACAACACTCACAAGCAGACTCCCTCATTTTCTGAACAGAAGAGGTATGCTTAGAGACTTCATGTAGAGATCCCCCCCCCCTCCTTTCCAAACTTCTTACTTTATTCATTTGCACAGAAACAGGAAACAAAAGCAGAAAGACAGATAATGACAGACCAAACCAATCCAAATCCCAAAGTAAAAAAAAAACAAACCCATCCCCCTCCCCCCAAGAAAAAAAGATTCTACCGAAAATATTAACAGCTTAAGACAAAAAGCTAGCTCATGTAACAATCCACCATATACAAGCTGTTAGTAAAAACATAAGAAAACAAAACAAACACATCCAATACCCGTTCAACAAGGAAATCAATAGAGTCTGCTATGTCGGGATCAACCAGTCCTTTGTCGAAGTTCCCCATCACCATCTTTTTCAGGAAGAGTGCCGGCATCATCCAAAACCTGTCAACACCACAATCAGTGTGTGTCAACATCACAGGCTCTGCTCTTGTTTCACAGTACATTTACAACTTTATGATGAACAAATCTAAGAATTTCTCAAACTTCAAAGACTTTTAAAAAATTCAAACTATTTTTGATGGACCTTCGAATATAAGAAAAAATCCAGCATGTGACTTTTTGCAGATATATACTTTATTCAAATTCAATAAGAGAAAAATATACTTTTTTTCCTGGAAATGTTGAATTTTTAAGGACTTTAAAGACTTTGAAGAGGGGAACCCCCCCAAATTTAAACACTTCTAAGAATTGCTAAGGACTGTAAAATCTTTGTGTTTCATTGTTAAATTTTTCATCCGGAAGAAAGCTGCATAATCCAAATCCTTAACACAACAGCCAGTGACACAAGGTAGGGTTTTTTGTGTCCTTGTTGCTGTAAAATTGCTTTTTTGTTTTTGCTTTTACTTTGACAAGTTTAAAAAGGAGGAGTCACTACTTATGGAATAATATTCTATAACTATATGCTGCACCAAGTCCACCATTGTATTCATTTGGCAGCTGACTGGCTAACTGTATGATGGAGTATACATCTATTTAATCAATATGTACAGTAATACCACCAAAATAATAATAGTATTGACAAAGTTTTACAAACACTACTGTTAGTTTTTTTATAACACACACACACACACTAACACACACACACACACACGTGCGTGTGCACGCACACATGTTCACTGAAAAAATTAGGTTTGCTTGTAAACACATCCTGTTTACACATAACTGAGCTTTGTTTCAAATACTTTTTTCTCCATTACTTTTGTAACCAGCAACTTACGTTGGAGCAGAGTTTGTCTGGCCAAAAATGGTGGTGTCGTAAAAAGTGTTGCATAGAATGAGGGAGGCAACACGCTGGGATCGGGAACTGAACTCAGCAAACTTCTGCGCCAGAAATCCCCCCAGGGAGGTGCCGAAAACGTGCACTTTGTCCAGCTGGAGATGGTTCAGCAGCTTGCTGAATCCTTCACAAAATTCCCGCATCGTCCAGTAGACTGGGTACTCCAACTGTATGAAAAGAAAATGTACATATATCTATCTATCTATATATATCTGTACATTTATTACACGCACGCACACACACGCACACACACACACACACACACAACAGGAAAAGAGTTTTAACTACCAAGGAAAAGGTAGCCAGCCACAAGAACAAAACAAGAAGCTGCTTTCAGACACTCATTTTGTTTTTATCTCATATACCCTAATTGCTGAAGGCAAGTTGATAAAGCTAGAGATAGTCTTTTTTTTTTTTGCTCCTCGGCTAGAGCTGTTTTTCCTTCGTCGCCATTTAGGTAGATGCATTCCAGCTTCAGGATGGTGTCTAAACATAACACCTTGTGCATGCATTTTTAAACAAAAATTACCATAGAATCTGTTCCCACAGGCACAAAATGGCCTTCCCTTTAAAAAAGGGAACGGGTTCTTAAACTTGTGTACAAGGGTGTTCTGCATGCATTTTCACATGGCCTCAGTTTATACCCTCATCTGAAGGACTTTGACATTCAGTTCAATTTTTCAGATTAAACTGAGAAAAAAGGGCAAGGGTTAGGCAGGTGAACATCTTAACCATCCTGCTACCTCCCTTCTTGGACAGTCATCTGTATCTTGTTTTCCGCATCTGATAAGATTCTCCTCAATTGTCTTGACTTGACTACCTTCCTCTTCAACCTTTACCAGCGTTGTTGGGCAATGCACTAAGATAATTTTAGGCAGTGTGTCTTGGGCAAGTTGAGCCTGGCATGGCCTGATTCTCTCCAGGTCTCTGACTGTTAGGTTTATACATTGTCATGAATATCTTCTATACCAATGGCAACAGCTGGTCTCCACTTCTAGAAAAGGTGGATGGGTTTTGAATGTGTACACACAATGTTTTGCATGTTTAC
Source organism: Stramonita haemastoma (assembly GCA_030674155.1). Classification (NCBI taxonomy): domain Eukaryota; kingdom Metazoa; phylum Mollusca; class Gastropoda; order Neogastropoda; family Muricidae; genus Stramonita; species Stramonita haemastoma. The sequence goes on along the minus strand of CM060328.1, from coordinate 38,319,306 downwards.
CCTCATGGAACCTCTGTAGTCTTATTCTTAAGACTTGTAAGGAAGAGAGTTGGAAGTAAGCATACGTGCGTGCGTGCGTGTGTGTGTGCGCCCATGTATTCATGTATTAGGGATAGGAATTTGTGAATGTATAAATGGTGTAATTATTGAATTAGCACTATTCTTGATGTCCTAGTAGAACAGCCTGTCTTAATTTTGCATCTTCGGGAAAGATAAATTCTTTATGTCTCCAACTGATTATTTTTAAGATAATGATGATGACTCTTCAGTTTTGTTTCATGCAACAGATATATAGATCTACATCTCTATGTGGATACATTTACACATTACATAGTACTACAACTCACAGAATGTACACTATCCCAAAATGCAGCTAATGTTAATACTGACCGCAATGACTCTGTATCCCGCAGAAGACAGACCAAGGATCTGTTTGAAGAAAACATCGCCAGTTCCACTGGCTGGTGGAAAACAAACCAGCGGACACTTCACTGACCGAGGTCCAGCCTCGTACATTGTCCATTCTTTGCTGTTATCATCGTCCACCACTACCTGATAACAAAAGATCCATTTCAAATTTGAAAAACATATTCACTAGTCTAGAAATGTTGACTGCTAAAGCTGGGGCATTAACTTTTTATCCATTCTTAGAATCGTCTTCTAGCAGTACAGAGGACATGGCTTACACCCGGAAGTCTGTCTAGTCACTCTAATGCCAGTTACAGGATGAAAATTTTACCCTGGTGGATGCTGTTTAAATACAATCTTTCTAGATGCTCAAAGATGGACCTTTCTGTCTCATTTTCAATGTTAATAGTTTTCCTTGAATTACTGGTGTTTTTTTCCCCTAGGGATCCAAGGTTCACCAATGGTGACATTTTGCATATTATGCGACTGTTTTTGCTAACCAGTAAGGTAGCTGCATTCTGACTTCAAGAATTATTGGCTAAAAAAAAGATTTCTTTCCCTTTTTTTTTTGTTCCTCGGCTAATGTAGAGCTATGTAGAATGAGGTTTACCAATGGTGAGATTTTGCATAATATGTGACTGTTTTTATCCACCATTAAAGTAGATCATATGTATTCAAGCTTCAGGGATGATGTCTCACCCAAAAAGGACAATATTGCTGGTTCTTAGGGGTAAAAAAAAGTCAAACCTTGTGAACTGATACCTTAGCTTGGGTTTTAATCTTTCCACATAAATCACTTTCTAAAAACTTTTATTGTTTTAAGATTCATCTTATCAACCCCCCCTCTCCCCCAAACAAACAAACAAACAAAAAAACAACCCAAACAACAAAACCACCAAACCCAAAACAACACAACGCAGACTAGTGATATTGATACTGACAGACACATGATAAAGTTATGAATTTAACAAGTACATAAATAACCAACCAAGTAGACTACAAACAAAACAAAAGCCATGAACCAGAACTACATAATAAATTATTTTTTATATATCTGACATACTCTAGTAATTAATTAATACACAAACTCCAAAGCAAAACATGCAATCCAAAACATCACAAACCTTCTTCAAAGGGATGTGCTTCTGAAGCTCTGGTATTCTGATGAATTGGAAATTTCCCCCATGACTTCAGCGCCACTGTCACCCACAGCATGCAGGAAACCACCACAGCACTGGTCCCTGTACCCAGCAGACTGTCAGGACTGGTCTTCAGGAGCACTGTCTCTTCTTGTCCTGGGCAGTTCTGTCACCTTGCTTGCCAAGAAGCAAGCCACTGGCTCTGCAATCAAGGAAAATTTGGGGGCAATTGAGTGAATGCCTCTACTGGCTTTAGCAGATCCTATCCAACTTAACAAGGTCATGCTAACTGGAAACTTGACTGCAGTACTCTAGCAACTGCCCATAAAAGTTAAGAGAGAATCATGCCAGTTTCTTTAAGATAGATAGGTCTGCAGACCTGTGTGCAAGTAATAGCACCAATTCCTTACAAGTTACAATACACTGCTTCAATAGCAAAATGTTTTAAACCAAAAAGAAAATTGCTACCCATCGTACGCGTTAGCCCATGAGCAAACTGCTTTAATAAGGTGTTTTTTCTTAGGTAAATGTTGAACATCATAATATACTGAGGTAAGGCAAAGTACAATAAAAACTTTAGAAAAAAGTAAATATAAGCAAATTACAGTTAATCAAGTTAATGCAATGAAAGTAAAAAAAAAAAAGTGTGGAGGACACAGCTGCTAACACAAACTGCTATATTGTTTTAAATTACGCCTAAATTTGTTTGCTTGATCTTTATTTTTGAATTCTTCAAACAGATCCTGACAACAACAACAAAAACAACAACAAAAACTGATGCAGTGATAGTCAGATGGATCAGTTGATGAACCACTGTGATAGCCTGTGACTGGTCCGATCCTGAGAACTTAATAAGAATAAAATCAGATTCAGCCATAGGTCCGGTTACCTAACTCAGTTGCTGCAGGCACAATACTATCAATAATAAGTAATATTACTAGGCTGTAAGTTAGGTTGCCAACTGCCTATGTCGAAAACAGTCGATCTTTAGAAACGTCGACTAAGTAAGTAATAGCCGGCCGGCATAAGAAAAAGTTCAAGCACATCCAGCATGCAATCTGCGCGTTATATGTGCCAGCGGGTCAATGTTGCAGTAATGCAGATGATATTGTTACAATGTGGTGAAAGAGGTTCCGTGTCGATGACAAGGAACTCAGTTGCACACTAAATTTGAATGTTTTAGGAAACAACAAGGAAACTATCTACCACAGCCTTGTAAAGATATTATGACGTATGGGGAACTTCACATACGGTAAACATAAGCAAATCAATGTGTCAAATTCTATCTAATGGTTCAGAATGAATCACTTCTACTTACGGTTCCTTTCTTCCTCAAAACACAAGACACCCTATTTATCCGGAAGTCATATGTTTTCGTTGACCTTAAAGGTCACAGGACATGACGTCACTTTCATTTTCGCTTCCAAAGCTCAACTGTTGCCAAGAGAACGAATTTCTGCCGACCGATACATGAAAGTGTGCGAGCTTGTGTGTGTGTGTGTGTGTGTGTGTGTGTGTGTGTGTGTGTGTGTGTGTGTGTGTGTTGTGTTGTGTGTGTGTGTGTGTGTGTGTGTGTGTGTGTGTGTGTGTGTGTTTTGCGCTTTGTCCCAGATCTTTGGTATTTCACTCTTTGTAGTGATAAAGCTACTCAGCCTTGTATCTAAAGGTGTGCTGATTGTTTCGGCAGTAAAAAAAAAAAGCTTTGAATTAAAAAAAAAGTGCATGTTTTGTAGTTATTTTGTTCAGACGTTTCACTTTGGTTCTATTTTGAGACATTGTGTGTTGACATGCTTTGTCACAAGTCTTTGGGTGTCTGGCATTTTGCATTAATAAAACAACTTAAAATGAACACGTGTTTCAATCATGATAGTCAGCAGATTACTTAGCCTATATATATATATATATATAATATATATATATATATATATATATATATATATATATATATATATATATATATATATATATATATAAAGGGGGGGGGGGTAACATTGTATACCCTGCTCTTATTTTGCTTGGGGGGGGGGGGGGGGGGGGGGGGGGGGGGGGGGCTAACTAGAACCCCAATCTACGAGTTGCGAGTGTCTTATAACAAACAAACGCATAGTGTTTCCAGGTAGGCTACATTTTTCATTCAGTGAAGAGAAGGAACAAAAAGCAAACAAACAAACAAAAAACTGATAGAAATTTAAGGTCGCTTTTGATGTGCTTTGACAATTAATTTTCAGGGTAAAAGTGTCTCCATGGTATTTAGCACTGCTTGAAATGTTTAAAGAAGTGTGTGTGTGTGTGTGTGTGTGTGTGTGTGTGTGTGTGTGTGTGTGTGTGTGTGTGTGTGTGTGTGTGTGTGTGTGTGCGCGCGCGGGCGTGCGTTTGTTATGCATTAACAAAATAATGCTGGAAAGTAGGCCTATACTGGTGTAAATTTAAATGACCAAGACTTCACCTTTATGCGTGTTAACTTAAAAGCATAAACAATGATGTTGAAAGTGTTGGAGATAAAGGGATGAGTGGTTGGAATGTAATCACTGATAGTGATACGCTCTTAGTCGTGTTGAAGATGATGATAACAATGTCGCTTTTAGTCAATTATGTTTGAATAGTGTGTTGCATTACTAGACAACTGGTTCAAGTTTCGTCATCTACTTATTGCCATTTGTCCCTTTCATTTGTTTTGTGGTCCAAGGCAAAGTACAATAAGATATTCACCGTTCAGATTCTCTCTCTCTCTCTCTCTCTCTCTCTCTCTCTCTCTCTCTCTCTCTCTCTCTCTTCTCTCTCTCTCTCTCTCTCTCTCTCTCTCTCTCTCTCTCTCTCTGTGTGCTCGCTCGCTCGCTCTCCCTATGAATTCAAGACAATTGACTTAAAAAAAAAAGAATTTTGTTTAAAAGAACATTGTAAAAAATCAGTACAAATATTTGCCAGCACTAAAAAAACAACACACTTGTAGCATTCCAAATAGTATTTTAGGCCCTTGCACATTATGGATTGTTTCTTCAATTGATATTTGGTCCAAATTATCGAAACAAAAACAACAGCTAGCAAAACAAAATGTATCCCCCCAAAAAACAACAAAAAACCCAAAACAAAACGAAAAACCCAAACCCAACAAAAACCCATATCAAAGCAAAACTATATGGTGCATTAATCACACATCTGAAACATCAAAACTTGCACCATCTTACATAAAGAGCTAAAAAAGAAAAATAAACATACCCCCCCCCCCCCCCCCCCCCCCCCAACCCCCACCCCCTGCCAATTTTCCCTCTTCCCGCACACATATGCAGGCTCCCCCCCCCTAAAAAAAAGCCCCACCCCCCAAAAACAAAACACAACAAACTTTCACTCTCACTGATAGACCAGTGCATGGATTGCTTGGAGCATAACCACCCCCACCCCCCCTCACACACATGATATTATGGAAGTTAAGAGGGGACGGATAGCCTAGTGGTCAGAAAATTGCGCTCGCAATTTGACGACACGGGTTCGATTCCCGTTCGAGGAGATTTTTCTCCTGGAGTTAACATCAGTGCTGACTCCACTCTCCCCCAAAGTCCTTGAATGAGACTATAAACCGAGGCCCCGTGTGCGAACGCACATAGAGCATCTTGCGCACACTTAAATCCTGTTCCACTTTTCGTAGAGTAGGCCATCGTGTGCCGGTGGGAACAGATGACATTTACAAAACTGCAACACACAGGAGACTGGATGTAAAAAAGCACAAGAGTGCTTATCCCATTATCCTCGATATAAAAGAATAGAATTAAAAAAAGAAAGAAGAATAGAATGGAAGAATGGATGGTAGGATAATGTAACCTGTTATTTCTTTGCACTGTGCTGCTGTCTGGAATTATTTTTTTTGCTTCGTCTTAAAAAAAAAACCCAACTTTTAGATGGATGGCTTAATGAAAAAAGTGAAGTACTGCTTATCTAGTTTACAATACGGAAATAATATATATTGCCACACACCCACACACAACACACCACACCCACACACCACACACCACCACACACACACACAGTCAGTACTTTTCCTCGATTAAAAATGTTCGTTTTTTAAATTTTATGAGCCCCCCCCCCCCCCCCCCCCCCAAGCAAAATGATTAAAAAAAACAAGCTAAAAGAAAACAGCATCCCCCCAAAAAACTCCCCCCCCCCCGAAAAAAAAGAGAGAGGCTTCAAGTTACTTCATTATCAAAGACAGACCAATCAAAGTACAAACACTCACCCGAAACCCTTCTTTAAAACATATGTTATCAATGAAACGTATCAAGTCAATGTTTTTCAAAAGAATTAGAAAAACAATCTCATACATTTTAACTTCATAATACATAGACAAAAATAGAAAAGAGAGAGAGAGAGAGAGAGGAGAGAATGAGAGAGAGAGATTGAGAACGAGAGAGAGAGAGAGAGAGGAGAGAGAAGGGAGAGTGAGAGACGAGAGAGATCGACAGAGAGAGAGAGAGACGAAAGAAGAGAGAGAGAGAGAGAGAGAGAGAGAGAGAGAGAGAGGAGAGAGAGAGAGAGAGAGAGGAGAGAGAGAGAGAGAGAGAGAGAAGAGAGAGAGAGAGAGAGAAGAGAAGGAGGAGCAGCAAGAAGAAGGAAACTAGAGTAGAAGACATGTGAGGGAGGGAGAGACTAGTAATGCAGACACAGAATAAGGACTACATAGAGACAGAGACGAAAATCAGAAGACATAAAAGAGATATAAAGAAAGAGACGATAGATAAGAGAAGAGTAAGATAGAAAGAAAGAAGAACAGAACACAAAAGAGAGAGAGAGAGAGAGAGAGAAGAGAGAGAAGAGCAGAGAAGAAGGGAGAGAGAGAAAAGAAGAGAGAGACAGAGAGAGACAGAGAGAGAGAGAGAGAGAGAGAGAGAGAGAGAGAGAGAGAGAGAAGAGAGAGAGAGAGAGAGAGAGACAGAAGACAGACAGACAGACAGACAGACAGACAGACAGAGACAGACAGACGAAAAGGTGCACATGCATCCCAGATCTTGTGCACATACTCTACACTTGCAAACATCCAGTCATTTACGAACAGAACTTTGAACAAAGATCTGTTTACATTTTTGTTTTTATTTTTGGTCATTTTTCACTTATACTTTTCATCAAGTTTTGACACTATTTCAAGTCAAGACAAAAACACTTTAATCATCCCGTGAAGGGCAATTACAATACTGACAGGCATATTCATATGAACCATAAAAAGACCAGATAGCTACATTTCATATTTGTTTCAACATTCTAAGATAACTTAAAAAAAATATCACACACACCACCACCACGACGACGCACGCACGCACGCACGCACGCACGCAGCAAGCACGCACGCACACACACACACACCACACACACACACACACACACCACACACACAAGCACGCACGGCACGAATATATATAAACTCATAACACCCCTGCCAATATCAAGGGCTACTGCAGGACTAGATTTAAATTAAAAAAACCCTGGCATTTCATTAAACCAAGCCATTACTTAAAAAAGATAAAGAATTAGATTGTGTTTCTTGCATTCATAAACCGAACACTATACTGGTTATTTCTGGCATTCAATCTAAAAAAAACGAACACTATACTGGTGTATTTCTTGCATTCAATCTCAAAAAAAAAAAAAAACATATACTTATTCTTGCATCTCTAATAAAAAACGAAGAAAAATATACTTGCATCCAATTCCTAAAAAAAGGGAGAAAAATACACCATTTATCTCTTACATTCGATTTAATAAAAATCGAAAAATGCACTATTGTATTCTTCAATTCAATCTAATAAACAAAAAACCCCAAACAACAAATGCAAGATCCGAAAAATATACAATTGTATTTCTTGCATTCAATCTAATAAAACAATGCCGAAAAAGATATACTGTTGTATTTTTTGCATTCAATTTTAATCAAAAGAAAACAAAAAATATACTATTGTTTTCTTGCATTTAATTTCATTAAAAAACCCGAAAAATATACTTTTCTATTTCTTGCATTTAACTAAAAACCCGAAAAATATCTATGTAAAAAAAAAAACCCCAAACAAACCACAACAACAAACAAAAAAGTATGTAATACTCTGTAACCCTTGAAAAATAAAGATTACTCTCTCTCTTCCACCCTCCTCTCTCTCTCTCTCTTCCAAAAATCTAAGATCTGAACATGGATAACCATTCCTCCTAAACATTCTCATAACCCTCCTCCTCCTTCCTCACCTACCCCCTAAAAACTAACCCAATCACCCCTCTGTCAAATACATGCCAAACACTAGTATGCAAATGTACACACACACACACACACACACACACGACACCGCCGCGCCCCTCATGTCCATCCTCTTACGCACTACCACACTGCCAGTACTCCTTTCGTGTCTAAAAACCTCCTATTTACCAAACATAGTACAAACATGCAATCACACATTTCTTCAATTTTCTTCACAGAAAGTGTGGAACGTAAATTCCACAGCAGTCTAGAAATATTTTTGCCTCCTGCATAATTTTTTTTTAAAAGTTGCCATTATTGTGATAGTCATTCGACCAGGTCTTCCTCGAACACTGTTTCTAAATCGATGTAAAGAAAAAGACTAAAAAACAAAACAACCCCAAAACGAAAAACAACCCCGCAACATAAGACACCAGTGGTCGACAATACACCAAACATTCATCCAAAACAAACAAGTAGCAATTATGGTATCCCTAAATGCTTTTTCCACTTATAAAATATTTTTTTTAAAACCGCGCGCGCGCGCGCACCCCCTCCCGACACCCACCCCTTTTTCGCTGGTTTCACAATAATCAAATGAACTGGTCATCGACAACCAATGGTATACCATTCCGTAAATATGCCTGTAGCATGCACGCACGTACGCAAGTGCTCGCGCTTACACACACACCACGCAGCACGCACGCACGCACGTGCACTGTCAGAGGGAACGGATGATAACATTTGTAATGTCGCGTGCGGACGGAGATTGGATGCAAAAATAAGGCACAGAAGTGCTTATTCCATTATTGTAAAATTCAAAATTTGAGAATTTGGGAACAGATGGCTAAATTGGTCAAAATGAGCACACACACACACACACACACACACACACACACACACACAAAACACACACACACACACACACACACACACACACACATCCTTCGGATGATGACTTTTAATTCCGGACGGCACGAGATGTGGACGCAAAAATGGGGCACGAAGTCTTATCCGATTATTGTAAATTGCCAATTGGATTCTGGGAACAGATGGACTAAATTTACAAAAACTGCATGCACACGGGACCGGATGAAAAAACTGATATATGACTAGAGTGCTTATTCTTTATCTTCGATATAAATAAAAAAAAAAAAAACAACACAACAACAACAAAAAAACAAAACACACACACACACACACACAGGTTTTTTTTATTCCTACTCACCTTAACATATTTCTCCCACCCCCTTTTAAACACCCCTGTCCTATAATACACCCCCTCCACCCCTGTCCTCTCCTCCTTCCCCACCCCTCTCAATTCCATCACTACCATTTCGATTATATAGCTATACATTTTTTCATCCGCACCCCACATTTTTTTTGAATTTTTTTTCCTAAACTGCCCCCTCCCCAAATTGATAGGACTACCTATCCCAAGGGATGACTACCTATCCCTAATCGATGATTTGCCTATCCCCCATCGATGACTACTTTTTCCCTATCGAGATAACCTATTCCCCATCCAATGACCACCCCCAGTCGATGACTTACTATCCCATATGACGACTACATACTGTCGACGACTACCATTCCCCTATCGGTGACTACCAAAAAAATAAACTTCTACACCAAAATCATATGCGCTGGGCCGTCTGGTCAGGCACTTAACGGCCAGCGCTACGCATTTTCGCATATATGACAAAAACAGTAGTTTGTCAGAGTTTGACGACGACAAAAAAGTTTATAATCCCCCCAACCATACAGAAAAAATGTTTTGCCATGGTGTCAGCACGTACCAAGGAATCTACCTGCCTTTTGTGTCCACTGAAGGGCCAGGGTTAGAGTGACTGTAAAGGTTGGTTTAAAAGGTTAGGGTTAGTGTTAAAGGTTAGTATTAGGTTAAGGGTTGTCAGCCTGTTGGTGGTCCGTCTGCATGCATGCATGTGGAAACAAGGACAGGTAGACACTACGGTATGTAGCTTTAGACACAATGGTATAGATCGCTTTTATTACTGATCTAAAATTTTGCATAGCCAGGGAAGAAGAAGTTGTATTCAAATCATTCTAATTACCAGTCCTATCAACATCAGAAGTTTTGGTTGGGATTTGCTGATCTTTTAAATAATAAATTTCCAGTTTTCGGACAAGTCATTGAAGACTATTTTTGAAGTATTTTTCTCCATTTTGAAAAAAGGATTACACACCAAAAAACCCAGGGAGAATTTAAAGAAAAAGGAATACCTGAAAATGAACTGTGAAAACTATCAGCTAACCTCCCTCCCCCTTTTTTCTATCCCCACTGATTCAAACATGTTTATTCTACCCTCTTCCCAAGCACCCCTTTCCATTGAAATAATCTTCCAAAAGTTATGTCCCTCTTCGCTACCCCCTAACCTCCTCCCCTCCCCCCCTCCTTTACTCCACACACACCACACTCTCTCTCTCTCTCTCTCTCACGCACCCAGAACACCTTGCAACACATTAAAAACCTGCTCCTCTTTTCGGAAGAGTATGCGATTGTGCACCAGTGCGAACAGTTGACAAAACTGGAAAAAAAAACCCGCATATACTGGATGTATAAAGGCACGCGAGCGCTTATTCCATTATCTTCGAAATGAAAAAAAAAGATAGTTTATACAACGCTCGTGTTTTGTAATGTATGGAAAAAATCTTTCACTTAAAAATATTTGAAACTGTCATTTAACTTGAATATTTTTTTTTTACTACGCGCATTTCGGAATGATATATCAATGGTGGATCATCCCATACCCTTGTTCATACTGTGAAAGTTGATTCAGTATCATCTCTCTCTCTCTCTCTCTCTCTCTCTCTCTCTCTCTCTCTCTCTCTCTCTCTCTCTCTCTCTCCCCACTACTACTACTACTACTACTACTACTACTACTACTACTACTACTACTACTACTACTACTACTACTATATCTGCACCCATCATCTATGTTTATACATTTTCTAAAAAAAAAAAACCCAAAAAACCCCCAAGCCAAAGAAACATTTTACAGAAAAAACTCAAAACATCAGAAAATCTGGAATTCTATAAGGATTGATGGGGGGGGGGGGGGGGGGGGGGGGGGGGGTGGATTTAACAGCAAGTATTTAAATAAAAAAAATCCGAGTCATAAATCAAAAAAAAAAAATCAAGACACAGATGATCATAAGTCCTACAAGGAATGTTGAAATCTAGCGTATTTTTCTCAACATATGAAACCCGATTCATTAAAAAAGAAAGCCGTGTAAAAAATTTCCGATCTTACACAACAATGTCGTCCTCGATGTCGTCCTCGATGTTGTCCTCAATGATTTGCCATGTTCTCTTCTATGTCAATGATTTGCCGTGTTGTCTGCGATGTTGTCAATGATTTGTCGTGTTGTCTTTAATGTTGTCCTCAATGATTTGCCGTGCACACTAGCTGTCTTCAATGTCCTCGATGTTGTCCTCACTGATTTGCCGTGTTTTCTTTGATGTCCTCGATTTGCCGTGTTGTCTTTGATGTCCTTGATGTCCTCACTGATTTGACGTACACGCGTGTTTGATGTCCTCGATGATGTCCTCACTGATTTGTCTTTGATGTCCTCGATGATGTCCTCACTGATTTGCCGTGTTGTCTTTGATGTCCTCGATGATTTGCCGTGTTGTCTTTGATGTCCTCGATGATGTCCTTACTGATTTGCCGTGTTGTCTGATGTCCTTGATGATGTCCTCGATGATTTGCCGTGTTGTCTTTGATGTCCTCGATGATTTGCCGTGTTGTCTTTGATGTCTTCGATGAAGTCCTCGATGATTTGTCGTGTTGTCTTTGATGTCAATATTTTGCCGTGTTGTCTGATGTCCTCGATGGTTTGCCGTGTCTCTTTGATGTCCTCGATATTGTCCTCGATGATTTGCGGTGTTGTCTTTGATGTCCTCGATACTGTCCTCGATGATTTGCCGTGTTGTCTTTGATGTCCTCGATGATTTGCCGTGTTGTCTTTGATGCCCTCGATGATTTGCCGTGTTGTCTTTGATGTCCTCGATGTTTTCCTCAATGACTTGCCGTGTTGTCTTTGTTGTCCTCACTGATTTGCTGTGTTGTCTTTGATGTCCTCGATGATTTGCCGTGTTGTCTTTGATGTCCTCGATGATGTGCCATGTTGTCCTTGATGTCCTCGATGATTTGCTGTGTTGTCTTTGATGTCCTCGATTTTGTCTTCGATGATTTGCCGTGCTGTCTTTGATGTCCTCGATGATGTCCTCGATGATCTGTCGTGTTATCCTCTATGTTGTCCTACATGTTGTACTTGATGTTTTGCCGTCTTGTCCTCCATATTGTCCTCTGTGATTTGCCGCGTTGTCTTTTGAGGTTGTCCTCGTTGTCATTGATGACTTGTCGCGTTGTCTTCGATGTTGTTCTGTATTTTGCCATCGATGTTGCCATTGATGATTTGCCGTGTTGGTCTTCGATGTTGTCCTTGTTGTCTCGATGGTGTCCTCATTGTCGATGATTTGCCATATTGTCTTCGATGTTTCCTCGATGGTGTCCTCAATGTTGTCCTCGATAATGTCTTAAAATGATATGCCGTGCTTTCCTCCATGTTGTCATTTACGATTTGCCGTGTTGTCTTCGATGTTGTTCATGCTGTCTATGGTATCGGTGTTTTTCTTGACGTTGTCGTTGATTTGCCGTGTTGTCTTCGATGTTGTACTCGTTCTCGATGTTGTCATCGATGTTGTCTCCTCGATCTTGTTCTCCATGTTTTCGATGTTGTCCTCGATCTTGTTCTCCATGTTGTCCTCCATGTTGTCTTTGATGTTGTCCTCAATGATTTGCCGGGTTTTATTTGATAATATTTTTGTTGTCCTCAATGATTTGTCGTGTTGTTTTTGATGTTGTCCTTGATCATTTGACGTGTCGCGTCCCTCTTGCCCACCCTGACAACCATCTTGGTTATGGACCTTGCTGATACTGATGCTCTCCCCTTGTAGAAAAGACAGGTCATGATAGCTGCCCTCAGATGTCAGGTCAGGTCAGGTCAGGTCACTGGCCCTCGATTCCAGACCCATAGCCCCTGAAAGCAGAAAGTCGTCATCATTGTGTGTGTGTGTGTGTGTGTGTGTGTGTGTGTGTGTGTGTGTGTGTGTGTGTGTGTGTGTGTGTGTGCACGTGGCGCGCGCGCGCGCGAGTAAAGATCCCTGTGTTATGCACGCACTATTTTTTTCGTGCCTCAGCCGGAGTTCCGCGGTTCACTAATGGCGACATTTTGCATTATCATGGGATCGTTTGCACATTCGTCGTATAAGTTCATACAGGCACGCAATAGCCTACTCTTCCTAAAGGCAAAACAGGTTTTTACATGTATCTATATGTTGCGTTTACAGGTGGGATCTTGGCTTAAATCTCACCCAGAGGACTTTTGGGAGAGTGGAGTTGGTACCGATGTTGACTCCAAGGGGAAA
>CM060328.1:38288596-38296096 GCA_030674155.1 Stramonita haemastoma | reverse complement strand
AGAGAGAGAGAGAGAGAGAGACACACACACACACACACACACACACACACACACACACACACACACACACACACACACACACACAGAGATGGGGGATATCATCCCACCCACCTCTACTTTTCCTTCCTGACTCCCTCCTCCCCCTCCCACACTCATACACCCCCCCACACCCCCATCCCCCCTACACCACACACACCACCACCATCACCACCACCACCACCACCACTACTACCAACCCCCTCCCCTCCCACAGCACTAAGAACCACACACAGTGTGGTGACCAAAAGCCAGTCTCAGACACAGACAATCTGCAATGGGCAGTAATGAAGTTGTCAACAGCTGCTATTCCCCCTCGACACATTCCATTTGGGAGATTGGGGGCAGGCCTCACGGGCTGAGCTTGTGCATGATTGACCTGTAATCAAATGCTGTCCAGGGTGGAGGGGGCAGAGAGATGACTTTTCTGACGTTTTCATTCGCCAGTTCTTGTTATAGAGTGTGGGAGATCTTTCTACATTGAAGAAGATGTCGTAGAAAAAGATTTTTTTGGGGGTGGGTGGGTATTATTTGAAGAAAAAAGGGATAAAAGAATTAAAAGAAAATTGAAATGATTTTCTTGATCCAGATTTCCATTTTTGCTTTTGCTCTGTCTTGTCATAACTTTTTGTATTATGATACCAGTTGCCTCTTTTCTTTTCCCATCCTCTGTCTTTTATGTCTACCTTTCTGCCACTGTGTGTGTGTGTGTGTGTGTGTGTGTGTGTGTGTGTGTGTGTGTGTGTGTGTGTGTGTGTGTGTGTGCATCTAAGAGAGAGAGAGAGAGGAGAGAGAGAGAGAGAGAGAGAGAGAGAGAGAGAGAGAGAGAGAGAGAGAGGAGAGAGAGAGAGAGAGAGAGAGAGAGAGAGAGAGGAGAGACAGACAGACAGACAGACAGACAGACAGACAGACAGACAGACAGACAGACAGATAGACAGACAGACAGACAGACAAGCAGACAAAAAGACAGACAGACAGACAGACAGTCTGACAGACTGACACAGTCAGACAGACAGAGATGATTCATAAGGGACCACCCAAAACAGAGGATTCTTGCTTTGTGAAGACTTTAAACCAATACACCAAGGTTTCATCACCTGTGACAACATCCCAGATGATGTAGCTGTTTTAGAGTTGAAATTTAGAGTGTTTTTTCATGCAACAGTTGACAGGTACCCTCTTTTGGTCATCAGAACAAGGCGTTCAAATCACACATTTGTGTACTCAAAGACGTTTGTGTAAGATTGCAGCCACTGCTGCCATCCCGGTGCCTAAGGTATAATGTTCTGTATATCGTTAGTCATGATTTGCATACATATTCTTACAGCTTTATCAGAGGTAGAAATGGTTTCTTGAAAAACAGAATTCAGGTGTCATCCTGTGTGGATGCGATCTTTAAATAACTTCTATCAAGTTTGAATTCTCTGCATCATTTGTAAATATTTGTGTCAGAAGGCACATTCTTTCTAAATCTTGCACTCTACATTCTGTTGGCTATCTTCCTTAGAGTCATAGATTATTGCAGCAGACAATCCTTCCCTGACAGTTGTATGATTGGTAAGAACAGTCTGAGACACCTCCTGGAAATGAGCTCCTAAAGCAAATTCCCTGGATCTAGATTCTGTCAGCAACATCAACTCTTGCATTATGTTCTTTGAAAGACATAACTATGCATATATTATTGTATTGATTTTCATGATGTAATGTGAGCAGACAGGATTATATGGACCTTTTGCTTATCCCTCATATGACATCTTGTGAATATCTGCATGAATATAGGCCAGTGCGTGTGCAACTTGTTTGCATATTGATGCCTGTCTACTTATTTTGGAGGTGCCTGTGTGTGTTTCCACGTGTGAAGTGGATGGGAAAGGAGGAATGAGGAAGGGAGGGATAGAAATGCAGTACAGATGTGCACACAATTATCTGTCAAAACTTTCTCAAAGTGTAAATCTGTGAACCCTAAAGACTTTGAAAGGACTCATGACAAACATAAATAATGGTTACAAATAACGAATTTCATGCAGAGAAGTCTGCTGTGACTTTAAGTGTTGAAAAAGTAAGCTAAAAAAAAAGATGTTCTGCATGCATTCACACCTAGGGTCTTGTTTATAGTTTCATCCTAAAGTATAAGGAAAGAAAAGCTTCTTTGAAATGTATGGATGATGGAGGACAAGTAACATCCACAGCACACAGTCAAGAGCAGCATCATGTGATATTTGTAAAGGTTAAACCTCCTTCTCTTTCTCTTTCTTCAAGCTCAAGTGCATGCACAGCCACTTACAAAACTTCAAAAGAAGAGTAACAAAAAATGGAAGAAAGAACAGAGAGGTTAAAAGATGACAGCTTATTATTTTTAACTGGGAGTGGATGTAGGGAATATGGATAGAAGGCCAAGATATTATTTCAAATCTTTGAAAAAAAAATCAATACAAAGAAAGGTCTCTGCACTCCATAACAAGAACTGGCCAATGAAAATGTCAGAAAAGTCATCTCTCTGCCCCCTCCACCCTGGACAGCGTTTGATTACAGGTCAATCATGCACGAACTCAGCCCCCCACGCCTGCCCCCAATCTCCCAAATGGAATGTGTCAAGGGGGAATAGCAGCTGTTGACAACTTCATTACTGCCCATTGCAGATTGTCTGTGTCTGAGACTGGCTTTTGGTCACTACAGTCTGTGGTTCTTGGTGCTGTTGCTCGGGATGGGGGGAAAGAGAGAGAGAGAGAGAGAGAGAGAGAGAGAGAGAGAGAGAGAGAGAGAGAGAGAGAGAGAGAGAGAGAGAGACAGACAGACAGACAGACAGACAGACAGACAGACAGACAGACAGACAGAGACAGAGAAGGGATACTTACCTTAACTGTCTCCCTTTCTCTGTCCTACTGATGCTGACTGGGTTCAAAGTGTGTGGTGGGTTGATCTCTGGTTTTGCATGAAACTTTTATCCCCATCCACCAGACCTTGAGTGTTAGTCTGGGTGGTTAGTCTTTCGAATGTGATGATAAACTGAAATCCTTTGTGCAGTGCCCATTTAGCACATCTAAGATATCCCATGACAACAAAAGAGTTGCCCCTGGTAAAATTCTGTAGTAAAAAGTCACTGCAATTGGGAAACAAATACACATGCAGACAGAAAAGGGGGAAAAAGTAATGGGTGGCGCTGGTCTTGAAGTGACACACTCTCCCCTGAATTTCGAACCTACGCGTTCTGATCATGAGGTTAATGTTCTGACCACTGGGCTATTTTATGGGGTTATTGAAAACAGAGATGGGAAGAAGCAAGTAGCATGGTATTAACTGAAAGTTTTGTGTGTGTTCCTTTTGGTAAAGGAAAGATTGGTATGCATAAAGTTGCTGTTTAAAAAAAAATCATAATCATGAAATCAGAGATACTTTCATATGAAAGAACATCACATAAGGCTTTGCAATATTCCATAGAAGATTTATGGGAACCAGTAGTTAAGCATTCCATAGAATAGGCAAAATACCAGCACAGAAATCTGAGATGTGAGCTCCAGAAAATGTTTACAGCTGTCTCCCCCAAAAATTATGCTAAAATGTCTGAATTAAAATCTAATAGCAATAGATATTGAAACGCAAATTTGTGGTTATAAATTAATGCCAACACACAATTCCTTAGGATTAACAAGAGAGAATTTCGTTTTTTGCAATGTAGACTTCTGTTGCATTACACTAGCTATCCTTGAATGCGTACATATAAAGATCAGGTTAACACCAGGCTGTGATTATGTATGTAAACATGCAGACTGTGATCATGTATATTTTCTCCCAATCCCTATTCCCTTCCTGCCTCAATAGAATTAATCCCTAAGGAATATGTAGCTAAAAGGGAGTGAGCAATACAAAGAGACCAAACTGAAAACTGAATCACACTCAAACCAAAGATAAAAAAGGACAACAAGAAAGGACCTCCAAGGTGGATAAAAGTGTAGGGCACACCTCTGTTGATTTTGAGGGCTGAACTCCCTCACACAGATTATAAATTATAGCAGGGGATAGCTTTGGAGAGAGGTGACAGTTGAATATCGAAAGATACCACAGGGATTTCCCTTATATATATATATATATTAGGCTAGGGTGCATGCTGTGATTATACAGTACAGAAAATATGTGGAATTTAACTTCAGAGACATTGGGTAAAAAAAATCCCGCAAAATTTTATTTTCTTAAATCAAAGAAGCAAGAATACTGTTTTTTTTTTCCACCATTGAAAGCATTTAACTGAAACCTTTCAGCAATTACGTATTTGTTTATCGCCAGCAGTTGGAACACACCAGTGTTGATTATTTGATACCACATGATTCCTTCAGTACCTCAATATGGCGTAAACGTGCTTTTTTAAAACTTAATTTTCCAGCTAGCATGAAGGTTTCTTGAAAAAATTTCCTTGGGAGTGGAAGATACCGTCATCCATCTTGAAACCTGTGAGTAATCTACGTCTACAGCATTGGGAATTCCTGAATGAGTAAGCCCAGAAAAGTGCCAGGGAAGGGACTGACCGACATTTTCATGATATACTTCGCCTCACACCCTCTCCCTACAGCCACTCAGTGCCAATGATGATTTATTCCCATTAACTCTTTTCAGACGTTGAGTAAACACACTGCGTTTCGCAGATTGAGGTTAACCACCCTCCCATGTTATTTACAACTGGAAGGGAAGCCACTCGCGTGATTCCAGCACCGTCTTTATGCCCTCAGCTGCAGACATTCTCATGGCTTCCGACATCTTTATTGGACCGTTGTAACTTGGTCCCACAATCGTCGCCTTTTCCAGACCTCTCTTGTGGCCTAAAGTACTGCTTTTCTGCGTCTGTGTCTGGACTTCCAACCCCCCTCCTTCCTTTCTGTTTCCATTATCCAGTTCTCCAGATAGAGGAAGTTGGCTTCCATCAAGTTGTGTGCATGTCTGTGTGTTATTCAGTAAGTCTGTCTGTATGTCTGTATGTATGTACGTATGGATGCATGCAACTGCCTGATGTTCCAAGGCAAAAGCAAAAAAGAACTACACATCTGTCAGTCAACAGTCTATTTGTCTGTAGGCCTATAAGTGTCTGCATGTATGCAACTGTATAATGTTACACATACAAGACAGAAACAAAAACCGACGCGGTGGCCGTCCTGGGCTGACCCTTATGATTGACCAGGGCGTTGATACAAGCAAGGACAGTCAAGCTGGTTTTATACCCCGTTTTAAACTGTATATAGTCGAGTCGCACAGTTTTAATACGAGTTTTAAAATAATTATGACGAGGTGACAGCTCCGATATGGCCTGTGCGGTTGGCAGGGCTCTAAGCAACATCATTGGATTGGATTGGAAACGAAAACAGTGGGTATCATATCCATCCAAGCTTAACTGTTCAAGTTTGCAAAGTCATTCGTCTTTCTCTACAAATTTTGGCAAAACCCCAAAACAGTGGAGTTAAACCTGAAACAGTCTTATGGTTGTGTTGGCAATGCACACCCCAACATTCTTATTCCTCTACGAAAGAAAATCATCCAGCGAAAAAGTAATGTATGCACTTGATATACTACGTAACGGACCTAACGTTCTACTTCTTTCAAGGCCCTAAAGTCTTTTATTTGAGTTTTCATGACGCTGGTGGGGATCATATTACCGCCTCCTAAGCCAATTAGTGTGTGCAGACTCGCCATGGCATTTTAGCCTTTGTGTGTAGATACATGCAGTGGATCAAAACATAGGCATCGTTAAGATTCTCTAATTCATTACAGCGATTACTGGGTTTTAGGAAATATGAAGACATAGCCAGTATGCATACAAAGATTGATTAGCACACTGGATTATATTTTGGTAAATGTCATCATCGGCTGTGTGTGTGTGTGTGTGTGTGAGAGAGTGTGAGAGAGAGAGAGAGAGAGAGAGAGAGAGAGAGAGAGAGAGAGAGAGAGAGAGAGAGAGAGAGAGAGAGAGAGAGAGAGAGAGAGAGAGAGAGAGAGAGAAAAGTTTTCCCTATATTGAAGTTATAAGTTACCACACTGAAAAAATCTCAGAATTTGTAACCAACCGTATTCATGTCTATACAATCTGATTTTCCTTTTATAGGTCACACACATTTGATAGCCTCTGGAGAAATCACTTTTCGTTTCAGAAACCGCTTCCAAGTCGTGAGACAATCTTTGTCCTTGGACACTGAAAAAGAAAACCCTACATTTCAGAAAAGTGAATATTCTCCACAAGTAAGGAGAGATAAAAGAAGCATATGTTGTCTCCACATCTTCAGACCATCATAGTACTAGCACTTGAAAGGTAGAAAGAAAGGCGTTAAAAGACATACTACTTGAAAAATGGTGACCTAAAGAGTCCGTGTTACAGAAATGTTAAACTCCCTACTGGGATACAACTCGCTTTCCAAACAATACTAGAAAAAGAAACATCCAATTATAGTAAGGTAATGTTATTAAAGCAAAAGCTATTATGCTACTGTTACCCCCCACAAAAAAATTCCAAAAAAACAAATACCCCCCCCCCCCCATCACCACTACGCTCAACTCCCCCTGCCAAACAATCTCACACCTTTCAACAAAAAAAAGACCAAAAATTAGATGCCACCAGAACGTCTTCAGGTGGTACCATCTGTGTTAAGAAGTGCTGCTATAGACTTTTCTTCAAATCAAGATCTCTCTCACAATAATTCCGAAAAATACCCTCTTGGCTGTACAGCAAGATAACGCAAAGCACAGATTTAACATGCATGCTAATAGGAAAAAAAGACCAGCATCAAAATCGAAAGAATTATAGGGGGCAGGATAGACTTGTGGTTGGAGCGTTGGACTTGTGATCTGATGTCCTGGGTTTGAGCTACCATCGAGACCATCCGTCTGAGGGGATTTTTCTACACGAGTTAACATCAGTACTAATTTGATTTTTTCAGAAAGTCCTTCGGATGGAACTATAAACCGAGGCCCCGCGTGCGATTGCGATTGCGGGCAGAACACCCTGTGCAAAGCTTCAAAACCCATTCTGTCTTTCGGAAGAGTAGGCCTTTTGTGACGGTGAAATAAAACGGATGATAAAAATACATATAAACAGCGCATGCACAATGGTGTTCTGTGTAAGCATCATCTCCGATGGGCAAGAACGGTGGCACACCCAAAAGTCTTATCATTGGAGGTTCTCTTAGCTCCAGCTGAGGAACGACAAAAAAGTAAACAAGGTACACCACAACATCATCTGGCTTTGCAACCCCCCCAAAAAAAAACTACAACAACAACAAAACAAAACAAGCCCAAACCAACAACTCCAAAACATCCAAATAAACAAGGGAAAGAAAACAACAACAGACAATAAAGATCTTCTAGGGCACCATAAAATATGAGGACACCCTATCTGGTGGTAGACAGGCTTAAAAAATCTTAGCCAGGTCGTAGAGTGCAGCAGACGATAGACAGGGATGTGGACAATTGTCAACACAATCTTGATGA
>CM060328.1:38261096-38273596 GCA_030674155.1 Stramonita haemastoma | reverse complement strand
GACAACAATGATGGTGACAACAGTGACGATAATATGATAATGTATATTTCATGGAATGGCCACAGTAGAAGCAGTAGTAGAAGAAGTAGTGGTGGTAGCAGCAGCAGCAGCAGCAGCAGCAGCAGCAGCAGCAGCAGCAGCAGCAGCAGCAGCAGCAGTAGTAGTAGTAGCAGCAGCAGCAGCAGCGGTAGTAGTAGTAGTAGTAGCAGCAGCAGCAGCAGCAGCAGCAGTAGTAGTAGTAGTAGTAGCAGTAGAAGTAGCAGTAGTAGAAGTAATAGTAGTAGTTGTAGTAGTGGTAGTAGTGTTAACAGTAGCAGCAATAGGAGCAGCAGCAGCAACTGTAGTAGCAATAGTGTTGCAAGGAACATTAACACCGCCAACAGTAACACCAATATAATTGTAGAAGACACATGCCATAGAAGCAGCAACAATAGTTGTAACAGCAATAGCGATATAACTAAAGCATCGAAGGCTTGTTTTAGCAATGTCCATGGAGTAAACAACAGGTTTTTCGATTTAAACAAAAATCAAAAACCTCAAACACACTGACAATGACCATTTTTTTCCTGCTAAAACCCCATTCCTTAATAGTAAAACTTCTTTGGTTTTCCCAAACCGAAGGCAGACAACTTTAATTTCACACAGACAAGTCTGCTTTTGTGTGACTGAAAGTGGTATATTATGCAATACAGTATCTTGGGAAAAAAAAAAGTGAAATGAATCTCCAAAATGCGCAGTTTTCCCCAACGACAACACTTTCTCAGTATATCGTATTATAATTATGTAATTGGCGAAGTAAACAGAAAATAGGGGGAAGTGTTGGATACTTCTATTCATTACTACACAGTATGACACAACTCTCACTAAGCCTCGATGCAAATCTAGTAACTCTCTTCTCACCATCCACTTGACGGAGAAGGATAGACAGAGACAGAGAGTCATAATTATTCATAGTCAGTCAGAGGCCATTGTCCTTGGTGTCTATTAACATTCAGGATCTTCGCGCGGTGAGCTGAATGAAATCAGGAAGTGGGACTGAAACTGTTTCTGTATCCGGGTTGGAGGAAGTAGTTTTGTTTTCTTCTTCCTGTAATTGAGATGACTGTTTATTTGTATTTGTTTCTTCCTGGTATTTGAGATGAGTGTTGATTTGTGTTTGCTTTTTGCCTTGTTGACTGTTTGTTTTTTCGCCTTGCATTTGAGATGCCTGTTTATTTTTGTTTGTTTTTTCCTTGTATTTGAGATGAGTGTTTATTTTTGTTTTTTCCTTGTATCTGAGATAACTGTTTATTTTTTTTCTTGTATCTGAGATGATGCTGTTTATCTATGTTTTTTTCTTTGTATCTGAGATAACTGTTTATTTTTTCCTTGTATTTGAGAGGATGATGTTTATTTCTGTTTTTTCCCTTGTATCTGAGATGACTATTTATGTTTTTTCCTTGTATCTGAGATGACTGTTTATTTTTGTTTGTTTTTCCTTGTATTTGAGATGTCTATGTTTTCCCTTGTATCTGAAATGATTGTTTATTTTTTACCCTTGTATCTGAGATGTATCATAAGCCATCCTAGCAAGATCATGCTGCAGGTAGTCCTCAACAGACTGAAAAACCAAGCAGAAAAACTCCTGGCAGAAGAACAAGCGGGCTTTAGACCAAAACGCAGCACAATGGAACAAATTTTCAACCTGAGAATTCTGATAGAGAAGCATCTCCAACACCAAAAAGACTTGTACCACAATTTTATAGACTTCAAAAAGGCCTTTGACAGGGTATGGCATGACGGCCTCTGGCAAGTACTCAGGCACTTCAACATTGACAACTACCTAATTGAAGTCATCAAGGCTCTGTACGAGAATGCAAGAAGTGCAGTTTTCATGAACAATCACGTGGGCGAGTTCTTCAAGACCACGGTTGGAGTCCGCCAGGGCTGCCTTCTCTCACCTGTACTCTTCAACCTCTTCCTCGAAAACATCATGACAGAGACACTGCAAAACCACCACACTTCCATCTCCATTGGTGGCAAATCCTCACAGACAGTCTAACAGATCGAGCGAGCGCATACGGCATGGAGGTCAGTACAGAGAAATCAAAGATCATGGTCAACAGCGCGAGTAATGACAGCACGGAAATAAAGATGAATGGAGAAATATTGGAAGAGGTGAGCCAATTCAAATACTTAGGCTCCATCCTAACAAAAGATGGCACATCAAACAATGAGGTGAAAGCTCGCATTGCAACAGCAACATCTGCTCTAGTCAGACTCCAGAGGATCATCAGAAGCAACAACATCAGCTTCTGCACCAAATACCACCTCTACAAATCCCTCGTGATATCTATCCTCCTATATGGCTGTGAATCATGGACTCTGACAGCAGAGTTAGAGAGAAGAATCCAAGCATTCGAGAACAAGTGCCACAGAAGACTCCTCAAAATATCATACAAAGAACACAAGACCAATAACTATGTGAAAGAAGAAATCAAAAAGCGTGTGGGCCCCCAAGAGCCTTTGCTCTCCACCATAAAGAGGAGAAAGCTGATGTGGTTTGGTCACACCACAAGACACAACACCCTAGCAAAAACCATCTTGCAAGGAACAGTCGAGGGCAAGAGAAGAAGAGGCCGCCAAAAGAAATCATGGGTTGACAACATCAAAGACTGGACTGCCCAACCCCTGCAACGCCTCCTACTAGCCACACAGGATCGTGAAGCATGGAAAAAGATCTCCGTTGCGTCTTCTCTCATGTCCCCCCTACGTCCTTTGGGACATGGGACTGAGTGAGTGAGTGAGTGATCTGAGATGGCTGTTTATGTTTTTTCCCTTGTATCTGAGATGGTATTATTTTTGTTTTTCCTTGTATCTGAGATGGCTTTTTGTTTTTGTTTTTCCCTTATGTCTGAGATTACTGTTTATTTTTTTCCTTTATATCTGAGATGACTCCATTTTTGTTTTCTTCCTGGCTTTAAGATGAGTGTGTAGTGTTGTTGTAAATTTCAGAAACGGGATCAGTCCATAACAAAGACATCAAGGAGTCATGCATACGACATGAATGAGTAAGAGATCATCAGTAGTTCATGAAAAAAAAAGTGTTTTAGTTATAGGGGTTTCTTTATGATTTGTCACAGTATGCAGAATATTCCATATGCGATAAAACCACATCTGCCGACAAATCATCGAGGAGAAAAGACTTGTCTGATTGTGTCACCATGTGCGCCATGTTTGGCTGAAAACTATAAACACATAGGAATAAAAGTCCTCTGACTACCCCTCACCCACACCCCACCCTTGAAAAGCATTTCTGTCTTGTATGCATAGAAAAAAACCCACACACACTGAAAGGAAGGAAGGTGGCAGGATGGTTAAGACGTTCGCCTGCCAACAAGTAAACCGTGAGGTTCTGGGTTCGATTCCCAGCCTCACCCTTTCTTCCCAGTTTGACGAGAAAAAAAAAATCGAACTGAATGTCAAAGTCATTCGGATGAGACTATAAACCGAGGCCCCGTGTGCGAACGCACGCAGAACATCTTGAGCACACGTTAAAACCCCGTTCCGCCTTTCAGAAGAGCAGGCCATTGTGTGCCTGTAGGAGCGGATGACAAAATTATATAAAAAAAACCCCAGGATGCACACAAATAACAACAATATTCAAATATCTTTTACTTGTCTTGATGCAAACATACCTGTAGTTTGGCCCCCCCAAATAGTACACTATGAGAAATATATCTAAAAGATAATATTGGAGAAATAAAGATGTGTGACATGTATGAATTAAATTCCCAGTCTCGTCACATGAACCCCCCCCTCCCCCCAAAGCAGACAGCTACATCGCATATTCTATAATAGATGTCAGTTTGGTGACTCAGTATACCAAGTTCATAACTCTTTTTAAAAATAGAAAACTGAGAGCTGACCAATAATAATTTAATCACATAGTAAATGAAATCGCCATTTCTCGCACCTGCAAGAGATTCGCTTCCTGATAAAAGGGGCCTCCGTTGCCGGGACACATAAGATTTTATGATCTGTTATCTTTCTATTATAATACCTGTCTTGTGTGTGTGTGTGTGTGTGTGTGTGTGTGTGTGTGTGTGTGTGTGTGTGTGTGTGTGTGTGTGTGTGTGTGTGTGTGTGTGTTGTGTTTTGTGTGTGTGTGTGTGTGTGTATGTATGTATGTTGTGTGAGTGTGTGAGTGTGTGTGTGAGTGTGTGTGTGTGTGTGTAGTAGTAGTAGTAGTAGTAGTAGTGGTGGTGGTGGTAGTAGTAGTAGTAGTAGTAGTAGTAGTAGTAGTAGTAGTAGTAGTAGTATAGTGTAGTAGTAGTAGTAGTAGTTCTTCAGTTTAACGTCCTTCCACAAAATAGTGATATCAGTGTGTGTGTGTGTGTGTGTGTGTGTGTGTGTGTGTGTGTGTGTGTGTGTGTGTGTGTGTGTGTGTGTGTGTGTGTGTGTGTGTGTGTGTGTGTTAAGAGAAATAAAGCCCAGCTGATAAAAACTGAATTCAGACGTTTAGTGGCTTGTGTTTTGCTTATCTGTCTGTCAGCGGTTTTGTTTGTCTGGACATTGCCCCCCCCCCCACCATCTCCCTCTCTTACGCCAACGTTGTGTGTGTGTGTGTGTGTGTGTGTGTGTGTGTGTGTGTGTGTGTGTGTGTGTGTGTGTGTGTGTGTGAGTGTGTGTGTGTTTGTGTGTGTGTGAGTGTGTGTGTGTGAGTGTGTGTTTGTGTGTGTGTGTTTGTGTGTGTGTGTGTGTGTGTGTGTGCATGCATGCATGTGCGTGCGTGTGTATGTGTGTGTATGCGTATGTACATGTTCGCGCGCGAATGCACGTGTACATGTGTGCGCGAGTACGTGCCTGTGCACGCGTATCTGTGTGTGTGTGTTTGTGCACTTGTGCACGCATACACGCGCTCACGCGTATATGTGCCCACTGTAAGTGTTTGATTTTCAGTTGGATTTATATATATATATATATATATATATATATATATATATATATTATTTGGATTGAACACAAACAGCAGCTTTCAGTAGTTACCCCAAAAAGAGAACTGAAATGACCACACCCATGAAAGCTTCTTGCTTTGTTCAGAGTGCGAAAAGGAAAGAAGGGGGGCAAAGAAGTTGTCCAGTTCAGTTTACAGTCACTATTGGCGGACTGCTGGTTTAAACGTAACTCTTCGCCCTGGTGTCGGAATGCAGCTACATTTATTTTTTATTTATCTATTTATTTACTCTTTTATATCGAGGATAATGGGATAAGCACTCGTGTGCTTTTTTTTTTACGTCCAGTCCCCGTAGGTATGCAGTTTTTGTAAATCATGTCATCTGTTCCCTCCGGCACACGATGGCCTACTCTTACGAAAAGCGGAACAGGATTTAACGTGTGTGCAAGATGTTCTGCGTGCGTTTGCACACGGGGCCTCGGTTTATAGTCTCATCCGAAGGAGCAAGAACGGTTTGCATACACAGCAAGATCTCATCATTGGAGAACCTCGGGGCCTTAGCTGAGGAACTACAAACAAACTAATGAAGGTAACCCGCTTGTTTAGGAACAAGACACGAGAAGGCAGGGTAGCTATCGGGTGCAGAACACCTTGCCACAACTTCAAAACCCATTCTGTCTTTCGGAAGAGTATGCCTTTTGGGACAGTAAAAGAAACACAAAAAAACCGGATGATGCTTTGTTATAATAACAAAAGGATGTGTCGTGGCGAGCTGACGTGAGCAGAGCACCCTATAAACTGTCTGTCTGTCTGTGTAGGCGGGTGATAGATCATGACTTGGTGTGGTGGCCGTGTGTGTGTGTGTGTGTGTGTGTGTGTGTGTGTGTGTGTGTGTGTGTGTGTGTGTGTGTGTGAGTGTGAGTGTGTGTGTGTTTGAATAGTGATAAGCTGCGTGGGAGTAATAGGACGAGGAAGTCAGGGAGATCACACACACAACACAACACACACCACACACCACACACACACACACACACACACACACACACACACACACACACACACACACACACACACACACACACACACAACATTTCGGAATCAATCAGAAAATTCTTGTTCTTGTTTTTCTTCTTCTTCCTCTTCTTCTTCAATGCAAGATTCTTCTAGCACGCGCAGTCATTCTCAATACAACAAAGGAATAAAAACATCATCGTTTGTTTCAAAACAGAAAGAATTTATTTAGCCAAATAAATCATTTCACCCAGGATATAACTATCAAACAAAAAGACTGAAGTCATACCTTGAATTGTTTTCATTAGGATAAGAATTAAACAGACATATAATGAGAATGGAAAAATAAATAGTTTTACACAGTCACAACTCAAATTGCAAAAATAATACACTATATGTGAAAATTACGCGAAAAGAGAGAGAGAGAGAGAGAGAGAGAGAGAGAGAGAGAGAGAGAGAGAGAGAGAGAGAGAGAGAGAGAGAGAGAGAGAGAGAGAGAGAGAGAGAGAGAGAGAGAGAGAGACGAACCGTTTTTTTTTCTTCTTGCTTTTGTTTTGTTTGAAAATCCATTCCAAGTTGTTCACATTGATTTTCACAACGCTAGCTTACACATTTTTTGTATTATTTTTGGCAGCCGGATCAAAATAATTTTCCCGCCCACTGAATAGTTCGTTGGATCAAAATCTTCCCAATTCATTCATAAGGACTTCCAGTAAATCAAATTACTAGTCCTTTGCAAAAGTCGGATATTGAAGTGCCCTCTTCATGGAGGGCAAAGGTTAAATGACAATCTTTTAGACGTGATGGGATGATATCACAATGTTTTACACGAACAATTTCATTTTATACCAAAACAAAAAAGGATTTTTTTTTTTTACACAGCTATCACCAGTTGAACCCGGATCTACAATCGCAGTGCAGCACGTCAAAAATTGTTGCTAACCAATAAACGACTCAAACAGCCAGTGGTACAACCAATAACTATCTTTTTTTTAGCACATCCAGTTTCTATCTATCTATTAGTACAACCAATATCTATCTATTTATTAGTGCAACCAATAACTATCTATCTAATAGTACAACCAATATCTATCTATTTATTAGTACAACCAATAAATATCTATCTATTAGTACAACCAACATCTACCTATCTATTAGTACAACCAACATCTACCCATCTATTAGTACAACCAATATCTACCTATCTATTAGCACAACCAATATCTTTCTAGATCTATCTATCGGAATTTCTCTTTTTGTAAGATAATAAAGTATTTAAATTGTGAATTGGATTGTGATTTGTGAATCTCTCTATCTCTCTATCTCTCTATCTATCTATCTATCTATTAGCCTGTCTTCTTCACTCCCTTTTTCTTTCCCTCCTAAATCTTCTTTTTCTTTGTATTTTTGTTTTGTTTTGAGCGAGTTGTTTAGGCATAATGCATTTTGAAGAACTATGTGAAAACATAGGATTTCAAACTGCCCTACTTACATTCAACCCTATCATTATTTTGTTGACAATTTCGTTTAATTACCTATGCCGATTTACGTACTTGTAACAATTGCAATCAGCTAAAACAAAATAAAAAGATTTTAAAAGTGTATGAATTTCTCAAAGTGGGAATGCGCCTGCATTAATGGTGAGGAAAACGGTCGCATATGCAAAATCTGACCATTGGTGAACCTCAGAGCTCAAGCCGAAGAATGGGAAAAAGCTGTACGAGTGTGTACGCCCATACATGCATTTATGTGTGTGTGTGTGTGTGTACGCGCGCGCGAGCGTGTGTTTATTTGTGCGTGTGTGTATGTGTGTATGTGTGTTTGTGTGTGTGTGCGCGCGTGCGTGCGTGTGTATGCATGTATGCGTGTGTGTATGCGTGCGTGTGTGCGTCTATGTGGGTAGGATATTTGCGTGCGCGCGCGCGCAGACACACGTATGATATATCATCATCCTGTCTCCATCTCTTCCTGTCTATATGCGCAGTTTTCTGTGGACACCACTTAAGAGTCCATGACAGTTGGCATGGTACATGATAAAATTATGAGGCCCAATGCTCGACTGAGCACGCCAAGAAAACTTCCTGGTCACGAGCGTATCGACCTGACAATGTTGGTAAAGTGGATCACCATCATTGAGCACCACTTCCCTGTCACCTAATTTACACATCACTGACAGTGAAAGGCAAACAAGTATTCTTTTTTTATGATTTGGCTCAAATTTAAAGTACCCCTTAAACAGGACGTAAAAGTCTAGTCGTTACAGATCTATGCCCTTAATCGGATTTTCTTGATTTTTTTCGTTCTAGTCACTGAACAGTGGGCACGTCTGGTCATAATGATTGAATTTCGGTTGTGCGCGTGGTATGTTTAACGCGTGTAAGTGAACTTCCGGTAACAGTTAACTCAATTGAATACATTGTTCTCCCTGAGGTCAAAGTAGGGCTACCTAAATGTGAGGGGGGGGGGGGGGAGGAAGGAGGAGGGGGACGGTCGTATACGCATAAATCTTACCATTGCCAAACCTCTGAGCTCTAGCCGAGGAAGAAAAAGTTGTCCCTGGCAAAGTTTGTGGTAAGGGTGTGTTAAGAATGGCGTGCACATAATAAATTATGCTAAAGATAAGGTAAAAGGTAAAGGTACTTAGTGGGTGCTCTTTTTCTGTGTCAATGACTTGTGTTTCGCCTATATTTTGATGTTGTAGCAATGCGACACAATACAGTTCAATACAACGAAATAAAATACAATACAGTGCAATGAATCAATGCGATCTAATCGAATGCAATTCAATTGGATAAAAGACAAACAGATATAAATAAATTTTGGCAAAGTACCGGTTTTCCTTCTTTTTCATGCACATAAACACTACCGTTTCGTTAACACACACACACACAACACACACACACACACACACACACACAACACACACACACCACACATACACACACACACACACACACACACAGTGCACTAAAAAAATACGCTCCGAAAGTTGTTATGTCTGGAGTTATAGTGACAAGCTTTCTAAATACACAGAAAAAAAGCTTGAAATGTACAGGTTTTGTAGTTCTTTCGTTGATAAAGGTATTCGCATCAAAGCGTTACATGAGGTAGAAAGAAAATTCACAAGATGAGATCAATTGCTAGTATACAATTCTTGTGTCGCATCACACACACATACACATACACACACATACAAGTGCACGCGCACGCACACACACAAACACAAGCACACACGCGCGCGCATGCACGCACGCACGCAAACTACACTGCACTGCACTCACTGCACTACACTGTACTGCATCGCACTGTGCAACATGACACACATACACTACACTACGCTACACTCCACTCCACTCCACTCCACTCCACTCACTGCACTACACTCACTCACTAACACACACTACACTACACTACACTACACTACACTACACTACACTACACTACACTACACTACACACACACACATACACACACACACTCTCATCCCCCCCTCCCCGCCCCTTACACACCACACCACATCACACCACATCACACACACACGCACCATACAACACACACACACACCACACCACACCACACCACTACGAATAGCACAACCTTCGAATAAAGAAAACCCCAGTGTCGGACACATCCCATGACGTAATACGGACAACGTGACGTCAACTGAGGTAGGTTCTGACGTCAGCAAGGATTTCTCTCCGGCACAGAGCGCAATGGGTCATAGAGGAGGCACAGAGCTGACAGAAAGCGAAGTGACCACAGGGCAGCAAAGTGATGTCCACCTCTCTCGCTCTACACATTCTGCACAGTTGTCTCCTCCTTAGACGTCGGTTCTCCTCCAGCAGGTGGCGGTATCGAGCAATGGCGTCAGCTCGGCTGGGTAGTGCAGTGGCGCCTGTTTGGGATTGTGCTGAGGAACGTGTGGCATACACTGAGCGGTCCACAGCGTCTGGAGGTTGATCACAGCAGCGTTCTGATGACGAGGATGTTGGTTGTAGGGGTAGATTATACTGCGTAGAACTTGTAGTGTCCTGATAACTTTGAGTGGATGATGATGGTGATGATGATGATGATGAGGACAGAGTCGAAACGCTTTGAGCTGTTCCGGTTATGCCGTGGGAATAGTGTGTTGATGATGCTAGAGGAGAGGCACCGTGAACAGTTTCTGAGTATCATGAAGACTGGGTGATGACGATTGTAGAGATGATGCCAGAGGGGAAGCACCGTAAACAGTTTCTGAGGTATATTGTAGACTGGGTGATGACGATTGCAGAAATGGAGGATGCCAACTAGTTCCCGCAGAGCTGAGGTAGCTATGAGCGGGGATATCTTGAGCAGTTTCGGTGCCACGGACATTTTGAGATGATAGAGGATGTGGAGCATCCTGACTTGCTCCTGCAGAGTCCTGGATGCTTTGCTCGATAATGGCGGGTCTGGAACACTCTGAGTAATTCCTGGGGAGATATGGACAGTCGGTGTTGCTGACAATGCACGTGGAGCATCCTGACTCGTTCCTGTGACTCCAATAGAACTTTGTGCTGAAGGAAATGGGTGTGAAACATCTTGAGTAGATCCTGTAAAACTGTGGGTACTTTGTGTAGGTGATGTTGGAAGGGAAGCACCCTGGGAAGCTTCTATGGAGCCATGAGGAGACTCTTGAACAGGCAATGATTCAGCACCCTCTGAAATTACATTCAATGCGCGATCCTGATCCATCTGTTCCTATTTTCTGAAAATGTGGGATTGTCTACAACTTTTCTCAGAAATATGGATTTTTTTTGCTGATGGCCTTTCAGAAATGTAGATTCGAATTTGATTTGCGTTGAAGCTTTTAAGTTTAGGAATGTCTGTAATTCCTGTGTGAGGCTTTGGATTTTCAGAAAACTTGTTGAATGGAAAACTTTGTTCATTTGGTTCAGCCTAAGGGCACACTCTTTCCAGAAAGAGCGGATCTACAGCTGATCTTTTTGGTGGGGGCTTCAGCAGTTTCGTTTTTTGCAGTCTGGTGGTTCTGCTTTCTGTAACATACATGGAGATGCGAATAGAAATGCCATATTTCAAAGTATGTGAAAAGTTATATTACGAAAAACAGACTTACATCAAAGTCCACGGATACATGTAGATCATGATAATGATCAAGGTACTGGCAAAAGCTCAACAAATATTTTGTTTTATGGTTTTACCGTTCAATGTTTCTTTGGAGTAGATGGGAGGAAAGGATGTTATGGGATTACTTTTCTTCTTTTATACGTTTTATATTTTGATTTTTAGGAAGAAATTCACAAAAGTACATTTTCCGTTTCATAGCCAGAGGCAACTCGCAACATGTTTTTACAAAACACGCTGTTTGTGTGTGTGTGTGTGTGTGTGTGTGTGTGTGTGTGTGTGTGTGTGTGTGTGTATGTATGTGTGTATGCGCGAGCGTGCGTGCGAGCGTGCGCGCGCTAGCGTGCGTGGATGCGTGCGTGTGTGTGCTTGCGTGCGCGTGTGTGCGTGCGTTTGTGTGCGCGTGCGTGTGTGCGCGTGTGTGTGCGCGTGCTTGTGTGTGTGTGAGTGTGTGTGCGCACGCGTGCGGGGGCATTACGTTTTATCATTATTACTATAATTACCATTGTTGTTGTTTTTACTATTATCATCAATATCACCACCAGCATACTCCTCATAGCTATGATTATTATATTCACCGTTTATCTTCTCCCCACCGTAATGAGTCCACTTATAATTTTGTTTATTTTTTATTGTTGTTGCTCATTCCCTTTCCCGTTATCGACACCGTTGCTATGTTAAGATTTTTGTCAGCCAATATTTAAGAACGCTGTCCTCTTTGAAAAAAAAATCACGTAATAATGGATTCCCATTAGTGGAAAAAAGGATTCACTATGCATGGATAAAGCCTTTGGTGGTATTGTGGATTTATTTACTCACATCATTTAAGGTAAGTGTAACAGAGTGCAGATATTTGATCTGCGCGACTCTGTACAACTTCTCGGCGACGACAGCACGGTCAGACAGTGGGAATGTGGCCTCTAAAAGAGGCTGCATAAATACTACATTTTACCGCTACGGGCAAAGTGCATGCAGAGACGGTTTTCGACACACCCCAACGATACAGAACGTCGCACAATTCACAGGTGTGATCCAAACGTTACACCCACGTCGCTGCGATTGGCAGTTCGATCGCAAGGGAAGTAATCTAATTACCGCCCTGCACACATAAGTATTCTAAAAATCAAATATACATAAAAATGTTGATTAACAAGATTATTGATTTTTCGTCACTGCCAAATAGAAATCAAATGAAACATAATATATCATGGATTCTGTCATTATGCAACAAATAATCATTAACACGGAAGCAAATCAGGTACACAAACAAAGCAAAACCTAAGCGAATAATTTCCAGCACAGGAAAAAAGCGAAGAGACTAGTGACTTCTTTCGGAAGGAAATTTTTTTAGTAAAATTGCAAAAAGAGATATAAGTTAATATCTTCCAATGCCCTCCCAACCCTTGCATGTATTCATGCATGTATGCATGCACGCAAATACTCACGT
>CM060328.1:38256096-38258596 GCA_030674155.1 Stramonita haemastoma | reverse complement strand
GATATGTGCGCTAAGTAGGGGGAAAAGGGGTAATTGAAGAGTTATACAGAACAAGTCATTAAGGATTCCCCTTAAAAACAGAATGAAGAATCATAGGAAGATACCAACTGGACTTTGTAGGAGAATTCAGAAATTCGGCAGAGAAGTATATCATTGTTTAGGATGCTTTTAAGTGTTAGCAGGTGATTCCAAAAGGAACGGATCTTTCAGTGAACTAGAAATAATTTCTTTAATTGTAGGACAACAAGTAAGTAGATGCCTAACACTAATTTGTTACATGAATGTGTGTGTGGTGTGTGTGTGTGTGTGTGTGTGTGTGTGTGTGTGTGTGTGTGTGTGTGTGTGTGTGTGTGTGTGTGTGTGTGTGTGTGTGTGTGTGTCGGTGTCGGTGTCGGTGTCGGTGTCGGTGTCTGTATCATTGATTCTTTCATTTCAAGTATAATTGAAAAAGCACTTTTTTGCATCCAGACCCCGTTTGTATGCGGTTTTGTACATGATGTAATCCATTCCTACAGGTACAACTGGCTTCCACTTCCGAAAGGAAAGTGGATCGGTGGTCTAGATGTAACGCGCCTGTCTAGAAAGCGAAAAGTCCAGGTCGGAGTGTGCGGTGGTTCGAATTCCGTTTGGGCCCAAACTTTCCCCCATCCTTTAGATCATGAGTAGTGGTCTGGGTGCTAATCCTTCGGATGAGACGATAAATCGAGAGCACGTGTGTTACGCATTATTTAGCGCACGCAAAAGAACCCACGGCACGTACCGCACGTACGTACGACACGCACGCACGCACGAAACGTACGTACGTACGTACGCGCACACACACACACACACACACACACACACACACACACACACACACACACACACACACACACACACACACACACACACACACACACAGGGAGTAGTTTCAAACTTTCCCACTTGGGAAATGAAATCAAGCCACTCTGATATCGATTACACAGTGGGCGCAGGCGTGCATGGTGTGTGTGTGTGTTGTGTGTGTGTGTGTGTGTGTGGTGTGTGTGTGTGTGTGTGGTGTGTGTGTGTGTGTGTGTGCTAGTATGTGTGCTAGTATATGTGTAAGTGTGCTAGTGTGCTAATGTGTATATACTTATGTGTGTGCGCGCACATCTATGCGTGTGTTGATTTGATTCTTTTTTTTAACTAACATGGCACAGATGTGTCGTTGTATTGTGATCCAGTATATGTGACTATTTCAACAGTCAGACAGCCAAAGACAGACAGACAGAGAGACAGAGAGGCATTTCGATACACAGATAGACAGACAGGCATACACGTTGAAGATACTAATTATGATGACATTGATATATAATACGATTAAACTTACTATTATTCTTCCTTTCCAGTTGTATGTGTAACTTGTCACTTTTCTTAGTTTCTGTCCAGAACCTGTCTTTGGCAATTGTGTGTGGATAACACGGTAAGGCTCTAATCTAAATCAGAATGAAATCCTCCCCGAAGTTGGAATGTGGCTACCTTAGTGGTGGGATAAATGGTCGCAAACGCAAAATCTCACCATTGGTGGAGCGTCGAAGCGCTAGCCGAGGAACAAAAAAGATGTAATCGGAAAATTTCAGTGTCTCGGATTTGAAAGTCGTCGGCTCCTGTAGGAATAGATTATGCGTGGGGAATTTTATGATATTCTAGGTCACCTTCTGCGTAGACCTGCCAGTGCATTATTTCTTTTTGAATACATGCGCACAGAAGACATCTACACCTTAACGGCCCCACAGTTTGAAACTGAATTCATGGATTACGGAAACACACAAATATTTAAGTATGCAAAGCCAAATTTTCATCCGCATTGGCTGTGCTAAGTGGATGCCTTGGCAACGTGGTGTAGTGTGTGTGTGTGTGTGTGTGTGTGTGTGTGTGTGTGTGTGTGTGTGTGTGTGTGTGTGTGTGTGTGTGTGTGTGTGTGTGTGTGTGTGGTATCCTCTTAGCAAAAACTGATAACCTATTTATCATAGACAAGTCAAATAAGTGTGAGCATACAAACACTTCACGAGACAAAAAAAGTGAAAAACGACTAATGAAAACGCGAAAAACAATCGAAAGCGATAGATTATGTCGTCGATTAACATAAGCGGAAAACCCGAATGGATCGAATACCACTCAGAAGGGAAATTTTTTCCATTTCTAACTAAAAATTGTACAAACTTGACAGGCTGGTCATTGGACTTGTTTTGCCATTCTGTGTATACCTTCATTCACAAGGAAGAACATCAAAATTAAAACAGTTATAATTTGAAACAGTAGTTTGTGTGATTATTTTATTCATTTCAATTTTTTTGGTTTTGACACGTCATACAGAATGAAGATATTTTTTCACACCAAAATAAAAACTAGCTTGTAAACGTGAGCCGCCGCTGTAGTCTAGTGGTTAGGGCGTTGGAGTCGTAATCTAAAGGTTGCGGGTTCGATCCCAGCTTTTGACTAAGGCGTTGTGCCCTTGGAAAATGCACTTTACGGCTAT
>CM060328.1:38223596-38253596 GCA_030674155.1 Stramonita haemastoma | reverse complement strand
CCCTCCAAGGGAATCGAACCCGGGTCGTCAACTTGCGAGCGCAATATTCTGACCACTAGGCTATCCCGTCCCCTACAAGTATATATGTACGTCATCAAGTTAAGAGAACACAATTTGCAATGTCAAACGAAACACAGCAATAAAATCGTATGTTCGAGTCTTGAAAACAAAATTTGCGTCACAAGCTAATGAATCAGAATACCCTTAATTTCAAATAGAAATTAAAACGAAACAAGCAAACAATACGATCTGATGTTAGCATTGTTTCCTGTTATATCGGTTTATTTGTTTTTGTATTGTTAGTCTTACATCACCAAGAGTGAATCACAAACGCTAAATGAGATACCTCAACACAGAGACACACTCACCCGTCCAAACGAGCTCATGCAGGCGCGCACACACACACACACACACACACACACACACACACAACCACACACACACACACACACACACACAAAACACACACAAACACACACACACATCACACACACACATGCACACATATACACACACATCAATGCTTATCCGAATATACACATACACGCGCACACGCACACACAGACACAGACAGACACAGACAGACAGACAGACAGACACGCACGCACGCACGCACGTACGCACACACACACACACACACACACACACACACCACACACACACAAAGGGGGATGGGAGAACCTTATGGTTAAAACATTGCGCTCGCAATCTGAACACCCGGGCTCGAATCCCATTCAAGGAGGTCTTTCCCTGGAGATAAAATCAGTACAGACTCCACTCTCCCCAAAAGTCCTTCGGATGAGACTATAAACCGAGATCCCATATGCGAACGCACGCAGAACATTTTGCGCACACGTTAAACCCTGTTCCGCTTTTCTAAAGAGTAGGCCATTGTAAGTCGGTGAAAACAGATAACAAAATTTACAAAACTGCATACACAACGGGACTGGATGTAAAAAAAATAATATGACTGCTTATTCCATTATCATCGAAATAAAAGAATAAAAAAAAAAAAACACCAAATTTTTCTGTTTAACTTCAGAGCTAATACACACAAACATACACACAAACACACACACAACACACACACAACACACACACACACACACACACAACACACACAACACACACACACACACGTACACACACGCATGCACGCGCGTACGTGCTTATGCGCACGCGCATACATCCTAAATGACGTGACACATCACGAACTACTTTAGGCACATCCCTCAACTGAGCAAGAAAAGCACTAAATATGCAAGCCGTGTAGGATACAGGAAGTAAACAACGAATTAGGCAATAGCAATGGCACAAATATTTTACATCCCTTTACACTGATTACAGGATATCACTGAAAGGCTGTAGCGTCATTTGGAAATCCAGGAACAGCAATATCACAGTCATGGTATCTGTACAGCTGTATGTTCTATTCTTCTGAAGTCTGGTTTATTTTGTGACGTCACAGAGAGAGAGAGAGAGGGAGAGAGAGAGAGAGAGAGAGAGAGAGAGAGAGAGAGAGAGAGAGAGAGAGAGAGAGAGAGAGAGAGAGAGAGAGAGAGAGAGAGAGAGAGAGAGAGAGAGAGGAATGGAGGGAACTGGTTGTCAAGTCTTCAGGGGTGCCCCCCGTCGCCAGACTAAGGGATAGATAGATAATAGTAGGTAGATAGATAGGATAGTAGTAGTAGTAGGATAGATAGATAGACAGATAGATAGATAAACCTCTATGCCATCTTTTTAAGGGCAAAATGTGTCCATGTTTTTCCCATTTTACCGCTAAGATGAATACAAAATAGGGGAGAGGGGGCGGGGAGCAGGGTAGCATAGTGGTTAGAGAGTTGGGGTCGTGATCTGAAAGCCCCAGGATCAAGCCACAGCTGATTCAGCCCATTGAAGGGGACTTCTCCCCTTGGTGTTAAATAAGTACTGACTCCATGCCACCGAATCGTAAATCTCGTTTATTGGGGACGGCATAGCTCAGTGGTCAGAGCACTTGCTTTCCCCAAGCTAAGGTAAAGCAGCTTGAGCGTGGATTACCATTGGATGGGTGACCGATTTGCGAGTCTTGGTTTCAGTACAGTCTCCCAATCTACCCAGCTGTAAATGGTACCTGCCCTCTTTAGGGTCAGGCAAGGTAAAGCAGCAAGGGAGAGGAGATGAGCGCCGCCCTCAATATGCTGGCCCCTAGAGAAGCTGAGGTCTCTGACACCTCGCTCCCCTTCGACCACATAGGTTATTGGA
The DNA here is from genome assembly GCA_030674155.1 of Stramonita haemastoma. Taxonomy (NCBI): domain Eukaryota; kingdom Metazoa; phylum Mollusca; class Gastropoda; order Neogastropoda; family Muricidae; genus Stramonita; species Stramonita haemastoma. Next base: position 38,251,355 of record CM060328.1, on the reverse strand, counting down.
CACCTTTACCATTACCTTTACTTTCCAGTTTTATTGTTTTGTATTTAGTAATGCAACACCTGCTAGATTTTCTTTGTATGAAGTAGTAAAGTTGTCTTGAATCTTGAATTGATTAGTTACCGGACAATGAACCAAGATTCGAACTAGCTATTCATTCATTTCTCTCCGGAACATTTTTAGCCATCTAGGAGGGCTAAACTCAGGCAGCAAACAACTTTGAAAGAACAACACCAATAAACTTTAAAAACTAAAAAAGAAATCGATAATTGGACAGACGCTACTGCCGAGTGGTTAAGACAAATCGACTTCATTCCCATAATGTTCATGAAGTTGTGGATTCGAATCTCAGCGAATTATGGGTGATGATGCTTACAACCTCCCAGGTCAACTTCAAGTGCAGACCTGTCAGTGCCTTAGTTGCCTTTGTGTGTGTATATAGTCACGCAGAGGATCAAATATATACTTCAAAGATTCCGGGATTCATGTTTGTGTTCGGTGGGTTATGGAACCACAAACGTACCCAGCATACATCCCCGAAGTCAGAATTCGGCTGCCTTCATGATGGGTAAAGGGGTCGGATACGCAAAATCTCACCATTGGTGAACCTCGGAGCTCTAACCGAGGAAAGAAAGGAAAATGTCTCAAGTTTGCCCTTTAAATGCCCATTGCCCTAGGATATACATATAGGCTGACCCTGCTCTTGCCCTGTCTGTGGTTCAGAAGCAGAATCTCATATGTAATAAATTACAAAATGATGTTTGATGGAACGATATTTGAGAGGTTCCATGAGGTGATGTTTGGATCATCTGTTGAAAAACAACATGCATTGATATGTGTGGATATGGACATGCGCAGGAAACATGCCCGTGTAAAAAAAATAATATGTGAGTGTTAAGCATGTTTTTGTACACACACAACACACACACACACACACACACACACACACACACACCACACACACACGATTTTGTGTCTTAAACACACAGGCATAAACACACAGAGACACAGACAGGCACACAGACAGAGAGACGGACAGACAGACACAGACGTACGAGAGAGAGAGAGAGAGAGAGAGAGAGAGAGAGAGAGAGAGAGAGAGAGAGAGAGAGAGAGAGAGAGAGAGAGAGAGAGAGAGAGAGAAGAGAGAGGAGAAAAGCATGATGCACACACACACACGTACACACACCGCCACGCGGGCGCGCGGCACACACACACAATTATGGTTTCAGAACATATACAGGGTGCTAAGACAGGTTAAATCAGGATTCCGCAAGAAAGTGTTTTTCCAAAATATCATTTCTGTTGGGAAAGGCCAGTAATTCTTTGTCAGATTAACTTCATGTGTGTGTGCGGTCTCTCTCCCTCTCTTCTTCACATTTCTCTCTCTCTCTCTCTCTCTCTCTCTCTCTCTCTCTCTCTCTCTCTCTCTCTCTCTCTCTCTCTCTCTCTCTCTCTCTCTCTCTCTCTCTCTCTCTCTCTCTCTCTCTCTCATCTCTCTCGTGTCTCTCTCTGTGTCTCTGTCTATCTCTCTGTGTCTCTCTGTGAGATTTCCTTTCATCCCTTCCTCTCCATCCTCCCCCCTCTCTTTCTTCCACTTTTTTTCTGTCTGCCCTCTGTCCAACATATCCATCATTCTTTTCAATTCAATCTCACACACCATCTCGTCTGTTCCACTTGACTTTACTCCAGTCCCCACAACTCATTTTGTCTGCAAGGGAAGCAATTGTCAGCAGAGATGCTGCAGTGCAAAGAGTTGGGAAGAGAGAGAGAGAGAGAGAGAGAGAGAGAGAGAGAGAGAGAGAGAGAGAGAGAGAGAGAGAGAGAGAGAGAGAGAGAGAGAGAGAGAGAGAGAGAGAGAGGAGAGAGAGAGAGAGAGAGAGAGAGAGAGAGAGAGAGAGAGAGAGAGAGAGAGGCAAAGATGAAAGCATTCTGTAAATAAATGTCTTTTTTTAGGGTCACAATTTTGAAAAGTAGACTTTTTGTGCAGACGTCATCTTGCACAGACTTTCTGAACTTACACCTTGAAGGCAATTCCTTTGATTACAGTTTGTACCCATCACTGGTTCTCTAACCTTTACATGGGGCAAGACAAAGAAAAGGTCAGCTCAGCACCGGATTGGCTGTAGCTTTGATGGATACTGTTACCATGGGGACTCACGTGCATGTAATTACCTCAACCTTATTGGCTGCAATTTTGATGGATACTGTTACCATATGGATCGGTGGTCTAGGTGGCAACGCGCCTTGCCCAGAAAGCAAAATGTCCGGGTCTGAGTGTGCGGTGGTTCGTACCCCGTTTGGGCCCAAAACTTTTCCCCCATCCATTAGACCCTGAGTGGTGATTTTGGGCGCTAGTTTTTCGGATGAGACGATAAACCGAGGTCCCATGTGTTACACATCACTATTTAGCGCATGTAAAAGAATCCACGGCAACAAGGGGGTTGACCCTGGCAAACTTATGTAGAAAAAAGCCACTCTGATAGGGAAACAAATACAGTTGCACGCAGGAAAAAGAAAAAAAATGGGTAGGCACTGCACTTGTGGCAACGCGCTCTCCCTGGGGAGAGCAGCCCGAATTTCACACGAAGAAATCTGCTGTAGCATAAAGTGGTAAAAAATACAAAAATACCAATTCAAAATACCATGGTGACTCATGTGCATGTAATTACCTTGGCGTTATTGGCTGCAGCTTTGATTGATACTGTTACCATGAAAACCAGGAGTCCTGACTTTAGTAAAAACAACAACAACAACAACAACTCCTCCCCCCCTAAATGAAGTGGTATGAGCATGTCACCAGAACATCTGACTGGCCTCGACTGTCACTCAGGAAACAGTAGTAGGAGGGAGACAAAGAGGCAGACAGAGAAAAGGATGGGAACACAACATCAGAGTGGACTGGCCTTGAGTAGAACGATTTGCGACAGAAAGCTAAAAACCCCATAAATTTAAAGAAGATGGTTGCCAAACTTTCCGGGTGCCCCAACGGGTCTGCTAGACTATGGATAGGTGGATTGAAGGTGAAGATTACTGTGGCACTCCACGTGCATGTGATTACCTTAATCATGCTCCTGCTTTAATGTGATGTCCCTGTCTCCTCCTGAAAAACTGAAAATATTATTTCATTCATGCTGAAAACTCTGTCATGTCTTAAAGACAGAAATCCATATGAACATAGATGTATATTACTTATTGGTGAAAAAACTAAATTAAACAAGTAAGTAAAGATTGAGGTCAATGTTTATTTTCAGCATACATACTGTAAGTTATAAGTGATGTGAGAAAGGTGGAAAATTAGCCTTGTTTTAAATAGTTTATTTTCTTCAACAATTTAGAACCCCTCCCCACCCCCTTCTACCAAAAAAGGGCAAACCAATTACAATACAAATGTACAAAAAAAACAAGGCACTATTCTGCAAAGGATTTGACTGTAAACACTTTACAAATAAGAAAACCTATAAAAGCAACCAAAATAAAAACCAAGGTGGAAAACCCTAAAGGAACAAATAAACAGCACATAAAATTAGTTTTGTCACCCCGTTTTTTGTCCTGAAAAAACAAAAGTCCACTTATGAAATGACGATAGATTTCCCCTTTCTTTGCTGCTTCAAAACAAGTTCGTCTTCCACATTTTTCTTCTTTTTCTTTTTCACGCTTATCTGCAGAAAAAAATCCCGCTCCAGAAACTCAACACTATGACATAATTGACCTTTGTTTCAGGAAAATGGTTTTACCTTGCCACAAAGCCATCCTTAAAAAGACATAAGATGGACAGTATAGCGGAGTGGTTAGTTCTATTTCAACCCAATGGTCTACGAAGTCGTGGGTTCGAATTTTGGTGGCGTCTGGTGAACTAAGGGTAGGGAATGTTTACAATCTTCCAAGTCAAACTGCAGTGCAGCCTGCTAGTGCCTTAATTCCCTTCATGTATATACCCATGCTGATAACAAACACGCTACGTTCAAGATTCCGTAATTCAGTTGTCGTTTGATGGGCTACGGACACACGTATCCAACATAATTATAGCCCTGAAGTCGTAATGTGACTTCCGTCATGGTGGGCAAAAATACGGTTTCATAACTTAATGCCTCTCCTTGGTGAACATTGGAGCTCTAACCAAGAAACATGAGGGGAAAAGGACAAAAAAACAAAGCAAGTATGAGAAAGTATGCAATCTGGAGCTGGCAATCTAGCCTGTGAAAAGTTTCATAAAGCCGAAAATTTGCAGTCAGACACTTGTGTTGTTCTTTATTTGTTTGCTTGTATAAGCAGTAAAACAAGGAAATTTTGGAGGAAAGAAATGCACCCGAAACAGCTGGTGAAAATATTCATCAAAACTGCAAGCTGGTTCATATGGCCAGACCTTTATTTCCTTCGTCTTGTTTCTGAAAGTTCATGTCGCAATCAGAAGGGAGAAATTTTAATCAGATGAACTGCACATAAAGCGTGCATTGAAAAATAACAGTTCATACTAAAAAAAAGTTTCTGGGCAGAGCGCACCTTGTTTCCTTCTTGTGTGCATTAAACTGTATGATTTGTTGAGACTCTCTCTGTCTCACTGTTTCCTTTATATGTCCGTCTGTTCTCTATCCCACTTTCTCTCAGACGCCATTTTCTTAAACAATTTTGATAAAAGCAGACAAGCCTATAACAAATTGGAATGATAGCAAAAAGAGGTCACAAAATAACGGACACTTCTGCTAACAAGGAGTAGCCCAGAAAACCAATATAAAAGCAAAAGAAGCCAAAAAAGTCACAGCAGTCAAACAACAGTGCAACCAACTTTTATCTTAATACTACTCTAGTTCAAAAGAATCTGCTTATTAGAAATAATCAGAATTGTCTCTTCACACATCTTTCTGGATCAAAGCAAATTGTTTTCCATTGTCATCCATCTATCTTTTATCTTAATCTACTGAAAAAAGAAGATAGCTTCTTTTTTTTTTGAAACGCTATTTCTTGTTATTACATTATTATTCTTTTATCTCCAGGAAATTGGAGGACAGAAATGCATCTGAAATATTATGGCCAGATTATCCCTTGATGCTACAGCCAGTCAAGTGCTGAGCTATTTACCACAGGCGTATTTCTCATCTGGGCACACACACTTTATTTATTTATTATTTATTTTATTCTTTTATATCGAGGATAATGGGATAAGCACTCACATGCTTTTTTCATCCAGTCCCCGTGTGTATGCAGTTGTGTAAAAATTGTCATCTGTTCCCACCGGCACACAATGGCCTACTCTTACGAAAAGTGGAACAGGTTTTAACGTGTGCGCAAATACGTTCTGCGGGGCCTCGGTTTACAGTCTCATCCGAAGGACTTTTGGGGAGAGTGGAGTCAGCACTGATGTTTACTCCAGGGAAAAATCCCCTCCAACGGGAATCGAACCCGGGTCGTCAAATTGCGAGCGCAATGTTTCTGACCACTAGGACTATCCGTCCCCCACTTTGTGTGTGGGCGTCGCGTGTGTGTGTGTGTGTGTGTGTTGTGTGTGCGGTGCGTGTGGTGCGTGTGTGTGTTGTGTGTGTGTGTGTGTGTGTGTGTGTGTGTGTGTGTGTGTGTGTGTGTGTGTGTGTGTGTGTGTGATTGTCTGTCTCAGTACCGCTATATATTTTTCAACTAGTGCCTCTTCAACTGTTTATCTCCTGTCTCCCTGCCCTTGGTCCAACACATCCATTATTTTTGGGTTTTATCTTACACGCTATCTCCTCTGTTGCAATTGATTTTACTTCCAGCTAACTACAGCCCATTTTGTCTGCAGGGGAAGCAATTGCCAATGTGGATGTTGCAGTGCACAGAGCTGGAAAAGAGTGATGAGGAAAGATGAAAGCCTGCTTGGAAATCAAAGTATTTTGTTTCGGCAATCTGGAAAAGCAGACAGTTTATGTAGACGTCATCCTAAATGAACACTTGTTTTTGAACTTAGTTCTTGGAGGCAGTTTCTTCGATAAAGTTTTCCCCATGATTGGCTGTCTGAACCACAACAAGGCACAAGACAAAAAAGAGATGTACAACACCTTTCTGGCTGCAGCTTTGATGGATACTGTTACCATGGTGCTCCACGCGCATGAAATTACCTTGACCTTATTCGCTGCAGCTTTGAGGGATAGACTTGCAGTGGTGTTTCACGTACATGTGATTACTCTGAGCCCTTTACTGGTTTAGTTGCAATGTCTTCTGTCTCTCTGTTCATCGGCTGTGAGGCATAAAGATGTGACATTTTTGTTCAAAGCAAGCAGGTGTCATGTGAGATCATTGTATAGCCAAGAAAACATTTAGTTTTTCACCCAAGAAAACCCCCCTAGTAAAATCAAAGCATGGTAGTGGCACGAAAAATTTTTAGATGTTTTTCTATTGTGTATCCTCTTGTTTGTTTTACTATATGATCTTTACTCCTTAGTTTTGATGCTGCTCATCTCTTCAATTGTGCTTATGGTTGCCTTAAGGTATGAGAGTCCTGCTCATGTTCATTTATTGCAAAATGTCTGAAAATATAATCTGTGGATTAAAAAGATTGAAGGAACAGTAAGATGACTGAAACAGTTTGTGAATAAAAATTATGGCTGCCATCTAATTTTACCTATGTTTGTCTATGTGCTAAATGATAGAAAGGATAGAAAAAAGGAATACACTTTTGTATGGCCCTGAAATTCATGTACTGGACCTCACTGATAACAAATTCAGACAACAATGTATACAGCAGAAAAAGAGGCATGTAAAAAGAGTACAGTTTTTTTTAAACATAAAACTTTCATTGGTATCAGTAAAATAAAGAAAAAAAAAATCTTTAAGAATGCTGCTTATAAAACCTCTGGAAATTCTGTCATTATTTGTATAGACAGGACTGTGTATAGTCAACATAAATATATCTTAATAACTGACCTTTTAAAGCAAAAATAACTAATGCTGCTACAATTAACAGTGAAGAATAATCACGTTTTGAATACTCCTTTTCTTCAACAATTTAAGCCCTCAAAGAAACAAGGAGAAGTTGACTACAAACCACTCTGAAAATGAATCGACTTGAATATTTCATGAATAAGAAAGCAAATCAGAAAACAAAACAAAATGTTGGAAAACCCCAAAGAAACAAATGAACAGTATATTAAATTAGTTTTGTCACCACAGTGTTATTACAACCTCCCCCCTAAAAAGTCCACATAAAAAAAAAACCATTCGCTTTCCCCCTTTCTTTTCCAGAATTAAAAGATTTTATCTTGCACTTTCTTCCATTTGTTTCGTTCTAATCTGCAAAAAACAAGTTAGCCTTTCTGGAAATTCTACACCATTACATAATTGGTATCTGCTTCAGAAAAATGGATTTTTTTCTCTTACTCTAAAGCCAGTTTTAAAAGAACAGACAGACGGCACCAATATGGAACAACAAGGATTTCTGAAAAAAGAAATAGATCTCAAACAGCCTGGTAAAGATATTAATGAAGCTGAAGCCAGTCAGGTGCTTACCCTTTGTTTTTTGTGGTGTCTTGCCTTGTCTTGTTTTGTCTCACAAAAAGTTTACATCATCAATCAGAGGGGAGAAAATTTCATTAGAGGAACTGCATGTTGAGTGTGCATTGAAAAGTATTTGTTCATACAAGGAGGGTCTTTGTGAAGAGCGGTTCCTGTTTTCCTACTGACTTGTGTTGATTGCATGGTTATTTTACTATTTTAAATCTTTTATTTCGAGGATAATGGCTTTCTACATCCAGTACCGGTGTGTTTGCAGTTTTGTAAATGTCATCCGTGCCCACCGGCACACAATGGCCTGCTCCTAGCTCCAAAAAGCAAAAAGGTATTGAACGTATCCGCAAGATGTTCTGCGTGCGTTCGCACACAGGAGCTCGGAAGACTTTTGGAGGAGTGGAGTCGGCACTGATGTTAACTCAGAGGAAAAATCCTCTTGCACGAGATCCAAGCCAGGCTCAGCAGATCACAAACGCATCACTCTGACCATCAGGCTGATTGTCTGACCGCGGTCTAGTGGTAATGCACCCATCTAGATAGTAAGAAGTGTGTCTGGTTGCTAGTCTTTCAAGTGAAATAATAAACACAGTCCCCATGTGCAGCACGTAATCAGCACATGCAAAAGAACACATGAAAGCAAGAGAGATTGTCTCTGCTGGCAACATTCAGTGGAAAAAAGGCACATTGATGGGAAAACATATACATGTGCTGACAGGAAATCAGAACAAAACTAATGAGTGGAGCTGTTCTTATAGCATTGTGCTTACCATAAAGAGAAGTCTGAATTTCACCCAGAGAAATCTGCTGACATGTGTGTGCCTCTCTCTCTCCCTCACCCCTGTGTGTGTGTGTGTGTGTGTGTGTGTGTGTGTGTGTGTGTGTGTGTGTGTGTGTGTGTGTGTGTGTGTGTGTGTGTGTGTGTGTGTGTGTGTGTGTGTGTGTGTGTGTGCCCGTGCATGTGTGTGCATGTGTTACTGTGACTCTGTTAGGGTCTCTCTGTTTTTGTCTTTCTGTCTGTCTGTCAGCATGCTTGCCTCCTCGTCTTTCTGTCTCTATGTATGTATGTATGTATGTATGTATGTATGTATGTATGTATGTATGTATGTCTGTATGTCTGTCTGTCTGTCTGTCTCTCTCTCTCTCTCACAAGTGCCACTTCAGTGTTTCATCTGGCTGTCCCCCCGCCCTTTGTCCACATGTCCATTATTCTTTCAGTTTCATCTTACACGCTATCTCCTCTGTTCTACTTGAGTTTACTTCCAGCCAGCTACAGCCCATTCTGTCTGCAGGGGAAGCAATTGCCAATGTGGATGTCACAGGCAAAGAGCTGGAATAGAGTGATGGGGAAAGATGAAAGAATTCTCAGAAATCAGCGCCTTTCTCTCTCTCTCTCTCTCTCTCTCTCTCTCTCTCTCTCTCTCTCTCTCTCTCTCTCTCTCTCTCTCTCTCTCTCTCTCTCTCTCTCTCTCTCTCTCTCCTCTCTCTCTCTCTCTCTCTCTCTCTCTCAACAAAGCAGAAAAAACAGACACAATCTGCGTAGACTTCACCCCAACACATAACACTTCTTTTTTGAACTGACGCCTTGTAGGCAATTTGTTTGATTGGGGTTGTCTTCTTGTGATTGGCCATATGACCTTTACACGAGACACACACAGAGAGAGAGAGAGAGAGAGAGAGAGAGAGAGAGACAGAGAGAGAGAGAGAGAGAGAGAGAGAGAGAGACAATGACAATGACAATGACAATGACAATGACAAAGATTTATTGCGTTAGGTTTTTCAACCCATTCACAAAGGGTAGGTGGGGGAGGGGACCGAAATCGAAAGATACAACAAAATTTCAACACTGTACAACATAAACGATTCTTCGCGATTGGTAACCGAAACGCGGTATTGTTTATAATAGTTTATGTGGATGTCACTGGCGATAACCGATGTCGTAGCAGGGACCGAGGAACTGTCACAGAGCGGCATTAGCGGTGTGGTTGTGCTGCTGGCTGGTCACTGGGCGTGTCCGGAAGATTTCCGTCTTCATTTGTTTCCTTTAATGACTGGAAGCCCCTGTCCATTGAGTCTGCAAATTGTTGAAAAAGTTCCATCAACATCCCGCGTGACACAGTGGTGCTGTTTCCTGATTCATCGATGGCATTCGTTTCCAGTGGTTCCGCTCTATGGCTGTTCTCTGTCGCATCTTCTGTAGAGCTGTGCTCTGTCAGTGTCACAGGCGGTATTGTTGGCGCCTCACTGCTCACAGTCATGACATCTTCATTGTCAATATCTTTGTCAGTGTCAGAGTCGCAACTCCAGTCCTCAAGCGCCAACTCGTGCGGTTGCACTGTCACTGACACTGGGTCAACATCAGGCATGCATGACGGAGAGGAGACGGCTTGCCGTGTTGCACGTGCGGATTTAGCAGCGCAGGGAGGAGGGCCAGTGGGCGTGTCATCTTTGAACGTGTCCATGGCAATTTCATTTTCAGTGTTATAAAATAAACTGGGGGGCGTTGGGAGAAACAAATTCGAAGGGGAGACAGACTGTTTACGTTGTTTGTTCATTACACTGACCTTATGTGTCTCCACTCTCCTTTTGTCCCTAGCAATTTGCGCTGCCCCTTTCTTACGGAACACAACACTGTTACCAACACTGTCACTGTGGCTGTGTGTAGCAGGATGCCGGTGGGCTGGTGACAGGCGCAACACAATAACAGTTTGATTCTCTGTACCGTCGATTTTGTACGATGTGAGAGACATTTCCTGCAGGAAGGTGTTCAAAACCGTTTCTAGAGAAGCTGGTAGTCCCGTCACCGGCATACTGGAGGTCTTTCTGGTAGAAAATAGAAAATTTCTTTTCTCACTTCTGAAACCACGTCTTGCTGGTAGCCAAGCAAGGGAAGCCCGAGAGAGAGAGAGAGAGAGAGAGAGAGAGAGAGAGAGAGAGAGAGAGAGAGAGAGAGAGAGAGAGAGAGAGAGAGAGACAGAGACAGAGACAGAGAGAGACAGAGAGAGAGAGAGAGAGACAGAGACAGAGACGAGAGAGAGAGAGAGAGAGAGAGAGAGAGAGAGAGAGAGAGAGAGAGAGAGAGAGAGAGGAGCGAGCAGCCCAGCACCATATTGGCTACAGCTTTGATGGATACTGTTTCCGTGGTGCTGCTCTACGTGTATGTAATTACCTCCATGGCATGGCTGCTCCCCTTTTGCTCTCTTTTGTCTCCGTGCCTAGTGGCTGCAGGGCAATGGGGAGGTGACAATTTGCTTCAAAAACAGCGAGCAATTATGTGATAGTGTTGTGTGGCCAGGAAAGAATTTTGCACTTTGCAGAAGGAGGAAAATTCTGTACAATATAAACGCAAGAACAGAGCTGTGTTAGATTACTGAGGATTTGTTTTGGGTGATTTTCCTGCTTGCTAGATTTGCCTGCAGAGGGCATGGTGGCGGGGTATAAAATTTGTCACTAGTTTCCTTGTTATGTTGTTTTTCTTGTCAGCCTTGTTATTAGATGAAATCCGTGGCTTTGTCTTAAATCATGTGATTTGTTGGCTTGTCTTTGCATTACTCTGTGAACGGTATAGCGTGTTCTTCTACTCTAAACTTCCTATAAAACATCACTTGTTAAAACAAAAAGCCACAGCAATGTCTTGGGACGGAGTTGGAATCATAAATATTGCCATAATGTTTTTCTTATATATACATTCATGAAAGTGGTACAAGTAGAGTTTGATGGGGCTGATCTTTCTATGCTAGAAATAAATGAAGAAAAAGAGAAAAAGAAAATAAAATCTGAAGCAGAACAAAGTCGGTTAAAACAGGAATATCATTTTAATATGTGATTCATGATCAATTTATTAGTGCAAGTACTGAAATACCAAAGCAATAAATAAATCCAGCGGGAACTGCACCAAAAAATGTTAATTTTGTTAACACAGAAGCTTCCTTATTATACTATAAACTTGTCAATGGTAAGTGAGAGTGAATTAAAGATCATACTTTAGAGACCAGTCAAAATACAGAAACTATTGAATGAAACAAAGGATAAAGAAAATCAATCACTTTTTCAGTGATCTCCTTTCCCCAGCATTCCGATATAAGCAAACTAAAACAAGTCAGTTTCAAAACTTATTAAAGGAGACCAAAGCACCATTGACAAAAACAATCACATAATTGTGACCATATCACCGCTAAAATAACTAAAGCCATGACAAATAAAAAAGATAAAGGAAAAAAACCTCTGTTAAGAAAGGATTAGCAATGTATTAGACTGATTTTGAATTTAGAGTTTAAAGAAAAGAGATTGCACATAAGATATAAAATAATTTACCAGGTCTTGGTTTTGATGCTCGAAACAAATTTATTCTTTATTTTTGTTTCAACTATCTTCCACGGCAAACTGTTGAAACTAAAATATTAAAAGCATTTCATACTAATACAAAATCACTGTGGCTTCAGGAAAACAGTTGTCATTTTGCTTGCTCTGTATCCATTTACAGAGAAAGAAAGAGAAGACACAAAAACTAAACAGTATACTCAGAAGAAAGGACAGTACAATCATGTTCTTTATCCAGGCTACAGCCAGTAAAGCATCGTGCAATTTGCCACATACCCTTTCACACTCTTTCAAAACTGAACAGTAAGATACTGAGAGGAAAGACATAGAATAATGAGGTTATCTATCAAAGACTGCATCCAGGAAAGTACCAGGCAATTTGCCTCATACTTCTTCTTCCTGGTCTTCCTATTTGAGAAGGTGAGATGACCAGTCATGAATGAAGCAGACAGGTCAGAGAAACTGGGTTTTTTTTTGAAGTGCCAGTTGAAAAAAAGTACAATATTTGAGACATTTTTATGTTTAGATTTTATGTACTTTCTGATTGTTGAGTGTCACCCTGCATAGTTTGAGAAAACTCTGCCTATCTGTGTCTGTCTGTGTGTTTTGTCTGTTTATCTGTTTCTGTCTGTCTGCCTCTCTCTCAGTCTCCCGCCTCTCTGTCTGTCTGTCTGTCTGCCTCTTTCTCTCTCTCAATCTCTGTGTCTGTCTGTCTGTCTATCTGTCTGTCTAAGTCTCAGCGTGCATGCGTGAGTGAGTGCGTGTGTGTGGTTGTGTGCGTGTGAAAATTAAAACAAAAATTAAGAAAATGTTGTATTCTTAGGGATAGCTCGTTAGACGGAGAGGAGAGAGAGGAGAGAGAGAGAGAGAGAGAGAGAGAGAGAGAGAGAGAGAGAGAGAGAGAGAGGAGAGAGAGAGAGAGAGAGAGAGAGAGAGAGAGAGAGAGAGAGAGTGACAGATACAGAGAGACAGATAGACAATGATAGAGAGAGAGATTGGAACATAGAGACACAGACACAGACAGACATGCAGGCAGACAGACAGATAGACAGAAACAGACAGTCAGACAGAAAGAGACAGGAATACAGACATGGACAGGAATATAGAAAAAAAGTTAGGCTAGAGACAGCAGCAGTGCCCAATAGCCCTAACTGACGTGTAAGGGGGAAAAAGCCCTGGTCAGATCATGACAGGAGTGGTCACAGTGCGCGCTCCCCCCTACACCTATGAGCTTCAGCTGTGCAAGTGCAGCACAGGCAGGCAGGCAAGGAGCAGGCAGGCTGGCAGGCAGGCAGGCAGGCAGGCAGGCAGGCGGCAGTCAAACTACAGGTGCAGCCTGTGACCTCAGCAGGCAGAGGGCAATGAGGATCTTGCCACCATTCCTGTTCTTTGAAGATAATGTCACACCTTGTTCTTGGTATGGCGCTTCACCGTTCTTCTCTACTATTTGCCCCCTTGTCTGTCTCTTGTATGTCTACATGTCTCAGTCTCTCTGTTTCTGTCTGTCTGTCCGTGTCTGTTTGTGTCTGTCTCTCTGTGTGACTGTATGTATCTATCTGTGTGTTTGTTTCTGTCAGACTGCCCGCGTGTCCTTGTATCTCTCTTTTGATTTTAAAGGGGGAAGGGGGATGGAATTACAAGATGCTTTTCCAGCTAAGAGGGATGAAAAGTTACTTAGTAAAGTGTAACTGAAGCTTGGCATGGTGAATGTTACCAAACACACACACACACACACACACACACACACACACACACACACACACACACACACACACACACACACACACACACACACACACACACACAAACACACACACACACACGCAGAGTATTGGCTGATAGTGTGATTATGTTTGAAATAGTTAAAAGTTTAGTTAAAAGCCCTGTTGGCGAATTTTTGTAAATTTTCTTGTCAGAGTTTAATTTGTTCAGGAATATACCCCCCTCCCGTTTTTCTTCAAGAAATATATTATACGGGTCTGAATTTGGGTTAAAGATTGATAAGGGATAGACACATCTAGGTGAGGTTATTCTATTTATTTTGCTTTTAATTCTCTCAGTCACTCAAAGGGATAAATACATACACACCCACCTTAGTTACCTAACCCAAACCTACATGCATAGTTGCTCGCATTGACACACGCACGCACGCACGCACACACACACACACACACACACACACACACACACACACACACACACACAACACACACACACACACAAATGAGTTCGCACACGCACGATCACACATACTTGCTCATATCCACATGTAGGCACGTACACTGACATACATACCCACACACTCGCACGTGCACACTCACACACACAAGTGACACAATTTATTTTACTTTTGTTTCTCGTCTAATATCACTATGAGAGAAGAGACGTTAATTGAAGAAAGCTACACACACACACACACACACACACACACACACACACACACACACACACACACACACACACACACACACACCACGCATACCCCCCCCCCCCCCCCCCCCCCCCCCGCAAGACACAGGAATATGCAGCATAACATTGATACAGGCTTTTTATATCTGACCAGCTTTTCCCAGGAGAACCACACCACCCATCAAAACAGTGGAGAAAAAGGAGCTCTCGACCGACCGACATGTCACCTTCAATGAATCCTAATTCACATCAATGTTCCTGGGACACCAGTTTCTCTCTGGAATTTGCAATTCTGATGAAAATCGTTCCAACTTACTGCCATTCTCTCTGCCCGCACCTCGATAAAGTCATGGCTGACAAGAAAACTAGGAATCGCATTTAAGAAACACTTGACTACCCTGGGACGAAAATACAACAGATAAACTATTCCAGGGACTGTTGGCGAAATGTGTTGGACAGGGGACACACCCATAATGCTTGATACCGGAAGTGAGAAGCTGCCATTTTTGTGTGTATGAGTGAAGTGACCTCTTAAATTGGCATAAGGGAAAATGGGATGGAGTTTAGCTTAAGTCTTAAGGAGATCAGCTACTTGAAATATATTTTGAGATGTCATGGTATTTATTGTTGAACAAATTATGTGGAGGTGGTTTTTTTAAGTTTGAAAAAAAGGGAGAGACTGTGTATCAAGCAAGTGATACGGATGATCTTAAACTAAGGAAAGAGTTTGGAACTTCCTTTTCTTCCCAACTGACATGAGAGAGAGACATACAGATAGAGACAGAGACAGAGAGACGAGACAGACAGACACAGACAGACACAGAGAGAGAGAGAGAGAGAGAGAGAGAGAGAGAGAGAGAGAGAGAGAGAGAGAGAGAGAGAGAGAGAGAGAGAGAGAGGGGTCTTGACATTTATGAATGTTTCTGCTTTATGGATGTCACAGTGCAGATCATTTTTTTCACAGAGCAGATTTCGTAAAGAATAATACAGAGCTGTGTATAGTAAAGTCGTTTTGATATTTTAAGCCCAGAGTGTACTGAATGACCATTTGCCAAAGTTTGGTTCAATTTGATTCAATTCAAACACTTTATCATATCACAAACAGAGAAAGTCGTTTAGGTTACAAGCCTTATATAAAAAAGTAAATGGGAAAAACATTTCTCACAGAAAAATAACACAACGCAGCACACATTACAAGATTGTACCTACACTAGTCCCAATATCAATACCAGCCTGTTGTGCAAACTTTCAATGCAGCAAGTTTAAACTTATCTCCACTGTTTACGTCATTGAGGACGGCCAAGTGTTGTGATGGAAGAAAAAGGATTTCTGAAGTTGAATTTCTGCCAAGTAACTTTGTGCTGCTGATGCCTCCACAGTAAGGTGCACTAGGTTTAGCTAGCCAAAAATGGAAAGCCCGAGAAACACTTCAAATAAATTTTCTTGTATATTTTTTATACTCCCAAACCAAGAGTTTATACTGTCTCACATTTGATGTGAATAGTAGCAGATTCGAGCGCAATTTCTAAGCGCGTCTCACTGTTTTCAGATACAAAATGTCCTTAAATTTGTTTTTCATGCAAATGACATAAGAGTTCTGAAAGTTGGTCCTTTTGTCAATCCTCCACTAAGACCTAAATTCAGCAATCACCCCGTCTTTTTAGGCACTCTTTTAGATATTATTTGTGTCAAAAAAGTCATTCTGACTTGGTTGACAAGCATGATGATTGTCTCCCCTGGCCAACACATCTCTCCTCTCTCTCTCTCTCTCTCTCTCTCTCTCTCTCTCTCTCTCTCTCTCTCTCCTCCTCTCTCTCTCTCTCTCTCTCTCTCTCTCTCTCTCTCTCTCTCTCTCTTCTCTCCCTAAAGGGGTCAAGGATAGCTTGTCTCTCGTGTGTTCGTTTCCGAGTTGTCACACATCTTCTCAGCGCTGTTCCCTCTTTCCGTGAGGGTCATGACTTCATTCCACTCAGGATAAAGACCGGCAGTGGGTTGGGAGGATTTGTGTCAGAATTGCAAATTCCAGTAATAAATTTCTGTCCCTCTCCTGCCACATTTATGTGAATTAGGATTCATTGAAGGTGGTGGGTGGGTTGGGTGGGGGTTGTACTGTGTCTTTGTTGGCCTTTTGGATGAGTGGATTTCTGGGAGCAAACACGGTTCCTGAGCTATGCATCAATTTTGTGATGCAGCTGTCAGTGCCTTCTCCTTCTCCTATCTGTCTCCATCTTCCCCCTCTTCCTTCATCTGTTCAATATCTTTAACTTAAATTTTTTTTTTTTGGGGGGGGACGTATTTCTAAATAAGGCATGCATATGTTTACCCTCTTTTTTATCATTTCTTTTTTTTTTTTTTACTGTTTTCATTTCTGCTTACATTCTTGAGGGCTGGATGTTCAAGAAAAGCACGGAATGCTTAATCTATTACCATAAATGATCATCATTTGTTCTATGTCTGTCTATCTGTCTCTCTCCGTCTCTGTCTCTCTGACTCTGTCTCTGCCTGCCTGTCTGTCTTCTGTCTCTTTCGGTAGGTCTGTCTGTCTGTCTGTCTGTCTGTCTGTGTCTTGTCTTTCACGTCATTCCTATTTTTGAAAGAAGACAAAGAGTTCAGTATGATAATAATGATGGACAAGATGACACGCTATGTTGGCACAGTTTCTATCGCCTGGGTTGTACAGTTCTCAGTGCTATCAAAAATGGCTGCAGTTCCTTGGATGACTTCTGACTCTCTTCCTGTCTGTTTTCATTACACAACTTTCTCCCAAAACTGTTTTGATGCCAGTTAACAAAACGAATACATGTAATTTTTGTTTGATGTAAAACTTAATCGCATGTTTCTTTCTTTCTTTGTTGTTTGTTTGTTTGTTGTTGTTGTTGGTAGTGTTGTGGTTGTTGTTGTGGTAGTTGTGTGTGTGTGGTAGTTGTGGTGGTGTGTGTGTGGGGTGGTAGGTGGTGGGGTGTGTGTGATGTGACAGACAGACAGACAGACAGACAGCAGAGAGAAAACAGAGAGTCATACAGAGGCTGAAGAGTCAGATAGACAGAAAGACCGACAGACAGAAGTATGAGGTATAAACAATATAAATAAATAAAGATAATAATTATATACATACATACATATACACGTCGTCTTATAAACACATCATGCCAAAGCTAGAACCAGCTAAACTCCAGCAGCAGCAGCAGCAAGACTACGACATTTGTAGGAAGATTAAAAAAGAAAACCCAACCCAACCCGTGTAGGGAGGGAGAGGGAGGGGGAGGGAAGAACAAAAGAGAAGGGTTTTCACAAAAAAAAGACTGATAGAATAAAAAAAAAAGTAAAGAAAAAGACTGAGGGTAGAGTGCCAGGGTTGGAATGTCAGTGCTGCTGCAGGGAGTGAGGTGTGAAGTCATCTGCAGGTCTGGCAGCGGTGCCAGCCTCATTGCATGCAGTGTGCCCGCGTTGAGGTCACGGGTCGCACGTGCAATTTGCTTTCTGGCGCCGCAAGTGCACAGCTGAAGGTGTTGGGGAGCACATGGGGTCTACTCCGGTTATCTCCCCCTTTTTTTTGACTCTGTGGTGTGTGTGTGTGTGTGTGTGGTGCGTGTGTGTGTGGGAGAGAGAGAGAGAGAGAGAGAGAGAGAGAGAGAGAGGAGAGAGAGAGAGAGAGAGAGAGAGAGAGAGAGAGAGAGAGAGAGTCTATCTGTTTGCAACACAAGACACACACACACACGCCGTACGCGCGCGCGCACGCACACACTACATACACTCTTTCTTATCTCTCTCACACACACACAAACACACAGAACACGCACATAATCGCGCACATACACACACATGCACATGCACGCACACACACACCACACCACTGACACACACACACACACACCGACCTCGTCTCTCTTTGCCTCTGTGTCTCTTTGTGCATGGGCGCGCGCGTGTGTGCATAGGTATGTGTATGTGAGTAAGTGTGTTCTGTAAGTGTGTGTGTGTGTGGTGTGTGGTGTGGTGTGGTGTGTGTGTGTGTGTGTGTGTGTGTGGTGTGTGCGTGCGTGTGTGTGTGTGTTCTGTAAGTGTGTTTGTGTGTGTGTGTAGATGCAGGTATTGTCATTATTATTGTAATTGCTATTGTTGTTGCTTTTCTTTATTTTTTATGTGTCATGTGCTATGTTTCTCATCCCTCATTGCACCACCCACACACTAAAAGATAGAAACAAAGAGAAACAAACTGAAAAAAACCAACAACGCTGCACCATTGTATTAAAAATCGAGATACATTTGTATCTTTCTAGTTTATCATTTTCTTTTTCCTGAAACAGTGCCTTTTTACATGGTGCTTTTGTTATGTCTTCCACTCCTCCCCTCTCTCCATTCATATTTGTTTTTGACTCTCTTTTCAAATTTTTTTGGATGACGTACTTGCTGAGTGGTTATAGCATCGCTGTTGTGGTCTGACAGTCACCGATGTAACAGGTTCGAACCCCTGCTAAGATGTTTCTTTGAGGATGTCTTCAATTTTTCTTAAATATTGTTGAATTGAATTGACTTACCAATCGGAACAACCAAAGTCTGGTAACTCTTACCAAAATATTCAAACAAAGTAATGGAGAAGACGATAACATTCCTAACTTATGTGAAATTTTGGAACTTTCATATTGCTGGACAAAGAACAACTACTGCGTTATCAGTTTTTTTAACTGGAGTTTATCACCAGGAGTGGTCACTTAACTTTAACCCCTCCCCAAATAAGCCCACCAAAAACAAAAATAAAACCAAACCAAAAAAGAAAAAGAAAACCAGGCAAAAGTCCAGGACAACTTTCTCAGCACACTTATTGCATCAATTTTGATAGTAAACCTAACCCTGGCCAATATGTTTCATGCATCTTTCTCCAAACCATCTTGCTGCTGTCGTTTTCGATTTTCTTGCTTTTTATCTGAAAACTGGTTGCAAGGTAACATAGGAGGCACTTTTCTTGGACAATAAGCAATTGTGTGATCATGTGGCTTGGCTGCAAACACATTTGCTCCCTGAAGGATGAAATGGGGGTGAAAAGACAGATAGATGTTTGGAATCAGGCGATTTTCTGGTTATTTGCTTGTGCAAGCTTTCCTATCTGTCAATGTAAAATACGAGTGACATAAACGATTTAAAACGTCCCTATTCTTTATATGTTTCCCCCCCTTTTTTTTTCTAGTTCTTAGTGTTTGCAATTACGCCTCTTTTTCTTTGAAATGTGTTTGATTCTTTGGCGAGAACTTTTGCAGTAAACGTATTTTGCTTAGATTATTATAAAAAAAGTCATTAAAATGGTTTCCACTGATTGTTCCGTTTGATATGATTGATTTTTAAGTAAGGTAACAAAGTAATCTCAGTTGGTTCTGTTATTCGCTTCATTACATTAATAAAGTTATTTACAATCTCTCTCTCTCCTCTCTCTCTCTCTCTCTCTCTCTCTCTCTCTCTCTCTCTCTCTCTCTCTCTCTCTCTCTCTCTCTCTCTCTCTCTCTCTCCTCTCTCTCTTTCTCTCTCTCTCCCTCTCTGGGGAAGCATGTATTTGCAAGTGACTTATTTTGCGTATGATATATTATACTTACATTACCAAAAGATCAGCGAATGACAACCATAGAATACACCACTGCGTCAGACATGCGGTTCAATAGATAAAAACTACAAATTTTAGCTGAATACTTTTACCTTTTCTTGTAGTTTTTCGATAGAGCTCTAAGATTTACCAATGTTGAGATGTTTGAGTATGCGACGTTATTGCTTACCACGAAGGTAGCCGCATTCCACTTAAGGAATGGTATCTAAACACAATACTAATATGCATGTGCTTTTTTAATTGTTAGCTGTTCTTATCGGTGTATAGTTCATCTGAAAGACTTTCAGGTGAATGGATTTTGTACTGATATTAACTCTAAGGCAAAGATTTCTTCTCAGACGGGTACCTCAGTGGTGGCTCGTTCCCACGCCGTCATATCGCCATCTGAATGCTCTAGCCACTAGCAGACCCCACCCCCATCTCGAATCTGTCTTGATAAGGATGTACAAAAGAGACGGGTCATCATTTCATTTTACACATTTTCCGAGGACGTAGAAAATGAACCTACCCAGTGGATAATTTTTTGTGGTAAGCAGCTGAGACTTACTTTAACACCAGCAGCTCTGAACTTTCAGCAATAACATTTCATTAATCAACAACCAGTCTAAAGATTTTCTCATACTTTAAGCGTAAAAACTCGAGCACCCTGAGACGTTATGCAAAACCTTGATACAATGAACACGCATCAAATCAAAGTTGTGGGATTAACATCAAACGCAGTTAAAACCAGCCAGAATATGAGAACATAAACAGGAGACAAGGGATAAGAAAAAAAAGAAGAGACGAACTCTTTTGTGGTGATTTCAAACAGGCCGCCTCCAAATTTGGTTCCAAGGTGCTTTGCTTCAGTGTGCTGGGAAGTCAATGTCTGTGTGGCCATTTCAGCTTGTTACCTAGCCGCTAGCTCCTTGATCCTGGACACAGCCTCTCCTCTTCTCAACCTGCAGCCAGCCAATCCACAAAGGAAAAGAAGACAGAAGGCATTAAAACTGAACACCACTGTAGTTGGAGGAAGGAGGCGGTAAGAGTATCCATCCATCAAGACTTGCAGCCAATAACATGCCCGGCAATTGGCTGCAGACATTTTTTCCCCTTTCTCTGTCCTGTCCCCTGTAACGGGCACGTGACTAATCAAGTGGTGAAACACTAATCAGAGAAATGGCGCTCAGGGTGTGAGTTTCCCGACAGAAGTGCTCCTGTCAGGAGGGTCTGTGCAGAGTGTCTAGCTGCTTTCTGGGACTGTCAAATTAGACTGATTGCCGGCTGTAAGAAAAGGTCTTGATTAAAAATCATATTACACCTTCCTCTCTCCTTTATTCCTTCTTTCAATTTTGATAAACCGAAAATGTCTGTTCAGCAAGACTGTAGCCTTAATTACAACTGCAATACGAAAAATAACATAATTGATGACCATGCCAATGTTGTCGACGAGAACAGCAGCAGCAGCAACAACAATAACAAAAAAGTGGAACTTGATGAGAGTTTAAGCTTGTTTACTTCTTTTGTGCAAAAGAAAAAGAGTAGGGGCAAAAGACTAGTTCTATAAAATAAATACGAGATGTGATAGGTTGAATTTCAATAAGATGGAAAGATCTATGGGAAAAAAGAGACTGGAAAGGGGTGAAGAGAGAGAGAGAGAGAGAGAGAGAGAGAGAGAGAGAGAGAGAGGAGAGAGAGAGAGAGAGAGAGAGAGAGAGAGAGAGAGAGAGCAGTCTAGAATATCAAGAGATTGTTCATCTATTAAATTATCATAATTATCCATCTATCTATCTATCTATCTATCTATCTATCTACCTATCTATCTATCTGTATGCTGTCTGTCGCTCTGTCTTCTATCTATCTATCTATCTATCTATCTATCTATCTTATCTATATCAATCATATCACAAACACACACAACACACACACACACACACACACCACAACACACACACACACACACACACACACACAACAAACACACAACAATATATATATATATATATATATATGTAATATATATATATATATATATATATAATATACTGTGCTAGAAGATAATGTTCAAATATACTGAGTCTATATCTTTATGGTCATAATAGTATGTGGAGTGTTTTTCAATAGATAAGAAGTACCCGACAGAGGGTGTTAAACATTTTTTCACTTTACATTGATAATGTTATTTTTCACACAAAATAATATGTATCTAACTAAAAGTTAAAAAGTAAAGTCTGTCCCGAGCCTAAGGCTCATCAGGCCGGTGCTTATCCCGGTTTCTGTGGCGTTAAGGACTGAGAGTCATAGACTCCCCCTGGATAGGACGCAATCTATCGCAGGGTTAACCCCCAACACAAGGTTGGTACCCATTTTACACCTGGGTGGGGTGAGAAAATAGCCGTAAAGTGCCTTTTCCAAGGCACAACGCCACAGCCGAAAGCTGGGATCGAACCCGCAACCTTTAGATTACGAGTCCAACGCCCCTAACCACTAGACTACAGCGGCGGCATCTAACTAAAAGGATCGGTTAAAAACAGCCCGTACAATTTAAATCAAAAAGATTTTTTTCTTAAATAGATCTGTTATTAAGGCTTCCACTAGATCCTATGGTTAAGAGAATCCGAATGAGCATCATTTGATGATGTCCTTGCTACAAGCTCAGACTTGAAGGCCAATCAATTTATAGTTATGAAAAATTGAGACGAAAGCACCGATAAAGTAATAAGTGAATTATTGCTTTCTTTGCATTCGATAAAGCTATCAACCAAAGACAAATTCAGATACACACTCATACATGAGTATTGAAAATGATTTTTTGCTAAAATTGTCAAACTATTATGTCAAATCACAAAACGTCATTAGATTTCCAATACACAAGCAATTATAAACTAGTGTGATTTCAAAAAAAAATAAACTTTTTACATACATTGTGAAGTGTGAAAGTTAGCACTATGGAATGTGGTATGATACAGTCCAAGAACCTGGTCTCCAATTTCAGTATTACAATACATTTGTACATTACTAATGGCATCTGTATTTATCGAAGATCATCAACAACAAACCACAAAATTACATGATAGCAGTTTTACAGATATTAGCAACAGCAAAAAAAAAAAAACGGTTGTGTGTGTCAGTGAAGACAGTATTTTTCCAGATGTGAATGAGTAAGCAAAATTGCTTTTTTAATCCAAGCTATATACACATTACTTCTATTAGTCATATCATATCATTTTCACTTCTATTTTATTATCTCTATCTATCTATCTATCTATTATTATCTATCTATCTTTATATATTGTATTATTATATATGTGTGTGGTGTGTGTGTGTGTACGCGCGCAGCGCCAGTGCGTGAGCAAGCATTCCATCTTTTCCTCTTGCTTTCTCTCTCTCTCTCTCGTTGTTTAACACGTCCGGCGCCAAGTCTCTGCCCGTCTCCCAAGGAGGAAGATCCCAAACTTAATTTGCCAGGAGATAGATGGCATGAAATCTCTGAAGATTTCTCCCCTTGCCAGTCGCCTTCAAGACTAAGGCTCACCTTTCACCCCTCCAACCCCCCTTCCTTTTTCTGACCCCTATCTCAGAGGTCATTGACAGCAAAAAAAAAAGAATCATGGCGGCTTGCGCACTTCCGGTGACAAGCATTATGGATGTACTCCCCTGGCCGACGTATCTCCCTACAGGCCCTAGGATAGTTTGTCTCTCATATTTTCGTTTCGGGGTTGTCAAACGTTTCTTGAATGCTATTCCTGCTTTTCTTGTGGGTCGTGACTCTATTGGAGGGTAGGATGAAAGAGGTGACGGGCTGGGATGATTTTCGTCTGATCTGCAAATTCTAGAAATAAATTTCTGTCGCAGCAACATTGATGTGAATTAGGATTCATTGAAGGTGGCGTGTTGGGCTGGGCTAGAGTTTCGTTTTCGGGCATTTTGATGAGCAGCGCCTGGGGAGCCAGCAATGTTCCTGATTTGTGTATTGATTATGTGATGCAGCTCTTCTCTCTCTGTCTGAGTCTCTGTCTCTCCCTCTCCACCTCTCTCTTTGTCTCGCTTTCTCTCCCTGTGTGTCTGTCTTCCTGTCTCTCTTTGTATCTGTGTCTCTGTTGTCTATCTTTCTGTCTCTCTTCTCTCTCGATGCATCCCCCCTCTCTCTCTTTCTTTACGTACAGGTGCAGATTTAAATAGCCTAAGTACCCCGATGCACACACTTGCAACCTTGTTTTAACTCAACACAGAACGATACTCTCAAAGTATTAAACAGGTTACACATAAGGGTTAGCCTCCGGGGTCAAGTAGTATCTTCTATAGCTTGTCAGTTCAGAAACATTTTGCTGGTTTTCAGATTTTTCAAAGTATTAAAAAATGTACTGTGGACTTGTTTTCGGGGTTGGGGCGTTAAGATTGTGTGCTGTTGTATGTTCTACTAGTTCTTCTGCTCCTTCTCGTTCATTTTTTGTCATCTTAGTTTCATTTTCAATCTTTCATTGCTTCCTTTCGTCTCTTGCGCTTGTTTCTTTGTCTGCGGCTTTGTTTCTGTCTTTTCACCTGTTTTTTTATGCTTTCCGCGTTCTCTTCTATATCGTCTTTCCTCAAAGACACAATGGTTCATCTTTTAAATATAAAAAAAGTAACAAAGCAACTTCATGTGCTGTGCTCACTCTAGTGCTTTAGCACATGAAATTAAAACATAGACAAGATACACGCACACACAAGCGCGCACGCACTCGCACACACACACACACACCCACAAAGTGGCGCACGCACTCACACGCACACACACAACACAGAACACACATACCAACACACAGACAAACACACACCAACACATAGCACAAGACAACAACTTGAAGTAGCGAAGCATTTAGATATTACAACACAGAGAGACAGTAGGCAATGAGACACAGACAAACCAGCAGCACTTTGCAATAGACAGACAGACAGGACAGACAGACTGCATGTAGCGCAAGATAGAGTACTTCTACAGAGAGACGACACGAATGAAGACTGACAACAGCAGACAGACACAACAGACAACAACAGCACACACACACCAGCACGCATGCACGCACGCACGCACCACCACACAAGCATACATCCGCATGTATATGCGAACACTCACAGCCATCTACATGACGATGTTTATCTCACCAGCAGAGTATACTTCTTTGTCCTGACTGTCCTCCTTCTCTCTCTCTCCTCTCCCCGTTTTTGATAGGTTGTCTTTCTCTGCTTTTCTTCTTCTTTTCCCTTTCTCTCTTTGGTTTTCTTTTTGTTGTTGTTTCTCTTGTTTCTTTTGTCCAAGGTTTTGTCGTTTTTTTCTTGTTGAGCTTTTTCTTGTCATTCTTAATCTTTATTGCAGTCCTGGTTGTTCTTGTTCTTGAGAGTCTTTGTTTTCTTCTTTTTTGTTTTTCTTCTCCTCATTGTTGTTGTTTTTCCTCTTGTTCTTGGTCTTGTTGTTGCTGCTCTTGTACTTTTTCATGTTGTTCTTGTTTTTGTTGTTGTTCTTCTTGTTCTTGTTGCTGTTGTTGTTCTTCTTGTTCTTGCTGTTGTTTTTCTTCTTGTTCTTTGGTGTTGTTGTTGTTGTTGTTGTTGTTGTTGTTCTCGTTCATGTTGCTTTTGTTGTTATTCTGTTCTTGTTTTTTATGGCTCTTGTTTTTCCTCTTTTTATTCTTGTTGTTTTTCTTGTTGGTGTCGTTGTTGTTGTTGTTGTTGCTGCTGTCATTGGTGTCGTTGTTTTCGACGTTGTTGTTGTTGCTGCCGTATTTCTTCTTCTTTTTTTCATTATGGACATACTGGTTTTGAAAATCTGTGGGTTTTTCCCTTTCTCTTTTTTTGTCGTCGTCTGTTTCTTCGTCGGCTGCTTTGTCTTCTGTGCTTTCTTCTTTTTCTATTTTCCATGCTCTGTTCTGTATAGTCTTGGTTCTATTGTGCTGTAATGAAAAAGCAAAATTATACATTTGCAAGTCCATGTGTAGTGATCACATCATTGACCTAGCATATGAAATTAATGGTGAACACACACACACACACACACACACACACGCACGCACGCACGCACGCACGCACGCACGCACGCACGCACACATATACATACACACACGCGCGCCCGCACTGGAGCTCTGGCCCAGGAACAAAAAACATCCTCTCAAAGATGCCTAACTCAGTCCATGTCATTTCTAGCTCAGCCAACAACGAAGGCCATATCTAGTCTGTCATCCCGCTCACTAAAAAAAGGAAAGGTTGCTTTAGCATTTAATTCTAGTTTACATTCAGAACATAATGATCCTCGTCTTTATACATGGAACAATGTTAATCTGGTAAAACAAACCTGTCAGTAACATACATGGCCCAGCCCATGGAAATAACGGAGTTATTGATGTCAGGAAAGAACCAGTTGTGATATACAAGTGTTGAGATGGTCGGAGTTACTGATGTCAGGAAAGAACCAGTTGTGATATACAAGTGTTGAGATGGTCGGAGTTACTGATGTAAGTAAAGCACCAGTGCTGATATATACAAGTGTTGAGATGGAGTTATTGATGTAAGTAAAGCACCAGTACTGATATATACAAGTGTTGAGATGGAGTTATTGATGTCAGCAAAGCACCAGTGCTGATATATACAAGTGTTGAGATGGAGTTATTGATGTAAGTAAAGCACCAGTGCTGATATATACAAGTGTTGAGATGGAGTTATTGATGTCAGCAAAGCACCAGTGCTGATATACAAGTGTTGAGATGGAGTTATTGATGTAAGTAAAGCACCAGTGCTGATATATACAAGTGTTGAGATGGAGTTATTGATGTCAGCAAAGCACCAGTGCTGATATACAAGTGTTGAGATGGTCTGAGTTATTGATGTCAGCAAAGCACCAGTGCTGATATATACAAGTGTTGAGATGGAGTTATTGATGTAAGTAAAGCACCAGTACTGATATATACAAGTGTTGAGATGGAGTTATTGATGTCAGCAAAGCACCAGTGCTGATATATACAAGTGTTGAGATGGAGTTATTGATGTAAGTAAAGCACCAGTGCTGATATATGCAAGTGTTGAGATGGAGTTATTGATGTCAGCAAAGCACCAGTGCTGATATATACAAGTGTTGAGATGGAGTTATTGATGTAAGTAAAGCACCAGTGCTGATATATACAAGTGTTGAGATGGAGTTATTGATGTCAGCAAAGCACCAGTGCTGATATACAAGTGTTGAGATGGTCTGAGTTATTGATGTCAGCAAAGCACCAGTGCTGATATATACAAGTGTTGAGATGGAGTTATTGATGTAAGTAAAGCACCAGTGCTGATATATACAAGTGTTGAGATGGAGTTATTGATGTCAGCAAAGCACCAGTGCTGATATACAAGTGTTGAGATGGAGTTATTGATGTCAGCAAAACACCAGTGCTGATATACAAGTGTTGAGATGGTCTGAGTTATTGATGTCAGCAAAGCACCAGTGCTGATATATATAAGTGTTGAGATGGAGTTATTGATGTCAGCAAAGCACCAGTGCTGATATATATAAGTGTTGAGGTTGTCTGACATTGATGTAAGAAAAGCACCAGTGTTGATTATACCAGAGTTGAGATGGTCTTCATCCTCAACAAAATCTTAGCATGAAGTGTAACCTCCATGAAAGGAGAACAAATCTTCTGAAGCCAGAGTGCGGCTGCCTATTCATGGAGCACATTTTGGAGAACACCAAAATAAGTGTCATGGATAAGACTGTAAATGAAGGCTGTGTGTGAGAACGCACACAAAACATCTCGCGCACATGTTAAAACGTGTTCTGCTTTTCGGAGGATTAGGGTATTGAGTGCCGGTGAGAACAGGTGACAAAATTTACTAAACTGTATGCACAGGGGCACTGAATGTAAAACAAAGTACACAAGTGCTTATTCCACTATCCTGGAAATAACGAAATAGACAAAGAATAAATCAGCTGCAAAACCAACAACATACAGTACCTTATTTCAGGTTTCCACTTGCTC
>CM060328.1:38211913-38218496 GCA_030674155.1 Stramonita haemastoma | reverse complement strand
ACACACACACACACACACACACACACACACATACACACACACGTACAGAATGAACGTGCATGCACCTAATCCATAAAATATTAGGATCATTATCTAAACACAAAGACAGTCTACCTACCCACTTTGCTATCGCTTTTCTCCCCTACCATTATAGATATCGATTCTTGTCTTTGAACTGCCAGAATGATCGATCAAGTCTGTGCAGATATCGATCTGAGCATTGTCTCACTTTCATTCTAATACAGCCCATGTATGGCGCCAAGATGGTTTATATTGTTGTTCGTATCATCATATATGTATATAGAGGCAAGTATGCATACACACACGTACGTGTCGCAAATTTAGACATAATTGCACACACACTCACACACACAACCACATACAAACACACACATATACACAAGCATGCAGGCACCCATACACATATGTACACGCTTGCACGCGCAGGCGCACGCGCTCACATACACACACAATCACACACACATACACACACACAAGCATGCAGGCACCCATACACACATGTACACACTTGCACGCGCAGGTGCGCGCGCTCACACACACATACACACACACACATACACACACACACATACACACACACACATACACACACACACATACACACATACACACACACACACACATACACACACACACACATACACACACACACACACACACACACACACACACACACACACACACACACACACATACACAGACATACACAAGGATGCAGGTACGCATACACACGTGTGCACACTAGCACACACACACACACAGACACACACAGACACACGCAGACACACACACACACATATACATACACGCGTGTGCGCGTGCGCGCGCGCGCACACACATACACACACACATGGTGGATCGGTGGTCTAGAGGTAACGCGCCTGTCTAGAAAGCGAAAAGTCCGGAAAGGAGTGTGCGGTGGTTCGAATCCCGCTTGGGCCCAAAACTTTTACCCCATCCATTAGACCATGAGTGGGGGTCTGGATGCTAGTCTTTCGAATGAGACGATAAACCGAGGTCCCGTGTGTTACACGTCATTATTTAGCACACATAAAAGAACCCACTGCAACAAGAGGGCTGTCCCTGGCAAAATTTTGTAGAATAGAAGGCACTCTGATAGAGACACAAATACAGCCAAAAGACAAACAAGACATGAAAAAATGGGTAGGCGTTGCACTTGCGGCAACGCACACTCCTCTTGAGGAGCAGCCCGAATTTCACGCAGAGATATCTGCTGTGACATAAAGTGGTATAAATAAATAAATAGATAAACACACACACACACACACACACACACACACACACACACACACACACACACACACACACACACACACACACACACACACCTGTTTTATATCGCAGACATTCCAGATAATTTTGTTGTGTGTAATATGTATTTCCGACAATGCTGGTGTGGATGTTAGTTAGCGACACGTGCTCATTTTGGAAAGGTACATGAACATATAGGCTACCGACAAAATGTATTCAAAAGTGATTCGAGGACAACCACAAAAAACTCTAGACTGTTACTCAACAAAACGATATTCAGAATTAAATTCATTTAGTTGTTGTTTTTTTCATGTTGTCTTCAAGTCCATGAGGATGTGTTGAGGCACTGCATGCTGAAATGTTCAGGATATGTGTCTAGAATAATTGGAGCCTGGCTAGGATCATCAATCTTCGAGCAGAAGTTTGCCATCTGTGTATGTTTATGTCATCCATACCACCAGCCATGGCTAGCCAACTCTGTTACATAAGACAGAGTTTAACCATGGGCGCGCGCAAAACATTGTGCATGCGTTCGTAGAAATGACCTCAGTCACTATAAGGAATTTCTGGACGGTGGAGTCAGTACCACCTTTATCATTAAGAGGGATAGCTCCTTCCAACAGACAAATCAAGGGAGACTCGAATCCACCATACCCTCAATTACTCAGATATCACGAGTATGATACATGAACCACTTGACTCTTTCTTCTACCCCTTCCACCTCCTCTTCCTGTGCATCTCCAAGACCTCTTCTACAGCCTTTTGTTTTGTTTCTCTAGAAATACTCTCTCATTTAAGCAAACTTTTGTAGCCTGGAGGGCACACACCCGTTATAGAACGTCAATCTGATAAGTGAAGTGACGTTTGAAGGAATATTCTCAAAATAATATTTATTATCGGAGGTTTTTAAAAAAATGTTGGTTTCTACAGTGTGAGAATTTTGATATCTACCAGCTGCCAATGGTCAAGACTAAACCTTTCATTCTTGTTGCGGAAATCATAAGACATTTGTTGTTTAATTGTGAGTGTGTATACGTGTGACTTTTAAAAATAAGTTTCTGCTTAAACCATTGCTATTCTGAACTGGACTTGTCATCCGTCAATTAGACCCTGAAGTGTCTAGTTGATAGTCTTTGAGTTGAAATGATGAGACAATTCATCAAAAGCATACCAGAGATGCGTATCACGTATCTAGCAGACCAGCTACACCTGATGGCGAGAATGACACGAACATACCCAGCATGCACTCTGCTACCTGGAGAGAGATGAGCTCCATTGACCAAGTCCTTCTTGCCTGCGAGTCCCAGCCTGAACAATGCAGTGCAGCGTCTCTACAACTCCGTGAGGAGATAAGGGAGAAGGTAGGTCAACTCATCATAGAGACCCCTACGGTTGCAAGAGAGTTGTGACTTGAGAAAATATATGGATGACAAGACATCTAATAGGAAAATGATTATGCAGAGATATAACAGAAAGAAACGGTATTTAGAGAAAGAGAGAGAGAGAGAGAGAGAGAGAGAGAGAGAGAGAGAGAGAGAGAGAGAGAGAGAGAGAGAGAGAGAGAGAGAGAGAGAGAGAGAGAATAATAATGATATATCTCTGTACATTACAATCTCAACCTGACAGACTCTTTGGTTTTTTTTTTTCAAACTACAACACACACAAACTGTTTCTGTTGTGGCCCAATTCTGGCATAGCAGTCAGTCAGTCACGATGTTCGTCTGTTGTTTCATTATTTCGTTCTTCACAAAAAATACTCCTTTTCTTTCCAATCACTGCTGTCTTGCCTATTTTTGAATATATGTTCTTTTTGTTTTCTTCCTTTTCTATCCCGGAAGAGCAGACAATCAGATTTAGTTCAGAGGGATCAATATGGCAGCTGTCTGGAGGCCCCAGATGGTGTGTCAGGCTCCGTGACAGTCTGTCCTACCTGACTGTAGCCGGCATCTCTCTTAGGGCTCAATTACAACAACTTTTGGCATTTTTTGCTTATCTTTTTTGTATTTTGGTTTGCACAAGCAGACTTAGACACACAAACACATACACACAGAGGCACGCATGCACGCACACACACATGCACACACACATACATACTCAAAAACACACACACACAGGCACACATGCACGCACACATAATTATGCACGCACGCACACACAGAGATCCACACAGACACAGACACCGTCTAATATCACAACTTGTGAAAAGACGTTAAATGAATTTGAACACAGACACCGACACAGATAAACACACATACAAACACACACAGACACACAAAGAAACAGACAGACAGACAGACAGACAGACAGACAGACAGAAAGGCATACACAGACAAGCACATGGACAAACACACAGACAGACAGGCGGAGACAAAGTAAAAACACGGAGAGTAAGTAGGAAAAAAATGCCAGACGCATGGAGAGAGAAGAACAGAGGAGCAGTAAGGATAAGAGAGCAAACACGAGAAAAGAGACAGAAACACAGACTGTCACAAACAGATTAACAGACAGAGAGAGACCATTAGAGATAGACAGAGGGACAGACAGACAGACAGAAAGACAGACAGCCAGACAGACAGACAGAAAGCTGACAAACAGACAGACAGGGAGACAGACAGGCAGACACACAGAAAGACAGACAGATAGAAAGACAGATAGGCAGAAAGACAGCAAGACAGACAGAAAGACAGACAGAAAGACAGAAAGACAGACAGACAGACAGTAAGTTAACCAGTGGGAACTTGTTCACCTGCTCTCCACCTGTACTTCACAAACATACGCAGTATAAACTCCACACCTCTGCTCTTGTTTCGGTACCTATGCCTCCAGGATTTCCCAGTGGCCTGCCTCCTCCCTCCCCCTTCCCACCTCTTCATCTCCTCCCATCTCACCGCGCCCCCCCCCTCCCTTTCGCAGCTCCAGTGCAATCTCAAGACCGCCCAGCTTGTGTTCCACACATTTTATTTGTTTTGTCATAAAGTGGTCATTGTGGTTAAAGTGGACAGGCTCATCGTCAGGGATAAGAATGTGTGTGTTTATTAGTTATTTTTAAAAAAATTATTCATTCTTTTATATCGATGATAATGAAGTAGGCATTCTTAAGCTTTTTCTTTTTTTTTACATCCAGTCCCTGTGTGTATGCAGCTTTGTAAATGTCATCTGTTCCCACCTGCACACGATGGCCTACTCTTCCGAAAAGCGGAACAGGATTAACGTGTGCGCAAGATGTTCTGCATGCGTTAGCACACGGGGCCTCGGTTTATAGTCTAATCCGAAGGACTTTTGGTGTGTGTATGTGTGTGTGTGTGTGTGTGTGTGTGTGTGTGTCGTGTGTGTGTGTGTGTGTGTGTGTGTGTGTGTGTGTGTGCGTGCGTGCGTGCGTGCGTGCGTGTGTGTATGTAATGTTTTTTGTTCGACGTTGTCTTGGAATGCTTAAACTAAAATGAAATGAATGTAGCTTTCTTGTGTCTATCGCGATTATCATGATTCGTATCAATATGCCTGTCAGTACTGTTATTGCCTTTCATAGGATTATCAAAGTGTTTCTGACTTGATTTGACTTGAACTCATCCCCAGGTCTAGAACTTTCTGTGTAAACAGTAAGGCATCTTCCCATTTCATTCACTAGGTGGGCTGCTTATTGCACAGACTGAAATGTTGCAAGACAAAACAATTCTAGATCTGACAATTTCTGTAATCTGTTTGAATGTGTGTATAGCTTAAAACAACAGAATTTCCGGGGATCAAACACAGGTGGATTGTTTTTTTAACGCTGTCTCAGAAAAAAACACACCTGTCGTATGAAGCGAATTTGTTTTTCGGGGGTTGGGGGGGGGTGGGGGTTGCTTCGCTTACAGATGTCAATATCTTTCCAATTACCAATCATTGTAGTTTGCTTTTTTGGCAACGGTGTTTATTTGTCTAATTGTTGAAGATAACATATTATGGTTCTGAATAATGAAGGCATTGTTTTCTGTTTAACATGAACACCCCGCTCCCCCCCCCCCCCCCCCCCCCCCCCCCCCGCCCCGATTTTCCAAGGATAGGAAATGAGTGCTCGTTTTACGTTCGCAGTCTCGACTGAATTTTTACGCATGTAATAATAATATTTATCTTTTTATTCCCATTATGCTAGGTAGCGTTTTCATGTGTGTCGATAGATACTATGTGCTAAGCAGTTGTAAAAAATTTCCAGTTACATTTTGACCAGGAGTCGCGCAGATGAATTTCTTAATCCAGTTAGCGACAAAAAATCCGTTTATTGACACAACACACTGGTTGTTCTCACCCCCCTCCTCCTCACCCTCCCTCCTTACGTTGATTGGGAAGAATGATTAGGAATGTGTGTGTGTGTGTGTGTGTGTGTGTGTGTGTGTGTGTGTGTGTGTGTGTGTGTGTGTGTGTGTGTGTGTTAGTTATAAAGTCGGTATGTCGATTTGTTCGCGGAGGGAAGGTGATAAGTGTGTGTATGTGTGTGCGTGTGCGTGTGTGTGTGTGTGTGTGTGTGTGTGTGTGTGTGTGTGTGGTGTGTGTGGTGTTTGAGATAGATAGATAGATAGAGAGAGAGAGAGAGAGAGAGAGAGAGAGAGAGAGAGAGAGAGAGAGAGAGAGAGAGAGAGAGAGAGAGAGAGAGAGGAACAGGGGAGGCACGCAAGCATATTCTTTATCTCTAAGTGTTGACACATGTCCATCTGTTCCTCGTGAAATGAGAATAAACGACGCACTCTAAACAGCAAACAACAACCATAACAAAAGTAATAAAAAAGACGACACAAAGAAACATGCACAGAGTCAATAAACCACAGCACAGAGTGAGAAATGTAAAGAACTGTTTGATGCTAGTTTTTTTCTTGAATTTTGACAGCTAAAAAAAAAAAAGTTAAGGAACAGAAAATATTAGTTGACAAAAAGGATTGATTTTCCTGACAGGCATATTTTTAAGCACTTTGGGCTAACAGTCAGAAGACAAATTGATGAGGATTTAATTTTTTCTTTCTTTTTTCTCCTACCCCTCCCATTTGATTCACACACATACGCACGCACACACACACACCACACACACACACACACACCACACACACACACACACACACACACACACACACACACACACACGCACACACGCACCACCACAACACACACACCACACACACCACAACACACAAACACCACAGACACTCAACAACAACAACACACACACAACAAGTCAAGGTGTTTATGGGCGGATTTAATTTGGTTTGCAATAAGCACATCTTATTTGTTTGCATAAGAATTTCTGAGCTGTTCATTGCAG
>CM060328.1:38181913-38206913 GCA_030674155.1 Stramonita haemastoma | reverse complement strand
GGGGGGGGGGAAGGGGGAGGGGGTTGTTTTGTGTTGTATGTGCATTTTGTATTTTGTATCACTTTATGTCACAGCAGATTTCTCTGCGTGAAATTCGGGCTGCTCTCCCGGGGAGAGTGCGTCGCCACAAGTGCAGCGCCTACCCATTATTGTTTTCTTTTTCCTGCATGCAACTGTATTTGTTTCCCTATCAGAGTCGCTTTTTTCTACAGAATTTTGCCAGGATCAACCCCCTTGTTGCCGTGGGTTCTTTTACGTGCGTTAAATAGTGATGTGTAACACACGGGACCCCAATTTATCGTCTCATCCGAAAGACTAGCGCCCAGATCACCACTCAGGGTCTAATGGATGGGGGGAAAAGTTTTTGGCCAAAACGGGGTACAAACCACCGCACACTCCAACCCAGACTTTTAACTTTCTAGGCAAGGCGCGTTATCACCTAGACCACCGATCCACCTATGTTTGTGTGTGTTTGTCTGTGTGTGTGTGTGTGTGTGTGTGTGTGTGTGTGTGTGTGTGTGTGTGTGTGTGTGTGTGTGTGTGTATGTGTGTGTGTGTGTGTCTGTGTGTCTGTGTGTATGTGTATGCATGTATGTGTGTAGCGCACGCTTGCGCGCGTGTGTGTGTGTACGTGTGTGTGTGCGTATATGTGTAGTGAAAACATTAAAAATAAGTTTAGTTCTTTCATATATAATACAATTCACAGATTTTCATTTCATACCTCACTGGGACTCCAGCAAACCTGACTCCAGCAAACTTGACCCATAGCCACCACCACCTTCCTCCTCTCCTCCATTCCTTGCAACAGGAGAAGCCTTCACCCCCTTTCCTGTGGACAGTCATGCCAGGCCTGGGACTGCCAGTGTGGACCTCCATGTCTCCACGTCCTGCCCACAGCTGTCAGCTGCACGTCAGGACTGCAGTCTCCCCCAGGATGGGGGCTGACACAGATAGGACAGGTAGACTGCCGCCACTGCCATTGTTATTGGCGGGGATTATGCAGCTAAGAAGGAAGGCTGGTAGAGTTTGGTAAAGATAAAGAATTTTGGGGGGTGCAACGGAGTTTATGGACATTTATGGTTCTCTAGGGTTGCTGCTATGTCTGTCATTTTAATTTTGGATTTTTAGAGTTTTGTTTTGCAGCAGGGGCTGCTTGGAAAGTTTTCAACTGGCAGCTCAGCATATGACAAGTTAGTTTTTTGTTAAAGCTTTTATTTGTTCTTTTATACAAAACATTGTGCAATACAGAGAAAGAGAGACAAAGACAGAGAAAGAGAGATAGAGACAGACAGATGTACAGATACGCACAAACACACAAACAGAGAGAGAGAGAGAGAGAATTAGAGAGAGAGAGAGAGAGGAGAGAGAGAGAGAGAGAGAGAGAGAGAGAGAGAGAGAGAGAGAGAGAGAGAGAGAGAGAGAGAACTCGAACTCGAACTCGAACTCGAAATTTTTAATGAGGGTAATTGGGTAAGCCAGAGGCTTCTTTACACCAGGCCCTCATGGGGACAAAATGAAAGAAATATGAATAAATCAATGAATTAATAAACAAATAAATGTAACATATTAAGAAAATCAGTCAGTCATATTACAATTCAATTATTGATAAATCAGAAAATCAATGAAGTACCACATAAGTGAACCAATCAAGTTACTAAACAACAATCAAACACGAAAAACTACCCTCTCTAACACCCCCTAGCCTAAACAAACAGTTCTTCCCCAAAGTCAAGATAAGATACACACACACAGGAACACACGCAAACACACGCACCACACAGACACAGACACACACACACAAACACACCCACACACACAAACACAGACGAGCACACACACGCACGCACGAACAAAAAAAAAACAAACACACACACACAAACAAATAAACACAATTACACCAACACGCACATACACACCAACACTCACAAACAAACACACTCACTCAATTACACCAACACACACTGGCGCTCGCGCATGCAAAGACAAATTATCCTGAATACATATCCATACGCATGTACATTTTTACCCATACAATGTGATAATTATGCTCATATAATAATCAAAATACGCATTAGATCCAATGCATATACATTCCAGGGCGTATCAATATTACTGACACAATTATCTGCATACAGACACGAATTAATAGTTGTACAATGTAAATTCTACAAAAGCATCAAATCTGGATTCAATGACCAGGAAAAATAACAACAACAACAACAACAACAACAACAACAAACAAACACACACACAACAAACAAACAAACAAACAAACAAACAAACAACAACAACAAAAACTTTCGTAAACATATACACACACGCATGCATACGAACGCACACACACACACACACACACACACACACACACATCACACACACACACACACACACACACACACACACACACACACCAAAACATACACACTCAAAAAACACAAATGACACAAACACACACACAACACACACGCGCACACGCACACACACACAAACGCGCACACACACACACAACACACACAACATACACACACAACACACACGCACACAACACACAACACACCTACACACAATACACTACACAACACACACACACATCATAGATGAAGAGAAGCATACAAACACACATGCACATACACGCACACACACAAAAACAACCACACACACACACACACACACACACACACACACACACACACACACCACACATCACACAACACAACACACACACAACAACACACACACATCACATCACACACACACACACAATGCACAATAAGCTTTCATAAACACATACACAAACTCATTCACTCACACCAAAAATACACACAAACACATACACACTCAAAAAAACACAAATGCGCACTAACACACACATACACACACACACGTACGCAAACACGTACACACACACACACACACACACACACACACACAAACACACACACACACACACAAACAACACAACACAAAACACAACACACACACACACACACACACACACACACACACACACACACACACACACACACACACACACACACAACACACGAGCACGCGCGCATGCACGCAAAAACGCACATTCACAAAAATAACATGGCATAGCACAAACGTCATTGTCGTCCCAAAGCACAATAAGCATCCTGAAAATGGAAACATCACTACACAGAAAGTAACAACAAAAACAAAACAATGAAAAGTTGTTATTTTACATATATATATATATATATATATAATATCACATATTCGTACTATATTTGGCATGAAAATTATTTATAACATTTCCATTAGATATCTGTAGTAATCCTTTTTGAATGATGTCAAAGTGCATTTGTTTTTGATGAAGGAAGGTATTTCATTCCATAATCTGCTACCTGAGTATACAAGAGATGTCATAAAAAAATCAGTTCTAGGTCTAGGAGTAACAAGGATAATTTTATCTCGGATGCGTTTTACTGAAAATCTGTCACAAAGGTATTGAGGGGAAAGGTTGCTCATAATTTTATACATAAGTATGCCTTTATTGTAACGACATCTCATACCAAAAGGAAGAATATTAAGCTCTTTGTAATGACTTATTTCTAAGGAAGAAGATCTGAGAAGGATTAGTTTTAGTGAACGTCTGTATACACTGTCCAAGGGTTTTAAGCAATTTTTACTAGCCAAGTCCCAGCAAGTTGATGCATAGTCAATGTCAGGTTGGATGTATGCATAAAAAAATAGTTTTCTGGTATGTTGGTCAAGAAAATGCTTAATTCTATTAAGTTGGAAAACTTTTTGGGCTATTTTCTTGGACAGTGTATAAACATGATTTAACCATGATAGGTTATTGTCAATATTAAGCCCAAGAAGCCTGTGTGAATTTACTTCTTCTAGTACATTATTGCAAATTTTTAAAGTATTCAAGTCACATAATTTAGTTTTAATGTTCTGACGTTTTTGACGTGTTGTAACTAACATGAATTTCGATTTATTTGGATGTAGGGCCATATGATTAGAGTCTGTCCATGTTACAAGTTTATTGATGTCTTTTTGTAGATCTTTGCATACTGATTTCACATCTTTTCCTGAAATGTGCAAAGTTGTATCGTCAGCAAAAAGTTCACAACAAGAAGAAAGATGCAAAGGAAGATCATTGACGTATATTGTAAACAGTATCGGGCCTAGAACAGATCCCTGTGGAACACCAAATTTGACAGGCATTAGTGAAGATAGTAACGAATCATGAAGGACTGCTTGTCTTCTATTAGTAAGGAAAGAGGTTAGTAGTTTAAGCGCTTTGGGGGCCAAGCCATAGATTGTAAGTTTCCTTAACAAAAGATTCTGATCAATAGTGTCAAAGGCTTTGGCAAAGTCCACGAAGACTACTCCTGTCAATAGATCATTGTTTATATTTAAGTGCCACTGTTCTAAAAGGTTACTGAGAGCTGTATGGCATGAATGATTTTCTCTAAATCCACTCTGATTTGGGTGGAACAAGTTATTGAATGTAAAATGTGATAGCAGATTGCGTTTGAGATGCTTTTCTAGAGGTTTGGACAAAGTAGATAGAATAGATATAGGCCTGTAGTTAGAAGGGTTGTTAGTATCTCCAGATTTGAAGACTGGAATCACCTTGGCATCTTTAAAACTTTGAGGATACGAACACTTTTCAATGCAAAGGTTATAGATATATGTAATATGTTCAGTAATTATGGGTGCAGAGATACTTAAAATTTTACTGTCTAAGTCATCCACACCACGGGAGCTGGATTGTTTCAATAAACACAATTCTCTATAAACCTCACTAACACTAAGAAACTTAAAGTCAAGCTTAGTCTGTATTCCTTTAGAACAACAGTAGTCTTTTAGTGAATGCAAGTCATTATTTACTGAATTATTAGTATTGATTAGTCTTTCTGCTACAGTGCAGAAGTGTTTGTTCATGCATTCAGCAGATAAATTTATAGCTGAAGAAGGACATATTTTGGAAGTTTTACCTGATAACTGATTTATAGCTTTCCATATCAATTTAGGGTCTTTTTTATGAGCAATAAGTTCTGAAAAATACTTGTTTCTAGCTGCTCTTTTCATAGATGTCACTTTATTACGTTGCTGTTTGAACTGGTCATTTTTTCCTGTTGACTTCAGTAATTTATCACGAATAGCTATGGCTTTAATGATTTCATCAGATAGCCACGGTGGCTTATCTTTTGGCTTAACACGTTTAGTCTGAATAGGCGCATGCTTGTCAACAATAGAAGAAAAGATACGATACCAAGTAAACAGACTTTGTCAGGATCAGTATACTGATAAACATCAGTGAAGCTTGCTGCACATAAGTCAGACATAAAATTATCAGGATTAAATGATTGGTAGCTTCGAAAAGATATACATTTGTGGCTACATTTAGGAATTTTAATACCTTTTTTTGACCAAGTCAGGCAAATTGGAAAATGATCACTAATACCAACAACTGGTACAGACATTTCTACTATATTAGCTGGGTTGGTGGTATAAATATGATCAATTAGTGTCTCTGAATGGAATGTTTTTCTGGTTGGAGTGTCAACCATTTGGGATAGATTATATAACTCAAATGTAAGTTTCCATTTGTCATGTGGCTTAATTAGATCAATGTTAAAATCGCCAAGCAGAATTATCTCAGTTGCGTAATCTGATGCCTCGTCCATCATGAGACAAAAACGATCAAACCAGTTGACCCGTTCGCTAGGATTTCTGTACAGAAATCCAAACAGAATAGGTTTATTTCCCTTTAATTGAACCTTCAACCAGACACATTCGATATTATATTTATCAGAAAAATTAACCTGAGTGTAGTTAACAGACCTATGTACATATATTACCAAACCTGTTTCAAGTTTTGTTTTAGCATCTTTTCTAATAATGTTGTATTCAGGAATTGATATTACACTGTCAGCAATTTTATCAGATAAACGAGACTCTGAAAAGCCAAAAACATGGAAGTGGTCATTTGAATTAGACAGAATAGAAGAAATATCAGATACTTTATTTAACAGATGACATATATTCAGGTAGCCTATTCTTAATCCAAATTTGCTCAACCATTTATCAGTACTGACATTGTTAGTCATAGCTGTTAGAGATGGAAAATATCAGCACAACCTCAAGGACCCTGTATTTTGGGTATGTAAAGGATTCTTGAACTAGCAATTATAAGACAATAGAATTTAGATCAAATACAAAGCAGGCACGAACAGTCAAAGCTTACCAGTAATATTCAAAACATCAAACTGTACATATATGCGCAAAGTGTAGTGCACACAAAAGATATGTATATAATTAGCAGAGAGCAAACAGAGATGTTAATAGGAAGAACAAAAACAAAATTCACCCAAACTCCAACAACAAGCAAAAAACCAAATTCTGAACTGGAGAAAAGAACAAAAAACCCCAAAAAACAATCACGCTTCAGTAACCTGCAGACTCAAGGCAGTCTGTAATGTTCAAAATACAAAAGCTTTCTCCTGCGATAAAGACGTTCCTTTCCTTTGATCTCTTCTCAGATTTGCAACAATCTCTTCAGTGTCCCCAGTCCATGATTCCGCTGGCACAATTGATCCACCAGGTGAGAATCATCATAAATTTAATACTGTACAAAAAGGCAAGGAAAATACCAAGGGCCTCAGGAGAAAACAGACAAACTAAGACACTAATAAATTTAAGTAACTAGAAAGTTTTCCTTGATATTATTAACAACATGCATAAAAAGTAACCAAAAGTCTCCTGCTATGATTTCAACACTCAATTAGACATGAGACAACCACATTGATAAGGAATTCAATAAGAGTATTTAAAATTAAAATGACCGCCATGTCCCCAACCCACCCTTTTTTTTTTATCCATCAGCGTTTTACTTAAAACCTAGCATCTCATTAAGATACCTGTTGCGATGCTAAGTTAATCAATTGCTGTGCATACTGATGGGCAGGATTGCTGGATAGCCAACCCTGTGGGTTTGAATGACCAAAGGGTACAGGGGGGTAGTAATGTGAGGCAACAGGGTTTGAAGGAAAAGAAGGTAGTCTAGAAATATGGTCTCTATCTTGGAGACCATAAGGAGGAAACTGACATTGAACTGGAAATTTAGGAGGGGGATACTCTGAGTGCATGAAAGGTGGTTGTTTTAGTACAGGGCGAAAAGTTGGTGGAGCCCTTGGGGCAGAAAATAATGGCTGTAAATTTACATCAGTCAGTGGCTGGGTGTGATCAGCAACAAAGGATACATTGTTATTGGAGGGTTCTTGAATCTCCAAGGTTGCTGGTCCCCCAGATGAAGCTGGAGGATGATGATCCAGCTTGGGAAGTCCAGGCTGGTGGCTGCTTCTTGACGGTAGAGGAGGGAAGTCCACTGGAGACATCATGGCTGGAACACCTCGGCCCCTGGTAGAACTTGTGTGCCTGAGGGGTCTGTCCCATTCAGCACGGAGATTTCCTTGTGCACCCCCTATGTTGTTTGTGAAAGGGGGATGGCCACTGGGAGCACCACCCTGATCTTTAAGAGGTAACATATTATTCAAATATGTATCATCAGAACTAAGATGCGGTGGCTGGGGGAGGGCTTGTTTGAAGGTAACAGCCAGGCGGGCTGTACCTTTAGCGCTAGGATGAAAATTATCCTTATACAGGG
Organism: Stramonita haemastoma; assembly: GCA_030674155.1. Taxonomy (NCBI): domain Eukaryota; kingdom Metazoa; phylum Mollusca; class Gastropoda; order Neogastropoda; family Muricidae; genus Stramonita; species Stramonita haemastoma. Next base: position 38,199,268 of record CM060328.1, on the reverse strand, counting down.
CTTGGCGAGGAGCACCATTTTTTGTGATGAATGTTTGGTAGTTATCCAGCATGTTTGTCTGTGATCTTGAGCATGCTGCATAAAGGTTTTGGTTAGAAGGTGCAACAGTATTATTTAATGCGTGTCTGCCCCGTGCTGGAATGATTGAGCTAAAAGCCACATATGCATTTGGAAAACAGGTTTTGCTTAGCAAAATAATTTTAGACCAGGTTGAATCGAGATTTGTCCATTTGAACAATCGTTAATTCCCACATGTATGATGACAGTATTGATATTTTCTTGTCTGTTGAAGTCCTGTAACCAGTTTAACAGATCTGCCACAGTTAGTCCAGGGATGCAGATTTTAAAGAGTGGATCATTAGTTGTTCCCAGTCTTTTGGGATTGATGTATCTGATGACAGAGTCACCAATCAGAAGAGAGGAGGCTGTAGCTGGGATGGTTAGTTCTTTTAAGATTTGCTGTGAAGTTTTTCCTAGTTCAGAGTGAAGTTGTGTGCTTGCATGATTAGGATTTGGCAGGACTTTGGGAACAGTGGATTCAGAGCTTGGAGAAAAGTTTTCGCTCTTATTACCTTTGGGTTGTCCCTCATCCTGACTGAGATGAGAAAGCAGCTCATAACGGTTTTGGATTGGCACAGTAATGTCGGATTTAATACCTTTAGACTGAGTCTCAGAACTGTTTTCTACTTCTGTATTGTCATTTACAACAGTTGGGTGAACAGAGAAGGTGTCTTCAACTATTGTGTGGACAGGTGGAGGTGAGAAAAGAGGGTTGTCAGGAAGAATTGCCCAAGTATCTTTGTCATTGTCACAGCCATTGGCATCACAGTCAGTAGGAAAGTCACATTGTGTAGACACAGTATTAGTCTGAGGGCTTCTTTTCTTCATCTGTTTAATTTCAGAGTGGATTGTACCTAAACTTGTTTTGATTGATTTGTTATCTTTAATCACGTTATTTATTGAGAGGTCAAGTTTTAACAAGCTGGCTTTAATGTTATCCACTGTAGAAACAAGAGATTCAACTGTCTTGTCAAACTGTCGTTTCAGCTCATTTTTAATAGCCACTTTGGAGTTTTCGATGCTGGACATGAAATCAGCATCACGCTCAGCTTGAGCAGCTTGCAGACTTTCAAGAGCTGTTTCCATGTAATGGAGTTTGTCAGAAATGTCCTTATTAGCATGCTGTGAAGGGCACAGCGTCCTTCTCCTATAGCGTTTTGCTTGCTTTGCCAGTTTAGGAGTCTTTTTCACACTGTTTCTGGATTCAGCAGCAGCATTAGGGTTGTGAGCAATGCTGTCACTTAAACTAGGTATAGTCTGATGAGCATTATCTAGATCATTGTTTTGATCCAGAAAATCATCAGCTTGTACGTCTTTTGTCTCCTCAGAGTCAGGTGACAGAAGAGAAAAGTCCTCCATATCACCTAGTAGTCTTTTCTCAGGAGGCAACTGTTCTGGAGAAACAATAGTATCAGGGGAAGACACAACATGGGGAGTAATTGTAGTCCAGCTGCAAGCTGGTGGCAGTAACTGTACTGCACTGTCGTTTTCTGACAGAAAAGTCAGAGGATGAGAAAGTATTTTGTCATAAAATGTTTGAGTGTCATCATCATGGCAGTATTCCAGCACTGCATCTTTTAGCATTTCACACTCCTCCTCCTCCCATGGAACACAAAGTATGCCCTGACACAGTAGGGTTCCAGAGCCCTGACGTGTAAAATATAAGGACACAGTAATGCACTTTAACTGTTTATGGAACACACGAATAACCGATTTAGCCAATTGAGTGGATATGGGTTCCTCAATCCAGATTGGAAGGGAAAGAGGACAGTCATTACAGTCATAGTCAGATTTTTCAACTGAGATATTGTCATCAGTGATAGATGCATATCTATAAAACAGACAGTTTCTCCACGCAGTAAGTTCTTTGTCAGAGCATGAGAATCGTTTCTGAAGAGAATCTAGTGTAGGTTGTAGTTTATTATCTTTTTTCACTGGAGTGTCATTCGTTACAGTTGTTGACATGGTTAGTTTTCATTACTAAGTCATGTGACTTTTCTTATCGAGACATGAGTCATGTGATATAACACAGTCATGTGACATCACAGAGGTTGCGATAGTTCATCATGCCAGCTACACAGATTGGGGACAGGGGAGAGAATTACAGGCAATTCATTTTGACAGTTCACGAATTATGCACCTTTGGAAGTGTCCAGCACAAAACACACTTTATGTCAACAAGGCAACTGCACGTGCAAAAACGGCCCAACTGTACAGCACAATATAAGATCGTGAGTTAATAGCAGGCCTGCACAATTTCCTTCATTTCCTTCATTATCTTATATAAAATTGTTTTGTGCTAATTACGGTCCATACCTGAGGTTTTGACATGAAACATCGATACCTTTGCTTCCTTTGTCTCTAAGCGCACCCATCTGCAAAGTATCAGAACGAATAGCACCGTATAACACCACGGACAGGGCAATATCTGCAGAGCGATTAAATACACGTCTTGCCTCTTGCCTCTCTCCTCTCTCTCTCTCTCTCTCGAGAGAGACAGACAGACAGACAGACGGACAGACAGACAGACAGACAGACACACACACACACACACACACACACACACACACACACACACACACACACACACAAACACACAGAGAGACACACAGACACAAAGACAGGCAGACAGACAGACATTCCTTGTTGACTCTCAAAATCCCTAGTGTTTGAAAATGACACAGCCAACAATGCATTTCCTCTGTGCTGTGTTGTTCTAGGCACCATCGTGTTGATGTTGGCTTACTCTTAAGCAGTGCAAGTGGGCCTGAGGGAGATAGTGTGTTTTCATAAGGGATGGGGAAATTAACAGCGGCCCAAAGTGGCCTGTGGTCGATCCCACTTTGATGAGGGCTCTTATGATGATATAATACTTTGCAATCTGCATTTCCCTTTTTTCTTTTCTTTGTCTGTACGTACGTCTCTGTTTGTCTGTGTGTTTTGGCTGTGTCTCTTTCTCTGTCAGTGTGTCTTTGTCTGTGTGTCATTGTCTCTGTCTGTTCCTCAATATCTATGTTTTTTTCTGACTGTCTGTCTATCTCCGTCTCTTTTGTGTCGGTCTCTGTCTGTCTGTCTGTCTGTCTGTCTCTTTCTCCGTCTCTAACTCTGCCTGTCTGACTGTCTGCCTGTCTGTCTGTCTGTCTCCCTCTCACTCTCACTCTCTCTCTCTCCTGCCTCTGTCTCTCTGTCTCTCTGTCTCTTTCTCTCTCTCTCTCTCTCTCTCTCTCTCTCTCTCTCTCTCTCTCTCTCTCTCTCTCTCTCTCTCTCTCTCTCTCCGTGTATTGTGGCCTAAGGCCAATGTAGATATTAAAAAAGTTCAGAGTTTAGAGTTCTCTCTCTCTCACTCTCTGTCTGTCTGTCTGTCTGCCTGCCTGCCTGTCTGTCTGTCTGTCTGTCTGTCTGCCTGCCTGCCTGTCTGTCTGCCTGCCTGTCTGTCTGTCTGTCTGCCTGCCTGCCTGTCTGTCTGCCTGCCTGTCTGTCTGTCTGTCTGTCTGTGTCCATCACCCTTCTCCTCTTCCTTCCAAAATTTCTCCTTTCCTCTATATCTGTTTTTTACTTTGCACTGCTTAGTACTGGTCTCTGTTCTCATACAAGCTTATGATATAAAACGTTTGCTTTCAAAAGTCTGTTTAGAGCAGTTCTATATAATCACATGGCATGTATGCACGAACGAAAAAAAATAATGATATGTCAAATATGGCTAAAACATCAATAAACCTGTTTGACAGTGGCTTGGCAAACAAGGGCTTTATTCTCCTCCTACAGCTGTTGGTCCACCAGTTCCTCATCTGTGTGTTGGGTCAATACAGGGAGATTTTTGAGGAGAGCTTGCTGGAAAAGAGCTAAACGATTATTGGTTGACTCTGATAAATCCTCTGTGTGTGTGTGTGTGTATGTGTGTGTGTACGTGTGTGTGTGTGTGTGTGTGTGTGTATGTGTGTGTGTGTGTGTGTGTGTATGTGTGTGTACGTGTGTGTGTGTGTGTGCGTGCGTGTGAGTGAGTGGAAATGGAATGGTAAACAGCGGGAAGACTTTTCTTGCCTGCTTGCTGCTCTAGCTAAGGATTCTCAATTCTCTGATATTATCGGTTGGTAAGTATTCTCCACTTGACGGAAAGGATATGAGCTTTTTGCTTTACAGTTGTTTTGTATTGTGTTGTGTAGCGTTTTGTGGTATTTGTATAGTACTGTATGGTGGTGGTGTCTATCTTTATATTAATCATCATCATCATCATCATCATCAGCAGCAGCAGCAGCAGCAGCAGCAGCAGCAGCAGCAGCATTCTTCTCCCTCTTCTTCTTCTTCTGGTCAAAAAGGACAAAGGGTTGAGTGATTAAAAAGGACCCTGCGTTGACTTTTGATAAAAAAATGACCACGATTTGACTGTATACAAAGGACCCTGGGTTGTGTCTGAATATAAAAGCCCTGGTTTGACTGATTAAAAAAAGGCTCTGTCTGACTCTGGTTACAATAGGATCATGGATTGAATCTGGTTATAAAAGTCCTTGATCTGACTCAGGTTAAAAAGGACCCGGTTGACTCTGTTTTAAGACAAAAAAGACTAACACTTGACTCAGGTAAAAAAAAAGACCAATTGTTCACTCTGGTAAAAAACAAAAGTACCAAGAATTGACTCTGGTTAAAAAAAAAGACCAAGAGTTGACTCTGGTAGCCCTGGTGTTTGAAAACGGCAATGAAAAACAAAGACTAAGTCTTCGTTTGCCTCGCCTTGCCTTACCTTACCTTGCCTTTCTTTTGCCCTGCCTGCTATTCTTCCAGACGTCCTGGTAATCTGTTGATGCCAGCTAATTGCTGGGCCTCTGACATAATGAATGGTGTCTTGAGCGTGGAGGTTTAGTGTCACCACTTGCCTCTCTCATGTTTGACAGTGATAAGAGCTTCGTGTGTTTCCCATGTTGCTGTGTGTGTGTGTGTGTGTGTGGTGTGTGTGTGTGTGTGTGTGTGTGTGTGTGTGTGTGTGTGTGTGTGTGTGTGTGTGTGTGTGAGTGTGTGTGTGTGAGTGTGTATGTGTGTGTATGTGTGTGTGTGTGTGAGCGTGTGCGCATGCAGGCGGACGCATGCTCACGTATGTGTGTGTGTGCGTGCGTGCGTGCAAAACATTTTTTCGAGGGCAAAGTCTGTTTTTCTTTTAGCTTGCACTATACTATTATAGAGACCAACAGTAACAATAAAACAATGTCAAAATCACATATGAGAGAGAGAGAGAGAGAGAGAGAGAGAGAGGGGAGAGAGAGAGAGAGAGAGAGAGAGAGAGAGAGAGACAGACAGACAGACAGACAGACAGACAGACAGACAGAACAGACAGAGACAGAGAGAGACAGAGACAGAGAGACAGAGAGACAGAGAGAGAACAGAGAGAGACAGAGAAAGAGAGACAGAGAGAGAGAGGGAGGGAGAGAGACAGACAGACAGACACATAGACAGACAGAGACAGAGAGACAGAGAGAGAATGGAGACAAAGGGACAGAGAGACAGAGAGACAAAGACAGAGACACAGAGAGACAGACAGAGACAGACAGAGACAGACAGAGACAGAGAGTGAGAACATAAACTTCTAGTTCATGATTTTTTTGCATTTCTTCTTTCTGAATTCAAACTATAAAACGACAACAACACAGAAAGACAACTCCAGCAGTGTAACACAGCCACCCCCCCCCCCTGTCCCCATCCCCATCCCCTTCCCTCCTGTCCCTGCAACAGGAGAAGCCTTCACCACCCCCTTTCCTGTGGACAGTCATGCCAGGCCTGGGACTGCCAGTGTGGGCCTCCATGTCTCCACGTCCTGCCCACAGCTGTCAGCTGCACGTCAGGACTGCAGTCTCCCCCAGGATGGGGGCTGACACTGATAGGACAGGTAGACTGCCACCACTGCCATTGTTATTGGCGGGGATTATGCAGCAGAGGGGGGATGGAGGGGTGGGGGGTGGAGAGTTTGGTAACCAGAAAAGAGGACATTGCTGGTGTAGGATTTTCTTGGTTGATTGCATTTTTATGTCATGGTGTCTGGTATTGTTAAAAAGTTGTGTTTGTTGTAGTAAGGGTAGGCTGGAAATGTTTTATTACACACACAATTTTTTTTTGAAGCATATGAAAAGATAAAAGTGTGTGTGGTTTTGTGTGTGTATGTGTGTGTGTGTGTGTGTGTGTGTGTGTGTGTGTGTGTGTGTGTGTGTGTGTGTGTGTGTGTGTTTGTGTGTGTATGTATATGTGGTGTATGTGCGCGCGCGCGCGCGTGTGTGTGTTCATTTGCACATGTTCATACATAACATGTGTACGTGCAAGCCTGAGCTAATACACCTGTGAGCATGTGAGTTTCACTTGAATATACAGCGCATGAAATGGATGTCACTAATATAATGTCTATGTAACACCAAGGAGCATAGAGATAAACAAGGTTTTTATAGCATGGATATAAACATTTATAAACAAAAGCAGTTAAGGTAATTATCAGTTTTCAAATAGACACAGTAGTAGATCTATATATATATATATTTCTAAAGGTTATAACAAAGCCCACGACCTTTCACTACATCTAAACTGTCAGATGTACTGTCGCAATTCTTTCTTCAATCTATCAGTGTCTATTTTCCTCACCACGTACTCTTAGGTAAACCAAACCAAACACAATGACCTTTTCTGATAGGGCAGAGGTTTTGCATCCCTCAGCACTGTTGAGAAGCCAGGAAATGCCTGAGACCATTGCCTGCCTGCAGGGTGTGTCCAGCACAGAGGCAGGTCGACATTTCTAAGGGACTGTGGAGAGAAAGAGAGCAACACCATTGCTGCTGATTATTCTGGTAACCGTAGAACATGTAGCAAAGCAAACAATGACTTTGCCGTCCTTACACTGCTGATATTCCATACGCTGAATCAGCATGTGTTCATTGGTGGGGGTGGGGTGTGGGGGTGGGGGGAGGTGTCAGCTGTATGACTCCTTGCATAACTGGTGAGAAGTTAAATCATTTCATAGAGAGCAGAAAGCTTGAGTGCTCTGTGTTACTTTAGGTGTTCAACATTAAAATTATGGGCTGTTATGTGCCTTTCTCTGCGTCTGTCTTCCTCTGTGTTTCTCCTCGGCTACCAGTGAATCTCTTTTGCTGTCTGCTTGTCTCTTGTTTTTTGTAGGGTGCAATGACATAGAGACAAAGAGACACAAATGCCACCACACACACACACACACACACACACACACACACACACACACACACACACACACACACACACACACGAACAAACAAACAAACATAAACACACAGACACACACACACAAACACACACAAAACACACACACACACGCACACACACACACACACACACACACACACACACACACACACACGCGCGCGCGCGCGCGCGCACACGTGCACGCGCGCACAGAGAGAGAGAGAGAGAGAGAGAGAGAGAGAGAGAGAGAGTAAAGCTCCACCAGTCTCATACAGCCACTCACGGCCCCCTCCCCTCTCCCTCCCTACAGTAGGAGAAGCCTTCACCCCCTTTCCTGTGGACAGTCATGTCAGGCCTGGGACTGCTAGTGTGGTCCTCCATGTCTCCACGTCCTGCCCACAGCTGTCAGCTGCACGTCAAAACTGCAGTCTCCCGCAGGGTGAGGGCTGACACTGATAGGATTGTCAGAATGCCGTCATGACTAACTGAGTGGCACTGAAGATGTGGCAGCTGAGGATTAGGTCTGGGGGTGACGTTTGGAAATGCCAGTGTTGACCTTTTTTGTTGAATTGTGTGAGATTTTGATAAAGTTGTTTAGTTTTATTGTGGTGGTTTTGTTTTGTTGCTTTTATCAAATGGAAACTGTGTTTTGGGGGTTTTAGTGATCTTGCTAAAATTTGCAAACTGTTTTTGTAGTTTCCGATGCCATGGAAACCCTGCTACAGGTTGTATTAAACAAAGCAAGCTCTCAGACAGTCAAAGCCGTTAAAACACATTTTTTGCACACAATAATTGTAAACTACACAGAGTGAAGAAGGGATAAAAAAAACCCACCTCAATCATGAATCAGTCAGTCAGCAATGACCTATGCTTCAAGTGACAGAAGAATTAATACAGAAAATAACAAATGTCAAAACATGGTCACTGCATTCAAACAAAATAGATAGCTATTAACCTTTCAGTGTAGGTTCCAGTGCATTATCTGTAAAAGACAGTGTAGGAATGAGATAATGGTGTCCAAATGTATCACTTCAAGTAAAACATTTGCTGCTGCTGCTGCTGATAGGTCAACAGCAAGCAGCACCATTCTCTGTGATGGTGTCAGTAACAGATTGCAGTTTCATAGCTGTGCTTCAACTCGGCATGTGCTTGGTTTTCATTGTGCAGGAATACAGAATTTAATTTGACTACCATACCCCCTTTCGCATTGTTTCCTATTGCTATTTGCCCTGAGATTGTTCTCAATGTATGCAAGACTGTACTGTTTAGTCTTTGGCACAGGTAAAGGTCCACAGTCCACTATTCAGAACCAGCATATTATGCAGGACACCATCTTCTAAACTTCTTATGATGATATGACAAGGTAGACTGAGGGGCAGATCTAGAGTCAGCAAAATATTCCACCAGCTTCAACTCAAGCTGACAACACAGTTTTACTTGTCATAACTTGGTACCCAGCAACTAAAAAACAATGATACCGGTTTCCTTTTCAGAAGTTAGTAACTATCACCACCACCAACGACAAAAAAACTCAGATCTTACTGTATACCACCAATACTTTGCTTTGCAAAGAGAAGACAGACTTTGCACAATATGGAGAGAAAAATGTGTTCCTTCATTATCAGTGTCCTTCCCAGCGACTTTGTGTTCGAGGCTTGGGGGCACCACGTGCTGTGTTGTGCATGTGCTCCAGTACCCTTCATGGCGCATTGCCTCTTCTCACCAAACTTTTTTTTACCCCTCTTCCACCCCCTTTGGTTTGAAGGGCATCATAGAGGGAGAGAGTGAGAGTACAGGAGTGGGTTCTTTTGTTTGTGTCTGTGTGTTTCCATCTGAGAGTGGTTTACAGGAGTGGGTCTTTTTTTGTTTGTGTCTGTGTTTCCCTCTGTTTGTCTGTCTTCATCTGTTGCACTGTCTATCAAGTGACTGTTGTGATGTCTGTTGAGAGTCAGTCTATCACTCCCTCTTTGTCTTTATGCTCGTATTTCTTCATTATTTTCTGCTTTGTTTGGCCTGCTTTTTGTCTTGGTGCTTCTCTGAAACTTCCATTGCTTTTATTGCTTAATTAAACTTTCAAAGAGCACATTGACCTAGGATGAGTGCTTTGTCAGATAAGCAAAAGTGCAAAGGCTCACATTATCTTGCTTTGATTCTGAAACATTATTTTTAATGAGATTATCTTTATCTATGATAAAATTGTAGCATAACAGACTAAACTTTCCTCAGAAGAGAAAAGAATTCTTTGAGGTCAGGGTACAGCTGCTTCTATGGTGATAGAGGTATTTGAAATTAGCTGTCACATGCAAACTTCTCATCCAGTTTGCAGTTACAGTTCACAGTGAAACCTAGGTATAATGAGTGAAGCAGAATGCGCATCCTGAATGGTTTGCATGATGTTTAGCTGTGGAACACTCATCAACAACAGCAGCAACAACAACAGTGGCAACAGCTACAAAATCTCAACAATGTTGCCAAGTCGCCATTAATTCCCATATTTGATGTAATCAAAATAATATTTTAACTTTGTAGTCAACTTGAAGGGGATTGTTTCATTCAGCCAGCTTCAATTCATGCTGACAACACAGTTTTACTTGTCATAACTTGGTAACCAGCATCACTAAAACAACGACATGGGTTTACTTTTCAGAAGCTAGTAACCATCACCACCACCACCACCAACAACAACAAAAAAACCCCTCTCAGATCTTACTGTGTATCATCCAAACTTTGCTGTGCAAAGAAGGGGACAGGGGCAGACTTTGCATATGGAGAGAGAAACTTGTTCCTCCATTATCAGTGTCCATCCCAGCGACCCTATGTCCATGGCTGGAGGCGCCCCCTGCTGTGTTGTGCGTGTGCTCCAGTGCCTTTCATGGCGCGTTGCCTCTCCTCACCAAACTTCTCTTTTTATCCCCGTTCAGGTTTTGAAGGAGGGGTGATAGAGAGAGCGTTAACAAGAGGGGGTCTTTTTTTGTCTGCGTGTTTTTGTCTGTCTTTGTGTCTCAGTCTGTGGTGCTGTTTATTTGTAGGTAGCTGTCTTTTTGTTTTTATCTCTGGGTTTTTGTTTGTTCTATCTCTGTAAGTCTTTTTTTCTGTGTTTTGGTCTCCCCCAAGTCTCCTAGTCTATGTCTGTCTCTCAGTCTGTCTGCATGTGTCTCCATTTTGTTCTCTTTTTTATCTCCTTTCAGCTTTCTCGGTGTTTCTCTCTCTCTATCTGTATTTATTTCTGTCTCTCTCCGTCTCTGTCTCTATCTCTCTTTTTCATCATCATCATCATCATCATCATCATCATCATCATCATCAGCAGCAGCAGCAGCAGCAGCAGCAGCAGCAGCAGCAGCATTATCTTCTTCTTCTTCTTCTTCTTCTTCTTCTTCTTCTTCTTCTTCTTCTTCTTCTTCTTCTTCTTCTCTACCTTTATTTCTCTTTTGTCTCTCAGTACCTCTGTCTGAGTTTGCCTGTCTGTATCTCTTTATCCCTGTCTGTCTATGTCTCTGACATGGTCTGTCTTTGCCTGTATGTCTTTGCCTCTCACTGTGTCAACAATGAACTTTACCTCACCTTTTTTTCCTTGTATATCTCTTTCTGTCTATCTGCCTGTCTGCTTGTTTGTCTCTCTGTCTCTTCTTTATGTGTCCTTTTCCCCTCCACTGTTTTCTCTCTTAACTCATTTAGTGCCAGAGGCTGTTTTTGTCATCAAGCTGTTTGCCTTCAGGTACCGTCAGCATCTGCTGTTTCATCCTGCAAGAAAAAAACTGACGTAATCATGGCTTGCATAATTACTTTTTATACTGCAAGCCTGTGCTTTTTGGTCATTTTCAAAGCTTTTGCCTTACAGAAAGGGTAAATTTAAAAAGTCAAACATTAGCTTAGAATTTCATATTTTATTCTGCAACAGACAGTATCAGTTTTTTTTGAATAGTAGTCCTAGTTGCTGTTGAGTTTGCTGGATAGCAGATTGCTAATATTATCCATTTCTTGATTATTTTTTCATAGCACAAAAATCAAATAGAGCTTTATTTGAATTCATTCAATACCTTTGAGCAATAGCTATGTTTGCAGCATTTATGCAAATTAGCATAAGTTATGTTCAAACACCTCATCACATTTCCACATATTAGTAAGAAATTATCAAGTTTAAAAATGAAATAAAACTAAAAGCAGAAAACAAAACTGCTCTTTCCACGGCCTATGCAAAAATAATATCACAAGAAAGACCAAAGATATACACAAATTTGGTCATATATTCTTCAAAAATATTTCAATCAATCGAAGAAACATCCAACCAAAGTTTTATTTTTCTCCCAACACTGGTCACACGGAAGGACCCGTGCCCTCTCTTGCCTCGAGCACACCAGTTTCAACGCAACTTTTGTTAAAGTGTTTTGCAAAAACCTTTTCTTTGGAAAGAGAATAATTATGGTTTAGTGTCTACATCTCTCTAGGTATCTCTATCAGTAAGAAATAGACGATAGTTTTCTTAGTTCGGCCACAATGTTTGTTGTGGCCATTATCACCACCAAACACACCAACGCCTGCCTGGCTCTAAGTTTTCTTGGCCATGTTTGCAGCGAATCTGTTAGCAGCATATTGGCTGTGTTGGCTGAAGCAGTGTTAGAGGCTTCAAGCTGTTTGCTCAACGTCTCTGGTTAAGTGCTAAAGAATGAATGATATGGAGACACTCAGTGTTACTCCTCTACTTTCTCTTTCATGGGAAATAGATGATTTCTGAATGTAGAGGCCTGCTTTCTGTAGTTTACTTTTGTTGGATTGTGGAGATGACGAAACAGGTCGAGTTTGCATAGATGCTATTTTTCTTTTATATGGCTTCCTTTTTGTGGCTTTAAATTTAGTTGGGTGACGTAAGATGTTACGAGTGATATTCCTTTCTGTGTACTTTTTGTTTGGTGTGGTTTTAGTATGGATTTATTTTTGTGAGATGAGCAGCTTTCATACAGAGTTTAAAAGAATGCGTCTATGGAGCTTTGGCGACGTTTTCTGATTTGTTTGGTTGCACAATTTTTGTTCTTTTCACCATTGAATTTCTCTTAACTTCCAATGGTTCTTACTTTCCCGACATTCACTCCAGTCTTTTTTTTTTACACACACACCTTTATCCATATTTTGTTCTTTTCACCATTACATTCATCCAAATTTTCTATAGTTCCTACTTTCCCGATATTCATTCCAGTCTTTTTTTTTACACACACACCTTTATCCATATTTTGTTCTTTTAAACATTAAATTTATCTAAATATTCTATAGTTCCTACTTTCCCGACATTCATTCCAGTCTTTCTTTACACACAACTTTATCCATGTATTTGTTCTTTCAGAATTAGCTTTCCATGAAGACCAGCGAGTATTTGGCAGCAACTATTGCTGCCAGTGAGCAACAGAAAGAGGGCTGGCATTGTTGCGGAGTAACCCTGGAGGTGTCCTGTATTGTAGTGCCTGCTCTGACCAAACAAGCCAAGGCGCGCCTCCTCCCACTACACACACTACACTGCACTGCCCCACTTCTCTTCTCTCCTCCCTTAGCGACCACATTAGCCGTTGGTTGGTGCTGTGGAACAGGTTGCTTATATATTGGAATTCTGGCTCTTAGCTTTTATGATAAGGTTGAGGGGTATGGGTTAAGAGAGAGAGGTTAAGAGAGAGAGAGAGAGAGAGAGAGAGAGAGAGAGAGAGAGAGAGAGAGAGAGAGAGAGAGAGAGAGAGAGAGAGAGAGAGAGAGAGAGAGAGAGTTAATAACTGACTTTTTAACATGCCCTGCAAACTGAAGCAACTAAAAAGAGGTGTAAAACTTCAACGCTAAGAACCGTTTAACCATGAAAAGTATCTGAGCGAAAGCTGCATAGAAGACGATGCCTACAGCAAGGAGAGAGATGTTCCAGCATCGTAGAGAGATTGATCTCCCACACACAATCTCTGTCAGGATCACCAACGTGTCTTCTCCTGGGGACAACATCAGGGAAAGTTTGTTTACTGTCCAGGAGTCTTCAGTGTAACAGGGCAAACCCTACTTGCTTTCTTTTTTTTTGCAAGCAGTAAAACATTGTCTGCAGTTTTAAAGACATCTGGAAGTTGTAATTGTGCAAGTCCTGCTTTGCCTAGGTTGATGTTTTTTAAAAGTTTATGTTGTGTGTTTTCAAGTCATGTTACGAAGAAGATGCGGAGTAACCTTGTGGTTAGGGCGTAGTGGATATTTGTATTTTGTATTACTTTATGTCACAGCAGATTTCTCTGCGTGAAATTTTGGCTGCTCTCTCCGGGGAGAGCGCGTCGCCACAAGTGCAGCGCCTACCCATTATTTTTTTTTCTTTTTCCTTCATGCAACTGTATTTGTTTCCCTATCAGAGTGGCTTTACCTGACTGCCTGGGATGAATCCACACCGAGGCTCTTGTTCGAGCCCCTGAGTTTCCATCTGTACTGTCTCCACTCCCACGAAAGTCCTTAGGATGAGACTTCTAACTGAGGTCTTAAAGCACAAACGCACGCAGAGCATTTTGAGCACACGTCGATTTTTTTGTTTGCCTTTTGAAAGAGTAGGTCAGTGTGTAGGAACGGATAAAAACAATTCAAAACGCGTATACACAGTTATCATCTTCAGACACCATTCCCGAATCTGGAGTCTGGTTACCTTAACGGTGCTTAAAAAAAAAGGTCGCCTACGCAAAAATTCACCCTTGGGGAACTTTGAAGCACAAACCAGGAAACAGATGAAAATACGCCCCTTCAGATATAAATTGTCTGCACGCTGCTTTTATGATATTTAATTTTCTGAGGTTGTGTGTGCAGATGGTCCATTGTATGGGTCTACCTAGTGACATTAACAGTCTGTGTAATATGATTCAGATCATTGCTGTACACAACCATCAGCTTAAACAACTATGAAAACCAAGACCATGTTTGCAAACAAAAAAGTCACACACACATACACACATATACACACACAACTCTCTCTATCTCTCACACCCACCCACACAAACACACATATATATGTATATACATACATACGTATGTATATATGTATATAGATACATATGTATGTATGTATATATATATATATATATATATATATATATATATATATATATATATATATATATATATATATATATATATATAACACAAACAACTCACACACACACATACACACACATACATACACACACACACAAACACACACAAACACAAACCATCACCTACCTCCCCCCCACACTCACACTTTTAAATCCTAATCCACACACACACACACACACACACACACACACACACACACACACACACACACACACACACACACACACACACACACACACACACACACACACACACACACACACACATATATATATAAAAAAATTCTCACACACGCACACACCTCCACACACCACACACACACACACACACACACACACACACACACACACACACACACACACACACACACACACACACACACAGAGGGTGCAACAAACCTCACGATCATTTTATTTCTTTTGTAACTTTCTCTAATGATCTTGAACAAAGCCAAAGTGGAAAAAAGGACTGCAAGATTGTCCAACACTTGTCCCTCACACTCAGTTAGGTCACTGCCTTTGAAACCACGGCAGAAAGAACTAAGGTCTTTAAAGCCACACTGCAAAACTCTCCCTCATTTTTCGCTTCACAGGTCTGCATATTATCAAATGACCAAGGGGCACAATTCAAGATCAGAGACGGCAACAAGAAGCCAGAGAGAGAGAGAGAAAGACGGGACGGGGGCAGAGAGAGAGAGAGAGAGAGAGAGAGAGAGAGAGAGAGAGAGAGAGAGAGAGAGAGAGAGAGAGAGAGAGAGAGAGAGAGAGAGAGAGAGAGAGAGAGAGAGAGAGAAGAGAGAGAGAGAGAGAGAGAGAGAGAGAGAGAGAGAGAGGAGGGAGGGAGGGAGGGAGGGAGGGAGAGGAGGGAGGGAGGGAGGGAGGGAGGGAGGGAGGAGAGGGAGGGAGAGAGAGAGAGAGAGAGAGAGAGAGAGAGAGACAGACAGACAGACAGACAGACAGACAGACAGACAGACAGACAGACAGACAGACAGACAGACAGACAGAAAAACAGACAGGCAGACTGAGAGATAAACAGATAAACAGATAAACTGACAGATAGACTTGTTAATTTATTTTTTATGATGTTAGAATAACATTTGGTGTCGATCCACGACACCAAAGAATGGCCAAAAGAATGGACACAGTCTCTTGTAATACCCCTGCCAAAGAAAGGAAACCTCAAGCAATGTCAGAACTACAGAACCATCAGTCTCATAAGTCATCCTAGCAAGATCATGCTGCAGGTAGTCCTCAACAGACTGAAAAACCAAGCAGAAAAACTCCTGGCAGAAGAACAAGCGGGCTTTAGACCAAAACGCAGCACAATGGAACAAATTTTCAATCTGAGAATTCTGATAGAGAAGCATCTCCAACACCAAAAAGATTTGTACCACAATTTTATAGACTTCAAAAAGGCCTTTGACAGGGTATGGCATGACGGCCTCTGGCAAGTACTCAGGCACTTCAACATTGACAACTGCCTAATTGAAGTCATCAAGGCTCTGTACGAGAATGCAAGAAGTGCAGTTTTCATGAACAATCACGTGGGCGAGTTCTTCAAGACCACGGTTGGAGTCCGCCAGGGCTGCCTTCTCTCACCTGTACTCTTCAACCTCTTCCTCGAAAACATCATGACAGAGACACTGCAAAACCACCACACTTCCATCTCCATTGGTGGAAGACCCCTTTGCAACCTCAGATTTGCAGATGACATTGACCTCATGGGCAGCAGCAAACAAGAACTGCAAATCCTCACAGACAGTCTAACAGATCGAGCGAGCGCATACGGCATGGAGGTCAGTACAGAGAAATCAAAGATCATGGTCAACAGCGCGAGTAATGACAGCACGGAAATAAAGATGAATGGAGAAATATTGGAAGAGGTGAGCCAATTCAAATACTTAGGCTCCATCCTAACAAAAGATGGCACATCAAACAATGAGGTGAAAGCTCGCATTGCAACAGCAACATCTGCTCTAGTCAGACTCCAGAGGATCATCAGAAGCAACAACATCAGCTTCTGCACCAAATACCACCTCTACAAATCCCTCGTGATATCTATCCTCCTATATGGCTGTGAATCATGGACTCTGATAGCAGAGTTAGAGAGAAGAATCCAAGCATTCGAGAACAAGTGCCACAGAAGACTCCTCAAAATATCATACAAAGAACACAAGACCAATAACTATGTGAAAGAAGAAATCAAAAAGCGTGTGGGCCCCCAAGAGCCTTTGCTCTCCACCATAAAGAGGAGAAAGCTGATGTGGTTTGGTCACACCACAAGACACAACACCCTAGCAAAAACCATCTTGCAAGGAACAGTCGAGGGCAAGAGAAGAAGAGGCCGCCAAAAGAAATCATGGGTTGACAACATCAAAGACTGGACTGCCCAACCCCTGCAACGCCTCCTACTAGCCACACAGGATCGTGAAGCATGGAAAAAGATCTCCGTTGCGTCTTCTCTCATGTCCCCCCTACGTCCTTTGGGACATGGGACTGAGTGAGTGAGTGAGTGAGAATAAGAGAATAGACGAATAAAAAAAAGAAAGAAATGAATAAATAATAGACGATCAAAATAAAAATTATATCGATGACAAACTAACTAAATAAAATAATAAGAAAAGAAATAGATAAAACAGAAGTTAATGAATAGCAGAGTAGAAAAAAAGAGAAAGTTGACGAAGGGAGTCAATGCGCCATGAAAGGAGCGGGGCTGAGGACAGCGAGGTGAAGCAGAAGACGCTCAAGGCACAGACTGCACTGCAAGTATCTGCAGTGTGTAGCTACAGCACACGTCTCCTGCCACGTATGGAATACCATATAATGCAGCATCCTTCCTTTTCTATCTTGGTCTCCTGCTAAGATAGTGTCGCATATGGTCAACTTGGGACATGGGGTCGAAACTGATGAAATTTTGTTTAAAGGCCCATGTTAAAAGTTATTCCATATATTTTTAAAAGGGCATCACTTGTGCAGCATAAAAATCATAGAACTACTCATTTTCTGCACTGTTGCCATGGTAACA
>CM060328.1:38168294-38174313 GCA_030674155.1 Stramonita haemastoma | reverse complement strand
CCCCCTTGTTTTTTTGTATGTGCGTTTTTTTTTTTTGTGCATGTCGGACACCCGGCAGTTACTGTGGTGTATTTTTTAATTTTTATTTTTTTTGCGTGTTTTGGGGGGCATTTATGCTACCCTTTTTTTTTTTCCCCCTTGGCTAAAAAGGGGGTGCCATCTTTGGGGCTTTTGTGTCCCCACCCCCCACCCCAAATGAAAAGTTGTAAAACGTCTCCCCGTACCCAAAGGTTTTGGGCCCGGCCCGCTTGAAAAAAGGGGGGCCCGGGGGGGAAGGGGTTTTGTACACTTTGGGGGGCCCCGCTTTGGGGGTGGGTGTCCGTGGGGCTTTGGGGGAAACCCGGGGATTTGTTTGATTGTTTGTGAAAATTTTCGTGTTTGGGGGGATTTATGGTAATTATTTTTTTTTCTTTGGGTACACACGGTGCCATCTTTTGGGGGTTTTGGGCCACAACAGCGCAACATCAACGGTTGAACTTGGCTTGGTCCCAAAATCCTTGGGTGCCCACCTCAAAAAGGAAAAAAACCCGAGCCCAAACGGTTTTGTCCCTTTTTGGGGCCTTAGTATCAGGGAGGGGGGCGAAAAAGGCGTTTTCGTCCCTGGTTAAGATGGCCCTTTTTATTTGGAGTGGGGAACCCGGGGGGTTCGTGGTGTTGTATTGGATTATTTTATTTTTTGCTGTGGGGGCAGGCAGTTACTTGTTTTTGGGAAAATTTTTGCGGGGGGTCCATTTTGGGTTGTCCCCTTTTTCCCCGCCAACCCTCGAAAACGGGGTTTAAACTTTCCTTTTTTTTACAAATTTTTGGGCCCCCTCGAAAAAGGGAAAAGCGGCCAAGGCCAAAAGCGGCTTTCTCATTTGAAAAGCCCAGCTTTGGGGAGGGGGAAAAAGGCGCTTTCGTCTCTTTTGGGGTTATTTTGAGGGGGTGGCGGACACCCGGCGTTCGTGGTGTGTTTGTATGTTATTTTTTTTTGGTGTGGGGCCCTTTTCGTAACTGTTTTTTTTCCCAAAATTGGGTGGGGGGGGTTTGCCACTTTTTCTTTTTTCCCACAAACGGGACCAACCCCAAAAGGGGTTTTTTGCTTTTTAAAAAAAACTCCCCGGGTCTGAACTTTCAAAATGGGGCAAAGGCCCCCACGGCTTTTGCCATTGGAAGAGGCCCAAACCGAGGGAGGGTGGTTTGCATCGGGGGGGGTTAGCTTTTTAGGATGGGTTTTTCATGGGCGCCGGCGTTCTGGTTTTGTTTATTGATTTTTTTATTTTGCTGTTGTGGGCATTTTTGTTGTATTTTTTTTACAAATTTTCGGGGGTTCCATTTTGGGTTTGTCCCCTTCCCGCCAAACCTCGAAAAGGTTGCCTCTTTGGGGTTTTTCGGTCTTTCCCGCCCCAACTCGAAAACGGGAAGGGGCCCAAAGCGTTTTGTCCTCTTTGAGGGCCCCTTTGCTTAAGGGGGGGGGGCCCGGCGCGTTTGTTCGCCTTTTTGAAAGCTTTTGATTTTGGCATTTGGGAATGGAGATCGGTTAGTATTTTGTTTTTTTTGGTGTTGTTGGGATTTTGGGAATGTTTGCACCCCCAAACTTGGAGAAAATGTTGATTTTTTTTTTTGTGGTTAGCGAACCCCGAAAATTGTTAACCCTTCACAAATGTACAAACGGGTGCCCTGGGCCTTTGCCAAAAAATTCGGCGCAAACCCCCAAACGCGTTTTTTAACTTTAAGAGTCACTTGGTTATTCGGGTGGTATGCTGCCTGCGGCCGGGTTTTAGGGGAAAGGCTTTGCAAATTCCGAAAAACCCTTGGTTATTAGAGGGGATTATTGCGTGGTGGGTTTTTATGTCATTTTTTGTTTGTGCAGGCGGCCGAAACGGGTTTATATGGGTTTTTTCCCTTTTGGGGGCAAATTTGAAACTTTTATTTCTTCCACATAATTTTTTTTTTTTTTTTTTTTTTTTTTTTTTTTTTTTTTTTTTTTTTTTTTTTTTTTTTTTTTTTTTTTTTTTTTTTTTTTTTTTTTCGTCACTCTTTGGAAGAGGCCTAGCTTATTCAGGGAGGGTGGGTAGCATGCGGCGTGCGTGCGTTCGCTGGGTGTTTGTAGTGCGATTTTTTGATTTGTGCATGTGGCGGACACCGGCAGATTACTGTGGTGTAGTATTGTATGATATTATTTTGCTGTTGTGGGGGTCATTTATGCGTACACTGTACTCGTTTCTTCCCCAAATGCTACGAACAAGCGGGTTGCCATTGGGGTTTTGTGTCGCCACAATTCCAGCGCACACACCTCGAAAACGGTGTAAGCTTGTCTACATAGAGTACATACGGCTTGGTGCCCTGGGTCGCACTGAGAAAAATGCGGGCGGCAGGGGCCGAAGCGCGTTTGTCACATCTTTGGAAGGCCCTTAGTTATTCAGGGGGGGTGGTGCATGCGCGCGGCGTGCGTTCGCGGTGTTTGTATGTGCGATTTTTTTGATTTGTGCAGTGGCGACACCGGCAGATTCTGTGGTGTATGATATTGTATGATATTATATTTTTTGCGTGTTGTGGGCATTTATGCTACCTGTACTTGTTTCTTCCCGCAAACTTGGTACGAACAGCGGTGCCATCTTTGGGCTTTTGTTCGCCACAATTCCAGCGCCACACACCTCGAAAACGTTGTAAGCTGTTACATAGAGTAATACGGTCTTGGTGCCCTGGGCTCGCAATGCAGAAAATGCGGCGCAGGGGCCCGAAAGCCGTTTTGTCATTTTGGAGAGGCCCTTAGCTTATTCAGGGGTGGGTATGCATGCGGCGTGCGTGCGTTCGCTGGTGTTTGTTTGCGATTTTTTTGATTTGTGCATGTGGCGAACCGGCAGATTCTGTGGTGTATGATATTGTATGATATTTTTTTTGCGTTTTGGGTCATTATGCGTACACTTACTCTGTTTTTCCGACAAACTTGGTAGACAAGCGGGGTTGCCATCTTTGGGCTTTTGTGGCCACAATTCGCGCCACACACCGAAAACGTTGTAAAGCTGTCTACATAGGAAATACGGTCTTGGTGCCTGGGCTCTGCAACGCAGAAAATGCGGCGGCAGGGGCCGAAAGCGGCGTTTGCACATTTGGAGAGGCCCTTAGTTATTCAGGAGGGTGGGTAGCATGCGCGCGTGCGTGGTTCCTGTTTTATGTGCGATTTTTTTGATTTGTGCATGTGCGGACACGCAGAACTGTGGTGATGTATTGTATGTATTATTATTTTTTGCGTGTGTGGGGTCATTTGCGTACACTGTACCTGTTTCTTCCGACAATTGGCTAGAAAGCGGGGTTGCCATTTGGGCTTTTGTGTCGCCACAATCGCGCCACACACTCGAAACGGTTGTAAGCTTGTTACATAGAGTACAATACGGTCTGGTGCCCTGGGCTCCAATGCAGAAAAATGCGGCGGCAGGGGCCGAAACGGGTTCGTCACATCTTTGGAGAGGCCTTGCTATTCAGGGAGGGGGGTATGCATGCGGGTGCGTGCGTTCGCTGTTTGTGTGCGATTTTTTTGATTGTGCATGTGGGGACCCCGGCAGATTTGTGTATGAATTGTATGATTTAATTTTTTGCGTGGTGGGGGTCATTTATGGTAACTTACCTGTTTCTCCGACAACTTGGCTAGAAAGCGGGTTTCCATCTTTGGGCTTTGTGTCGCCACAATTCCAGCGCACACACTCGAAAACGGTTGTAAAGCTTGTCTACATAGAGTACAATACGGTCTTGGTGCCTCTGGGCTCTGTAACTGCAGAATATGCTTTCGGTAGGGGCCCGAAAGCGGCGTTTTCGTCACATCTTTGGAAGAGGCCCTTAGCTTATTCATGGGAGGGTGGGTATGGATGCGCGCGTCTGTGCGTTCGCTGGTGTTTGTATGTGCGATTTTGTTTATTTGTGCATGTTGTGGACACCCTGTAGATTACTGTGGTGCATGATATTGTATGATATTATTATTTTTTGCGTGTTGTGGGGGTCATTTATGCGTACACTGTACTCTGTTTCTTCCCGACAAACTTGGCTATTAACAAGCGGGGTTGCCATCTTCGGGGCTGTTGTGTCCCAATATTTCCAGCGCCACACACCTCAAAAACGATTGTAAAGCTTGTATGCATAGCCTACAGTACGGTGTTTGTGCCTTTTGCTCTGTAACTTAGCAAATGTGCGGGTGGCAATGGATTGAAAACTGCATTCGTGTCAGATCTTTTCGAAATGCTCCTTTAGCTTATTCATGATATTGTTGGGGAGGTGTGGAATATGCACGCACTGTATTGTGTGTGTACGTTTGTGTGTGTGTGTGTGTGGGGTGTGTGTGTGGTTGTGTGTGTATGTGTGTGTGTGTGTGTGTGTGTGTTGTGTGTGTGTGTGTTTGTGGTGTGTGTGTGTGTGTGTGTGTGTGTGTGTGTGTTGTGTGTGTATGTGTGTGTGTGTTTGTATGTTTGTGTGTTTGTGTGTGTGTGTGTGTGTGTGTGTGGTGTGTGTGTGTGTGTGTGTGTGTGTGTGTGTGTGTGTATGTGGTTATGCTGTGGTGCATTATATTGTATCATATCATTAGTTGATTTGTGTTCTGGGGATGATTTATGCGTACGCTGTACCATGTTTCTTTCCGTAAAACTTGACTTTTTACAAGCGGGGTCGCCATTTTCGGGGCTTTTTTGTCGCCATAAGTTCAGCGCCACACATAATTATCAAAAATAGTTGTAAAGTTTGTATGCATAGAGTAGAATACGGTCGTGGTACCGTGGCCTTTGTAACTGTGGCAGGGGCTCGAAACCTGTTTCGTCACATCTTTGGAAATATGCGTTTTGCTTATTCATGGAGGGTGTGTATGTACGCGCGAGTACGTGCGTTCGCTAGTGTTTGTTTGTTTGTTTGTTTGTTTGTTTGTTTGTTTGTGTGTGTGTGTGTGTGTGTGTGTGTTTGTTTTTGCATGTGGCAGAGGTCTTGCAGTTTGCTGTGGTGCATGAGTTTGTATGATAGTTTTCTTTTGATATGCGTTCTAGGGTTCATTATTGCTGTCTGTAGATCTCTCTCTCTATTTCTTTGCCCCTCCTTCTTCCTTTCTTCTCTCTAACCCTTCTCTTCCCCTCATTCTCCCCCCCCCCCTCTCTCTCTCTCTCGCTCTCCCTTATCCCTTTCTCTGTCTCTCCACATAACACTCTGAAGTTTATCACTAACGACTGTATTGCTGTGGGTTCTTTCATAAGCAGTCGACTACTAGATCAGGGATGTCCTTGCGGTAGTGCTTTCCACCCATCTCTTTCTCTTTCATCAAAAGCTTCACTGAAAGGATCCCAAACAATTGTGAGACCCAGGCATTGGAACACAACCGCCACTGGGCCTAATGAAGGCAGTTGGTATTTTCGTGAGTGTAGCGATAGCGTCCCATCATCATTTCTGGTTTTATGTGCTTCACTCTCTCTCTCTCTCTCTCTCCTCTCCTCTCCTCTCTCTCTCTCTCTCTCTCTCTCCTCTCTCTCTCTCTCTCTCTCTCTCTCTCTCTCTCTCTCCTCTCTCTCTCTCTCTCTCTCTCTCTCTCTCTCTCTCTCTCTCTCTCTCTCTCTCTCTCTCTCTAGTATATATTAAAAATTTCCCCTTTTATCAAAATGTATGATTTATATCACATGTATAACTTTTGACAGATGGTGGTGGATTGATGTTTTTTTTAGTTGTTTATTTCATTTTGTTCTCTTGTTTGCTGTTTATCTATTAACGCTTTTCTTTTCTTCCATAATCAAAATTTTTTATTGTGACTTCAGATTTTTGTCTTCTGAACGAGTGATTTTTTTATTACCTTATCATATAGAGTGTCCTTATTCTTGGGTGTTGTTTGGTATTGCGTAAAGTTTTATTATTTAGTATCTTCTCAACTTTATGTATCCCTGAAAAGGGCGGGGACTGGATGTAAAAAGCACACGAGTGCTTATCTATTATCCTCGAATAAAATACTTTGCCTTGCCTTACGTTGCCTTGCCTTCTCTCTCTCTCTCTCTCTCTCTCTCTCTCTCTCTCTCTCTCT
>CM060328.1:38160794-38165794 GCA_030674155.1 Stramonita haemastoma | reverse complement strand
TGTAATAGTCTTCGCAGTTTAATCCTCTACTCTATGTTACAGAGAGTCAGGAGGAAAAGACTAAATTTGTCAGAAGAACTGTGTGTTTACAGAAGGCCGGCTACTTGTGTTCAACATCCGCACAATCTCCAATATTGCATGAGCTTTTGCTCTAGACATTGTCACCTTTTAGCAAGCACGCAAGCAAGCAAGCACGAAAGCAGACAAGCGAGCAAGCACACGAACGAGCTAGCAAACAAGCTAGCAAGCTAGCACGCAAGCGAGCAAGCACACGAACGAGCTAGCAAACAAGCTAGCAAGCACCCAAGCGAGCAAGCAGTCAAGCGAGCAAGCAAACAAGTTAGCAAGCAAACTATCTGGCAAATAAACGAGCTATCACGCAAACAATCTATCAAGCAACCTATCACGCAAACAAGCTATCAAGCAAGCAAGCAAGCTAGCAAGCCAGCTAACATGTAAGGCAAGGCAAGGCAAGGCAACATGTAAGCAAGCTAGCAAGCAAGCGAACAGGCAAGTGAGAGAAGAATCAAGCAAATAAACACTTGTGGAAGCGAGGAGGTAAGCAAGCAAGTAAGCAAGCAAGTAAGTATATATGTAGTTAGCTTTGTGGAAGAATTCGTTGTTATTGTTGTCCTATCAAACCTTACTCATCGCCATCTAAAAACGTCCATTGCCAAGAGTACTGAGCGCGATTATTAGCTTGTTGTTATCATTGTGAATGTCTTTTAATGCTTTTTTTCTTCTTCGTGATTAAACTTTTAATGAAAGTTTACCCCTCCAGCTATCTGCTAACCCACCATAGCAACGATATTGATAAGATAAAAGTGTTAATTTGAATATTTTTTTGCGTGGCTGTGTGTGTATGTATATATATATATATATATATATATATATATATATATATACATATATATATATATATATATATATATCTATATACGTGTGTGTGTGTGTGTGTGCGTGCGTGCGTGCGTGCGTTTGTGTGTGTGGTGTGTGTGTATGCGCGCAAGATTTGTGTGCGTGTATGCATACGTACATGTGTGTATGTAAGAGAGAGAGAGAGAGAAGAGAGAGAGAGAGAGAGAGAGAGAGAGAGAGAGAGAGAGAGAGAGAGAGAGAGAGAGAGAGAGAGAGAGAGAGAGAGACAGAGACAGAGACAGAGACAGAGACAGAGACAGAGACAGAGAGACAGAGAGACAGAGAGAGACAGACAGACAGACAGACAGACAGACAGACAGACAGACAGACAGACAGAGAAAGAGACACAGAGAAAGAGACAGATAGAGACACATATAAACAGATAGACAGACAGACACAGATAGACAAAGTGAGACACACAGAGAGAAAGACAGAGAAAGAGACAAACACATTACGCAAAGTAACCAATCACTTTATAGAAGAAAAAAAAAATCTGATAATGAAAAAACAGCCACACAGGAATATACATATAAGAAAAACACTTCACTGGGTAAAACATATTTTTATATGATAATAGTGAACATGGTTTGGAAAACAATAATACAACTACAAATACCACAGCATCATCAACAACGATAGACACATCGCTAATAACAAGCGGTGTCGACACATTTCACTGGATGATAATAAATACTTTGGGTCGAAGGAAGCCGACACAAGTTTATGTCAACACGACTCGGTAACCCAAGACAGTATTTGCTTTATTCGAAGTCACACAGTCATACCAAACCGTATTCACCTGTCTTTTTTTTTTGCAAAGACAGAACAATGTTTTTAATACATATTATTTTACAACTACTATAAAAATCATCAACCTGTCAACCACTAGATCAATGTGTTTTTTAAAAATTTTCAACACCATCACACATACAACAGAATGTTTTTAAAACTATAATGAAAAGTTGTGCAAAAAAAAGTAAAAATATTTCGATCTACTCTCAGAACCTACATCATGACAGTCATAAAAAAAAATATTACCCCAAGTGCTCAGACTCAATCAGCCACAGTGGCGCGATGGTTAGAACAACGAGTTCAGGACCAGAAAGCCAAGAGTTTGAACCCCAACAGGAGGCAAGAACTTTCTTAGGTCTGGGTAGCCTTTACCTGGAGTAGAGAGCAGGCTGACTGGTAGTAGGCCTAGGGTTGAGCAATGTCTAGTTGTTGTTTTTTTCCACGAATGTGCTTTTGAGGGTGTTCCTTTTGTTTGGGTGATGTCAGGACGCTGCAATGTTAGAGCTAGGGTGGAGCACAGTCTTGCCACGTTGTCTCAATGTATGTTCAAAGTATTGATAGAACTATCCCCCCCCCCATCACGGATCACCAGGCAATGAGAATAAACTCTCCCTACCGCCCTGGTTGTAACGATGACTCAACTTTTGGGTTTTTCCTCCCCATCTATCTTGTGCTGAATACGTTTACACAGATTTCAAAATGTGTGTGTGTGTGTGTGTGTGTGTGTGTGTGTGTGTGTGTGTGTGTGTGTGTGTGTGTGTGTGTGTGTGTGTGTGAGTGATTGGGATTTTCGCTGAAGCATGGAACAATATTCATTACGACAAGAAGGGTCACGAAGTAAGTCTGCTTTCGAGTTTAAGAAAAAAACAACACTATCGCTATTATGGTTTATTGGGAACTCAGTGGATAGCTTTTAGAGGATACTAGATTAACACCTTCACCTTTTTAGATAAACGCCAACACACACACACACACACTCACCCACACCCTCTCTCTCTCTCTCTCTCTCTCTCTCTCTCTCTCTCTCTCTCTCTCTCTCTCTCTCTCTCTCTCTCTCAGAAACATGTAGTGCTCAGCCTCCTCTGGATGATGTTCTTGCGGCGGCCTGGCATTGATCTCCCAGTGCACTTGTAGCTCTAAGGGTACAACAGAGCGCGCGAGTGATGTGTGTGTGTGTGTGTGTGTGTGTGTGCGCGTGTGTGTTGTGTGTGTGCTCTGTGTGTGTGTGTGTGTGTGCGCGCGTGTGTGTTGTGTGTGTGTGCTGTGTGTATGTGTGTGTGTGTTGTGTGTGTGTTGTGCGTGTTGTGTGTATGTGTATGTGTGTGTATATGTGTGAGTGTGTGTGTGTGAGTTATTGTGTGTGTGTGTTGTGTGTGTGTGTGTTTGTAAGTGTGTGTGTGTGTGTTGAAATAAAAATGATAGGAGTTGGGGATTAGGATGAGGGGGGGAGAGGAGGAGAAAGGAGGAAAGCAACTTTATATAAAACGAGGCGCAAAAACCCCGTCGAAACTGTATTGATAGGCATTTATTGTCATCATCTTCGGCCAATAAACCACAATAATGATTTCCCAAGGGGGGAGCAAAGGCGCTGAAGAAGAGGCCGGCAACTGGGTTCTAACCTGGCTAATGCTGTGGCTTTATTGCCTGGTTATTTGTGGTCCTGTTTGTGTGCTTGAATGGAGCCAAGCAAGGATTTATAGTATACGACATGGCAAAACGAGTGCGGGATTCTTCCTCTGTTTTTTTCGTGTTTTTTTGTTTGTTTGTTTTTTTCCATCGCTATAAGATCTCTCAGCTAAGTATATATCAAAACGGGGAAAAAACATGGGATTGACAGTGTTACAAGTTTTGGATCGGTCTTGCGGCCTCCATGCGTATTTTCTCTCTCTCTCTCTCTCTCTCCTCTCTCTCTCTCTCCTCTCCTCTCTCTCTCTCTCCTCTCTCTCTCTCTCTCTCTCTCTCTCTCTCTCTCTCTCTCTCTCTCTCTCTTCTCTCTGATTTTCGTCTTCTGAATGAGTGCATTTTTATTATCTTATTATGCATAATGTCCTTATTCCTTTATGTTGTTTGGTACTGCATATAGTTTTACTGTTTAGTATCTTTTCATCTTGATGTTATCCCTGAAAAGGGCGGGGACTGGATGTAAAAAAGCACATGAGTGCTTATCTATTATCCTCGAATAAAAGAATTTTTGCCTTTGCCTTTGCCTCTCTCATCTTTTTTGGTTTTTTATCGACAGAGGAGGTGGAAAGGAAAGGGATATCGGAAGGGAGGGAGGAAGGAGTGAGAACTCCAAAGAGCAGTAATATAATGCACACAGCCAGAAGTCGATTGACCTCGTACGCAGAAATTGTATCAGGGTCGGATTTCCCAAAGAAAAAGAAAAACAACACGCCAAGCCGCCACAGTAGGCGTATAGCGTAGCAGCTTACTAAGAGACCCGAATCATGGCGCAATTCTCCATTGTCTCTCTATACAGATGGAGGCCAAGTATCAATGATCAGAGGACATCGGGGGTAGCAGGATGGGAAGGGGGGAAAGGGGACAGGAAATGGGACAGGAGCTAAAACAGACTTGGATGAAATTTGATCTACTACATTGAGAATGATGTTTTTATTTATTGTTTTTTTATGTCTGAATGTATTTTTTTATCAACAATGTAGGAAATCGCCCTTCCCCTTCCCCCGCCCACAAAAAATAAACATGTATCTAACATCTTGCTCATCTCTACAAACAACAGCTCCCCCTCTTACTAAAAATGACATTTACAATAAACAAATATCGTGTCCCGACTCAAACTATTTCATCACAAGAAGAGGAAATTGGGAAAAGAAAACAACAACAAAATATCCACAGCCTTTGCTCTTTTGCAGATACAGACTCTTCATCAACTTTCGGTTCGAGATAACTACAAAAAGCTAAAACAAAGAGATTGTGTCTCTGTGAGTTAAGGTTGACAAATTCAACAAAATCTTACAAAATATTAACACACATAAATATCCTTTGTTCAAGATTCAAGATTTAATTCACCTTTGACCCCTCTTGGGGCATGGAGGATTTCAAACAAAATCAAACTATACGCTCATACACAGAATTTCACAGAAATAAAAACGTAGTCAACCTTTTCATTAATGTCATGCAACTTTACTCTTAACTATGAATTTGCTAACATGAATGTTGGAAAAAAAGATACCTTCCTGACAAAGATAAAGAAAGTAATTCAACTCTGTTATTCACCAGGTATTCACATCTATTGGTCAGATTCTTTTGACAGTTAGTTATAATTATAT
>CM060328.1:38153066-38160694 GCA_030674155.1 Stramonita haemastoma | reverse complement strand
GTGTGTGTGTGGTATGTGTGCGTGTGTGTTTGTTTGTTTGTTTGTGCGTTTGTGTGTTTGTGCTTTTGACACAGTCTTAATTGGATATTTGGTCACAAGGATCTCTCTCTCCCTTATTGCTGTGGTACATCTTGAACGGTGCATTATAAAGTTAAACATTTCAGTTATGTGTTCCCTTTTGTTGCTGTTATTGTTGGGTGAAATCTTTGTTTCAAAATTTGTTAAATGTTTTCCTCTTGCCATTCAGCATTTCTAATTTTCAGATGATCAAGTAGTCTTGATTTTCTACCCATCAACTCAATACATCTATATATCTATATATCTGTATATATCTTTATATAGATGCATAAATATAGATATATATATAGACATATGGATATAATATATATATATATATATATATATATATATATATATATATATATATATATGGGGTATTCATATACGGATTATATACTCGTTATGGATTCTGAAACAATGAATACATATTACTAGCCAGTGCTTAACTTGCAATTGTCAGCAAAATCTTGCCGGTCCAAAAATTTGCGCTTTAAAACGAGTTCTTAATAGCCAGTTACTGCATATCTAGCCTATCGATCTATCTCTTTTTCCTCCCACGCTGTGAATCTTATTATAATTAATTTTGTAATATGTATTCATATAAACAAGCCACTTATAAAAAATCAACAAACGAAGGTATAGTTATGTGATATACAGAGAGGCAAAGAAATCTCCATACTAGTAGACAAAAATTGCACGAATGTTTGAACTAGTCCTCATCGCACTCTTGCCAACTTTAGATTGAATAATTTAAAAACAAACAAACAAACAAACAAACACAAGAAAACGTTATGGGGTCATAAAACGCAATGAATATGAACACACATTTCGAGGTTTATAATTATATTCCCTTTCGAGGAACAGGTTGGCAAACTAGCAATCAATGACGCACATGCATTAGCAGTATTCCTCACAGTGATGGCTCACACTTGTTCATTATCAGCATTCTAGTCTGCGCACATACAGTTGAACAAAATAGTACATAGAATGTCTAACAGCTACAATAGGACTTCAGCCCCACAAAGGGGCTGATATGACTATGAGAGATACACACACAGGCAGCTTCTCACATCATACTGGAGTGCATTTGTCAGATATACATACAAACAGACATAAACGATGATATTATTTGTCGTGTACATAATTACGTTTCGTGGATATCAAGATTAGGTTATATGGTACGAACATACAGTGCAGGAAAAATTGAAAAAAAAAATCAAGAAATCATCTCTGAAAACACATTGGGACTTGAATGCTATTTTGTCCAAATAGATGTTCATGCTCAGTCATAATAGTAACAGTCATATCAAACCACAGTTCGATGGTTGTTGTTGGTGCTGTTGTGGTTAGGGACAAGTGCACATTATTATCTGGTCACATTTATGTTAAAAAAACAACAAACAAAAAACCCAAAATAAAGGTGAACATATATCATGTTGCCGCAAACATCTCGTGTCTCACATACATCGGAGTTCCCCCCCCAACCAGTTTGTACACAGAGACAGAGAGGGAATAACCAGGGTCTCCCGGAGATAGTTGGCAACCTGATGGAGGCAGGAGGAGATTCCAGAGAAAAAAATAAAAAGCAGTTCTGTCCCCCAATCCTCAACGACCCACATCCTTCAGTGTGTGGGCCCCATCAGGGCAAGGAATCGATAAAAGCTGCATCAGGCTGACCTATCCAGCCCACTCTCCGCTAAAGACCCACCAGCCCACAGGCCACTGTCTCCTTCCTACCTTACCGCCCAGTACGGCACGGCACGGCAATCCCGGCACTAAAACTGGGGGGCCTCGCATCACTTCGATCACGGGCCGCCAGTCGATGGCGCGACAGATACACTGCGTGACCACGTGCTGAGTTATGAGCGTCGGCGTAGGACAGTGATGAGCGGGGCTGAGGCTGCTGGAGTAGATCAAGGCGATGTAAAGCCGTCCGCCACCTCTCCCCCCCTCCCAACTTTCTCCCCACCACCCTAGCTAACTGATGAGCGCCACGAACAGGGGAGGAAAACAAGAAAGCGATTGCAGCGGCGGCGGCGGCCCTGTAGCTAATAGAAGACCTCTGACCGCCTCGTATCTGTCTTGGCCGCTCGGACTGTCTTTTGCTCCCCTTCGTGTTCCGGTAGTTAACGTTGCTGTCTGTACTTCTGCGTGCTGTTTTGTTGATGCAGCAGAGATTGCTTCCTCCTTTGGCTTTTTATAGTGTCCCTTTCCGTGTGTATATATATATATATATATATATATATATATATATATATATATATATATATATATATATATATATATATATATATATATATATATATGCAAATGTCAGACTGTGAGGTTGATTCCAGTGCACGCATAACGCTAGCATGCTTATATCAAGTATGAAGAGTTCATTTTTCATCTTTAGTTTGCTCTTTTGCATGTTGCAATACAATCAACGGTGTCAATGGTAGGCTATCACACAATGAGGCAACAAGGCTCCACTGTGTATGGTACCATTGTTGTAAAAAAAAACACAACAACAACAAGAATTCGACAAGACACTTTATCTGGCCGAGATTTTAAGGTTCAGTATGACTAAAATCAGGAAACTGCGATACAATTTTTTTCACAATGAACTGCACTTGATGTCTTATGGCAAAATTCGTTTTGATGACGTTTTGGGATGTTTGATGCAGATACATTTCTGCCTAAAGAAAGTTAAACCGCCACATTGATGGGCGTAACTGATTTATAGTTCCAGTTTGTGTTGTGGTGAGATTTGTGTTCGAAACATGAAGCTATGAAAAAACGCGCCAATTTCAAAATATTTAAATTTATTGCAAAATTTTCTTATTGGAACACATTCTAGTTTTAGAAGAGATAAAACAAAACTATGAAAAATAATATCGTACATCTCATGAACGAATTTAATAGACAACAATTTTTAACACAAACTGACACCGATTTGTTTTCGTCTAAAGAAATTAAATGTTCTTAGCTTAATATCCGATATAGCATTAAGATTATTATGTGTTTTATGAATAAGATCATCAGAAAGTTTACGGCGTTCTTATTGTCTTTGGAAACTTACTATGTACACTTAATACCTGGTACCCCTGTTAATTAAGCAGGCCAATAAAAGTCAAGGCGAAAAAAACTGTAAAAAAAAGATCTGTGAACATTTGCAATAGTAATAAAAGAGCAACGGAACATCCCACGAAAAGGTGACTTCTTCATCACGAGGAATCAGGCCTTCGTTGTGGGGCAAAATCATCAACTTGAAGATGGTAGAATTTCCCTGTTGACAGTCATCACCACTCAATTGTTCCAGTCACTGCAGAACAGTTTTGAATTTTAGCATCAACAGCATTGCAGGTAGTCAGTCATTGTATAGGAACTTTTCACACTGTCATTGATGAATGCAAGTTTTTAGTGAGGTGATGTTTACGAGGTCAGCCGTCTGAAAAGTGTCCTATATTTCGAGTTCCACTTCATCCCTTAAATTTTCATCTTGAGCACAAACAGTTTGTCCTTTCTGTCAACAGGCTGGTTAGCAGCCAGGGGTTTAGTGATACCCATGACCACGTGTCAGCCACTCACATTTGGATTCGTAGTGACAGACGATCACATCAGTGTCCATCAAGTTGTCTTCAACATCATGGACTCCTTGCCTCAAGGGAATGATAAACCAGTGATAAGGGCTTTTCACCGAGACTGTTTAATCCTGTTGGGAAAAACTGATGTTCCATTTGAATCCTGATAATAACAAATTGATGTATCAGTGACACGATTCATTGCACAACACATCTTCCATCCTGGTGATCACAAGCCTGACAAACCAGCAATGAGCAATCATTCATCGACACCATTAAATCCAGAGGAAAACGTATGAAAATGAGGACAATCATCCTTCCATCTTCATCATTTAAACTCCGGTGATAATTGATTGATTTATCCGTTATGAGCAGCCGACCATCAACACCGTCAAATCCGGACAATAACAGGTTGAATTTAACGATGATCATTTTCCCATGTATATCCCTTCAGTACTGATGACAAAGAGTTACTCTGTCATGTCAGCCATGAACAGCCCTTTCATCCACATTGTTTGAATCTTGCACACAAAAGGGTTGATGCCAGTGAGCAGCAGTCTCTCATCCACACTGAGTTCTGGTGACACAGCAGCTTCAGTTCATCATACAGCAGTCTGCTTTCTGCACCATCCTGACTGAGGGAACCTATAACAGCCATCAGCACAGAGGACGAGTGTACAGTGTTTGGTAGTGATACCACTTTGAGGCAGTCCATGATTAAAATGATGTGAGTTTGGGTTACAGCATCTAGCCATCAAAGTCTAACTTTCAGCCCTTATCGAAGTTCTTGTAAATTACAAAATGCTGGTGGGGGCCTTTCACTCCTACACTTGCCGTAGGAGCACAGCGGTAGTCAGTCTGTCAACAGCATGAATATAAAGCATAGGAATTCTGTATGATTCGTATTTGGCTCCGTAGACATGGATTGACATAGTGATTCATTCGGTTAGATTCCGCAACTATGGCTTCTACTGATCGGATTCTACATACTGTAAATATATATTGCTTGCTTGTTTCACTTGCAGACGTCCAAATTTTGCCATGAAAAGTAAACAAAAAAACGAAAACAATTTCTGAAGAATATAATTGTTTTGCTGTTTATGGTAGCTATATAGAAGCAAAGGCATAAAGAATGTCAGAATAACTAAGACTTTCTGTCATTTTAAATAGAGCTCAATAACTATGTTTGTGCAAAAACTTGAAGTCGTAATCTATTCTACTAAATGAAATATACCATGCATACACACTCCAGAAAAACACGTGGTTTTTCATAATTCCAAAGGCATCCTTATCCATGTTTGAATCGGACGCAGAGAAAACTTTTGATGGTGACGTCATTTTTGTGCTCAGTACCTTAAGGATTTTTATCACATAAATCTTTAACTTTGTAATACTGATAGCCTGCTACAATTCTCATGTTCCTTTCCCGTGAGCATTTGTCTTCCTTGTCACCCGTGATATCTTCTTTATATTTTGTTTTCTTTACTTGTACCTTCCTGTGCCATGTTACCGTAAAATTCCGTATGGGTTGTCTGAAAACGTATAAAATAGCAAGCATTTTATACACCGGTGGCGGGATAGCTAAGTGGTCACAGCGCTCACTTTCCCAAAGTCAAATTAAGCAGCGTTGAGCGTGGTTACCAGTTGGATGGGTGACCGTTTGCGCTTTGGCTTCAGCACAGTCCCCCCAGTTCACCCAGCTGTAAATGGGTACCTGCCCTCTTTAGGGTCAGGGAAGTAAAGCAGGAGGGAGAAGAGATGGGCGCCGCCCTCAATATGATGGCCCCTAGAGAAGCTGAGGTTTCTGATGCCTCGCTCTCCTACGACCACAAAGGTTATGGGACATCTTTGCCTTCTTACCTTTTAATTTTAAACCCCACTGTAAATTGGCCACATGGCCATTTCCCTATCAGCTGCAAGACTGAAAGCACTGTTAATTGAATCCTCAACTGTATGCTGGATACTTCGGTGAAGCCTCGGGCACATACACTGTGTCTAATTTTTATCCATACCATCAGCCATAATTAGACTGTTATTCAATGAACTAAGAATAAATCTGTAATCTTAGTGTTATATGAGCGTGAAAGGTACATGGAATACAGTTTTTTTTCTCCAATATACCCCCAAGGGAATGAAATTCAAACCAGTGCCATTATTTCGAGGAATAATATGCCGTAAACAGAAAAGCAGCGATGACTTATTTTTCAGATTATGACTCTGATGTTGTGGGTACAGGGTGACACCCCTTACCTGCTCCCCAGTTTGTATAACCATTATCAGAACCCTTATTTGTGTCTGTTCTTCCCCATAATTATTTGTTAAAAGAAACTACGGTCTTTCTTTTCGCAAAATGAGCGTTGATATTTCGTTCCCTGTCACCTATAAACAATTTCTCTTGATTATGCAACCGTTCATAACGGGTTGAAAAACGAATCAGTGAGTATTCTGAAGTGTTGAGATACAGAATATTCATAGAGTTTAAGAAGTAAAGTGTATAGGTTTAAAAGTTTATTCAAATATCAAGGCCTGCTGAAAAGTAAACAGCTTTTAACAATTCTACAGATTGGCCATACTTAAAAAGCAGTATTTTCTGATACCACATGCAGCAATGTTGATATCACAACTTAAATGGAAAACAGATGTAGATTTGACTCTCCTCCCTGTGATACACATAATCCATCACGAGGTTGTTGTTGCTTTTTTTAAATTTCACTTTCACACACTAAAAAAAACAACAACAAAAGATGAAGCGCTACAGCAATCATAGAAACAATCCCTGAACTCACTGCCGGTCAGAAAAAAAAATCCCATTTTGATTTCAAACAAACTGCTCATCTGAAAGCATCTCAGACCTTCCCGTTTTGTTTATGAACCCTTCAACCACAAGAATACTCCTGAAACAGATCCGGGTAGGTTTAGCATATCATCAGGTTTTCTTCTTTTTTTTTTTGGAATCACAGAAGATGGTTCCTAGTTTTGATTTTTGACACAAGCCCCCTGGATATCACACGACATGTTGCAGCAAGTTTCAAAGGACGTTACGCATGTTTCCAGCTGCAACTCGCCCAAAAAACAACGGTCACGAACAATGGTCAATACTGATGAAGTGCACACTCCTGGGAAAGGGGGATACTGCTTTGGTATTGACACTGCTTTGGTTTGGAAGCGCTGCGAGGTCTCCCTGGCCCGTCATGATACGGTCAAAGGGTTTACAGACGCTCTGAAGCTGAGGACAGAGTGGAGGAAGCCAGGCAAAAGAGCTAGAGGGGTGTTGATGCCAGTGGTGCAGCAGACGAAAATCACTGTGGTGATCAGAAGGGTAAGAGCGGGGAACGGTCTTGTTGAGCCGTTACTGGATTCGACCTTTCGAGGGTTGCCAAGTTCTGAAACATACACAGACACAGATATAGACATACAGTCACAGACAGACAGACAGGTAGACAGAGAGACATACAGAGATACAGGCACACACACAGACATAGACACACAAACACAGAGGCTCACACAGACTCATACAGACACACACAGACACAGATAAAAAGATAGAGACACAGAAACATGAGCAGAAACACACAGACACACAGACACACACAGACACACACAGACACACACAGACACACACAGACACACAGACACACACAGACACACACAGACATACACAGACACACAGATACACACAGACACACACAGACACACACAGACACACACACACATACACACACGCACACAAATTTTCTCTCTCTCACTGTCTTTTTCTCTTTTCTTTCTCTCTCAGTCAAAATAAATAATTTCTTTTGTATATTCAATTCATTTTTTTTTCCTCGTCTGGTATCAGTTTATGTGGAAAGATGCAAAACTGAATAACTACTACTACTACTACTACTACTACTACTACTACTACTACTACTACTACTACTACTACTACTGCTACTGCTGCTGCTGCTACGACTACTACTGCTACGACTACTACTACACTACTACCACCACCACCACATAACCAGACAC
>CM060328.1:38130566-38135566 GCA_030674155.1 Stramonita haemastoma | reverse complement strand
ATGAAGACAAAAAGGAAAAGCAAGTGCAATAAAAAAAAAAAGAAAGTAAGTAACTGAACCCTACAATTAACCGGTGTGTGGGGCCGGCCCTCAATGCAGGCAAAAACAGCCACTGGCGGAAAATATGTCCCCAGATACAGCATATGTGATGACATCTTTAGCTTTCCTCCTCCTTGCCGAAAAAGAAAACAACAAGGAAACAAAATCCTCAAACAAATAAGAAAGAAACAGAAACAATCCCGCCAGAAACACTGAAAAATAAGCTACTGAATCTTTACACGTTGGTTATCAGACTAAGGCAAGAATGGACACAGACACACACATATATATATGGATATATATATATATATATATATATATATATATATATATATATATATATATATATATATATGTCCAGATGTATGCGACACACATACACACACACACATACACACACACACACACACACACACATACACACACACACACACATACGCACACACACACGCACACACACACACACATACGCACACACACACGCACACAAACACTGATAAAAGATTGTTGAAAACACATTTTTAATTTCATCCCACTATTGCAGCCATTTTTAGCAGAAACTGCTGGCCAAATAGCCGGTTTCATAATGCCAGATCCTACCATTTTGTGAAGGTCAGAACTTTAGCCAAGGTGCAAAAACAAAACAAAATCATTAAAAAAAAACCGTTCTTCTGCCAACTAAACATTTGGTGTGAAGAAAGATACCATCCACAACACAATCAAAGAAAGAATGAAGCAATCAATGAAACAATCACGGAAGCAGGCCAACAACATTTAACAAACAAACACATAAACAGACAAACACACATTACCACACTATCATTAGTACAAAATACGTGACATCCCTTTGTTCTTCAAAATAAGGATTGAAAGCATCTAAGAAAGAATGTAAGAAAGAAAGAAACCGAAATAATTAACAAAAAGCAAACAGACAAAAATGAGGTGAGAATGAAATAGAACTTCTTGTGTACGTTAAAAAATTAATCGCAACAAAAAAGCACAAGAAAGAAAAGCACGAAAAAAAGAAAAAAAAAACAATACCGAAAGTGGGCAAAAAAGGTCAGAGGATAAAAAGCAAACCGAAGTGCAATAAAAGAGATTAGCTGAACTGAACCGTTATACCCTGTGCGGAATGTAACCAATGCAGGAACAAAAACAGCTCGGGGCTGAAAACTAGTCCTCAGTTACAGCATTTGGAATTATCCCTCTTCTTCTCCTTATCCCCCCCCCCCCCCGCCCCCGCAACAAACACAAAATAAACCAACAACAACAACAACAAAAAATACACAGCAAAATCCAGACACCTCCAGCCTAAACAAACAAAACACAGCAACACAAAGAAGAACCCCTATAAAAAAAAACACCAACATAAAGATTTTTGTTCCGTTCTTTGGCAAAAACTCTGCAGTCCACAGAGGGTGAGGTTTTTTGTGTGTATGCATTGTTTTCACCCACTACTAAGGTAGCCACATTCCGTTTTGGGGGATGATGTCTTAACCCAAGACCAATCTGCATGCAGTTTGACGACACAAGTTTGATTCCCACTCAAGGGGATTTTCCCCCTGCTGGAGTTAACATCAGTGCTGACTCCTGGCTAAAAAAAGGTGTCCCCAGTTACACATTTGGGATAACCTCTTGCCCTTCTCCTTCTAAAAAAAACCCCAAATACACCAATTCCGAGACAATGACGACAAAGCAACCAAAAAAAACCAAGAACGTACGTGCGCGTGTGTACAGTTGTACACATGCACATATAATTTGTGCGCCTATGTAAGCACACGCACGTTCTTGCACGCACGCACGACACACACACACACACACACACACACACACACACACACCAACACACACACACAACCCACACACACACCACACGCACGCACGCACGAACGCACGCACACGCACGCACGCACACACACAGAAATTTTTTCTTTAAGTACATAAGCAGCAAGAAAGTTACACTAGCAAAAAGAAAAAGAGGCAGATGAAGAAGAAGAAAAGTAGTAGAGGTAGAAAAAGAAGAATGTTGATGATGATGAAGAAGATAATAATGATTATAGCAACGATATAAAAAAAGAAGAGAAGAGAAGAAGAAGAAGAAGAAGAAGGAAGAGAGAGAAAGAAGAAGGAAGAAGAAGAAGAAGAAGAAGAAGAAGAAGAAGAAGAAGAGAAGAAGAAGACAACGACGACGGACGACCGCCGCCGCCGACGACGACGACGACGACGACGACGAAGAAGAAGAAGAGAAGAAGAAGAAGAAGAAGAAAGAAGAAGAAGAGAAGAAGAAGAGATAGAAGAAGCGGAGGAGGAGGAGGAGGAGGAGGAAGAAGAAGAAGAAGAAGAGGAAGAAGAAGAAGAGCGTGAGGATGAGAGGAGAGGGGAGGAGGAGGGAGGAGAGAGAGGAAGAGAGGAAGGAAGGAAGAGAAGAAGAAGAAGAAGAAGAGAAGAAGAAGAAGAAGAAGAAGAAGAAGAATATCCTTAAAGGGGAAAAACCCCACTAGGCACGTGCTGAAGGAAAATGACCAAAAAAGTGTAACGGTGCAGAATGGCCACGCGCTCTCTCCAGAGATAGCAACCCCAATTTCACGCCGAGAGAAATAACTATAAATATTTATGTATCTATGCATCTAATTATCTACCAGTCTATGTATCTGTTAATCTCTGCTGCCTGCCTGCCTACCTGCCTGCCTGTCTGTCTGTCTGTCTATCGGTCTATGTCTTTACCTTTTCCTCTTTCTGTCTGCTTGTCAGTTTGTCAACGAAAGCAAGAATAGACTTCTCAAAACAAAGTCAGCAGAGTTTCCCCTTTAGAGACAACAATTTTACCTCCATTCTAAACTGGCAAACAAATTAACTTAAACTCTTGACACACGTGATGGACGCATCTATGAAGATATAAAAATCATAGTCAGAATTGTCCCTACAGTTCGATTAAAAAAAAAACATTTGGAAGAAATCAAAATATGTTTAGTAAATCAAAATATCTTTAAAAATAAAGTTTATGTACACCTTTTTAAAACCAAACATTGACCTAATTGGAAATGTCAAAGTAACATGTAGATGTGGGGGCGGGTTAGCTAAGTGGTCAGAGTCACTGGCTTTTCCCAAGTCAAATTAAGCATCGTCGAGCGTGGTTACCAGTTGGATGGGTGACAGTTTGCGCGCCTTGGCTTCAGTACAGTCCCCCTGTTTACTCAGCTGTAAATGGGTACCTACCCTCTTTACGGGTCAGGTAGCGAGGGAGAGGAGATGTCCACCGCCCTCAATATGCTGGCTCCTAGAGAAGCTGAGATCTCTGACGCATCGCTCCCCTACGACCGCCTAGGTTATTGGACACCTTTACCTTTTAACTTTATAATATGTAGATAAAAACCTTTGGTCAAATCATAAGGATTATCAGATCCTCTTGCGTACATGTAGAATACACATAAACCATACCCTCTTTAGAAAAAAATGTACAGACAGTAATTTCAAGAAAATATTTACTGCTGAATAAAAAATGTTTAGGAATTGAACCTCTGAATTTTTCTCGCGATTTGAAGAGTTACATTAACAACAAATCTCAGCAGTCCGATTTTGGTAAATTGACCACATCAGTTAGCCGCATACTTATGAAATCAATACGATTAGAAATGGTATATAAGTCTAACTCATATGTTTCACATTTATAAATAGGTCACTTTTTTTCTTTTTAATCATCCATATACAAGATAGTGTCTTTTCACTTGTAACCCAGAAAATATGATAAGTTTTCACTCTTCGGCTAGAGCTCCGAAGTTCAGTAAAAATGAAATTTTTGCGTACTGATGTGATCGCTTTTTGCCCCCCCCCCCCCCCATTAAGGTAGCCGTATTCCGACTTCAAGGATGATGTCTAAGCACCACAGTAGTGTACATGCAGTTTAAAAACACTTCTTGTCATCCAATCTTACTGGCACAAATAGCCTATCCTTCCAAAAAGCAGTACGGATTTTAACCTGTGCGCAAGATGTTCTACGTGCGTTTGCACACGGGTCTCTGTTTATAATCTCACCCGAAAGACTTTTGGGGAGAATGGAGTCAGTACTGATGTTAACTCCAGGGGAAAAAGTCTCATTGAATGAGAGTCTCGGTAGTAGCTCAAACCCAGGCACGATCCCAGGTCGTGAAATCGCAAGGGTAACAATTAAGGCACTAGGCCATCCCGCCCCAGTAAAAACTATAATTTGAAAAGAGTAAGCCAATTTCCAGTTCGGGGCATTGCAATACCCTTTGAGCAAAGGAAGCAGGCAGTTAAACAAACGACCAGACCCAATGAAAATTCCCCAAATGTGCAAACAAACGAAGAACGAATCAAAAGAAACCAATCAGTAACAAGATAAATAGATATATACGTAACACCCACCCCCTTTTTCCCCGAAAAAAGCTGAGTAACAAAAAAGGTGATATAGATGATAAATTAGTTATGGAAATAAACAGCAAAAGACAAGAACAGAAATACTAAAATTCTAAACATAACTAGATAAATAGGGGGAAAATGGCATAAAGGAATGAAGAGACAATCATAACAAGGGGAAATAACTGAAAACAGAGAACTTACTGAATTTGGATGATAGAAAAAAAAATGTAGCAAACACCACTAAATAAAAAACACAAACAACCAAGTAAATAGATGAACGAATGAATGAATAAATGAATGAATGAATAGAGTAGATAGATAAATGAATGGATAACAAAATGAATGAATGAATGAATGAGCTAGGTAAATACATAAATAAAAAGACAAGAAGCAAACATCGGTGCACTCATAACCAATAAAATCTCTGTCGAGTATGATTCGGATCTGATGATGAAAATGTGCAGGCCATTGAATATAAACTCTCTCTCCGGACATTTATTCAAAGGAATGATGATTTTGTTTTCTTACTCATTGCCTAAAAAAAACAAAGTCTGCTGCAATTTGCGTTTGTCTTAGCCATACAA
>CM060328.1:38123066-38128066 GCA_030674155.1 Stramonita haemastoma | reverse complement strand
GAGAGAGAGAGAGAGACAGACAGACAGACAGACAGACAGACAGACAGACAGACAGACAGACAGACAGACAGACAGACAGACAGACAGACAGACAGACAGACAGACAGACAGACAGACAGACAGACAGACAGACAGACAGACAGACAGATACCTAGAGTCACAAAACAGATACAGAGGCACCGACAGCAGAGAGAATCACAAACAAACATATACATAACCAGTCAGACCGACAAAAACACGAGCGGCCATACAGACTGACCAACGTACAGATACGTAGAGAAAAATAGACGGGGCAGAAGAGAAAGGGAGAGTGAACGGGAAGAAGACAAGCGATGACTCATGTGACATCATCATACATAACACACACGCACAAACACACAAACACACACACACACACACACACACACACACACACAACACACACACACACACACACACACACACACACACCACCACCACCACCACCACCACCACCCTCTTCTGTATCTCGCCTCCTTTCTGTCCCACTCTCTCTCCCACACCCCTCCAATGTTGCTACGATCTCTCTCTCTGTTCACGGGCTGTTTCTTCTGGAAATGACAATATTTCTTAGCAGCCCACCACTACCTCTCTTCTCCCCCCTCCTACCCCCTTTCCTCAACCACCACCCTATCCTGCATCCCCATCTCTTCGCCAAAGGCCACAAAACACAGCTACGTGTCGTAAAGAAACTCTTGTTGCTGTCTGTATGTTTGTTTGTTTGTTTCTGCTTCTGTCTGTATGCCTGCATGTCTGTCTCTCTGCCTGTCTGTCTCTTTCACCCCCCATCTCTCTCTCTCTCACAAGTGGCTGAAAATCCTGACACGTTGAGTTATTTATTATTGTCAATGTCATTGTCATTGTCTCTCTTTTTGTCTCATTCCAAATCTCTTCTTTGTGTCTCAATTCTGTTGTTTTTTTCACAAGCGAGAAAAAACCTACATATGCAGATATGTAGAGTTTAAACAAGCCCAAGGCGTACTTTGTGCTTCAAGGAATTAAAAAGGGGACACACACACACACACACACACACACACATACATACATACATACATACATACATACATACATACATACATACATACATACATACATACATACATGCATGCATGCATGCATACATACATACATACATACATACATACATACATACATACATACATACATACATACATACATACATACATACATACATACATACATACATACATACATACATACATACATACAAACATACATACATACATACATACATACACACATTTGGCAGCTGGTAGAAAGAAAAAAGTTCTAATAAAGATGTTTCCTTTTAGATACACCTTTGACAACTACTGCCAGAGTCAAGATTATCCCTCCAAAAATCGCTGCACTTAAAGCAAAGTTTAAAATCTCAGAGGAAAAGTAGGTAGGGATGTTTAAATGTACAAAATTAATTACCGAAAATAGTGTGCAGAGGAAACGAAGAAAGACAGAATGATCATGCAAGAGAACACCACCAGTCCCATCTTTTTCTCAAAGCACTGAGTAGACTACAAGTAAGCATGTATGGTAACAGTTCACTATGACAAATATAAACTGAAACTGTACTTGCAATAGATATGTCTTATCTTCTCTCTCTTAACTCTTTGGGGTGTTGCTGTGGCACTGCACTGAATTTTTCAGACCGTGGTTCCTGAGGGAAGATGAACCAGGCAAAGTACATCCCTTTAAAGATAATTATCATAGGAAAGGTAAGTTGTTGAGAAGCGAGGTGTGAGAGCAAGCACAACTACTCTTGGGGCCAGCATCTCCTCCTCTGCGCTGTTTTACCTTCCCTGGTAACCAGTCTATTACAGACCCATCAAAAAATATCTGACCAAAAAAAATCAGAATCCATTTTTTTTCTTGTTAGTTTTGGTAGCATGAAAGACAACCACAACACAAAAACAAAACCCAATTAATACAAAAAACACTGAGTCATCAACTGTCATTTATTTATCACAACTTGGTCACCCTCTGTGTCAACCAGGCTCCTGACTCTCTCTGACCCCCAGACACTCAGCACTGCCCCTGCTATCCAGCCTGGCAGACTTTATTGCATCATTAGTTCAGACCAATGCCTCCGAGCTGCTCCTTCCTCTCACTCCCCTCCAAACCTATAGCCCTGACAGCGATAAAGCGCCAAGTGGCTGGCTAGGGTCTGTGCACAGTGGCTGTGATAGCGCAGCTCGCACCTCTCTCTGTATAGCGAATTAGGCAGAAGGCTGTTGTGTTT
Source organism: Stramonita haemastoma (assembly GCA_030674155.1). Lineage (NCBI taxonomy): Eukaryota > Metazoa > Mollusca > Gastropoda > Neogastropoda > Muricidae > Stramonita > Stramonita haemastoma. The sequence continues at coordinate 38,125,794 of CM060328.1, read as the reverse complement.
TCCAGTGTGTTGGCTGTAACAGAAAGAAGGATGGTGGAGATTTTTGAAGGGGCGTAACTTTAATACGTTTTTGTTGTTGTTGTTGTTGTTGTTGTTGTTGCTTTGAGGGATGGAAGCTGTTGTAATGGCAGAAAGGCTTGAATGAAAAGTTAGCTGTGCAGTTTTCTCTTTCTCTCTTTTCTTTTTCTGCACCTATTTTTTCATGAGTTTGTTTGTGTCATATTTCTTTCTCTTATACTTTTTTCATCTTCTTTAGTTGACTATTTCATTTTTTTTTTTTCTCTCCACTCTTTTTCTTACACTGTTTTGTTTGTTTGTTTGTTTGTTTGTGTGTGTTTGTGTGTGTTTTGTGTGTTGGTGTGTGTGTTGTGTGTGTGTGTGTGTGGTGTGTGTGTGTGTGTGTGTGTGTGTGTGTGTGTGTGTGAGTGTGTGTGTGTGTGTGTGTGTGTGTGTGTGTGTGGTGTGTGTGTGTTGTGTGTGTGTGTGTGTGTGTTGGTTTATTCATGTTCCATTCTTTTCATCTATTTTTTGTCTAGGTTTCAATTTTACCTGTTGCTCTTTTGTGTTACTCTTTCTCTATGTCCGTTTTTCATCTCACCGGGCATGGGTGTGTGTACCATGTGCATGAGTGTGTGTATGTATGTGCACATGTGGGTGTGTGTATGTGTGTCTGCACATATGCACATGTGTGTATGTTCACCTGCGTTTCCATAAAGAAAATAAGTGTCTGATCCCCTACATCATTGATTAGGTTTTTGTCTGGGTATGTTAAGTGTGCTTAAGTTCAACAAAAAGACAATTCACATCAATAATTTCTCATCCAATCATGCTTAACTCTAGAAAATCTGAAATCCTCTTCACCTCTCTTTATTGATTTTGGCAGCATTGTAGAATCGAGGTGTAAAAAAAACCACAAAAAGATAGATCACAACCACCATCTATTCATTACAGCATGACCAGTATCTGCCCCTCCTCCCCCCCCATAAAAAAACGCTTTTGAATCACTCTGACCCCTGATCCTCAATGGTGCCATGATATTGGACTTTATTATATCATTATTGAGAACAGATGGATCCATTTGCACATTCATGTTCACCCACATCCACTGGCCTGGAAGCAAAAATGTGCAAAGTGACTCGACTGAGCTCTGAACTGAGAAGCTTGATGGTGCCTTTAAAAGTGAGTTAGTCAGGATCTGGTGTGTGTTTTCCAGGGGAAAGACTACAAGAGGAAGAGTGTGTAAATTTAAACGGGCAAAGGAGCCACATTTTTTGAGTTGTTGCTGTAAGGAATAAATGCTAATGTAGCAACAGACCAACTTAACTCTATTTTGAGGTTTGTTGGACAAGTTTAGATCCTTTGTGTGTGTGTGTGTGTGAGAGAGAGAGAGAGAGAGAGAGAGAGAGAGGAGAGAGAGGAGAGAGAGAGAGGAGAGAGAGAGGAAGAGAGAGAGAGAGAGAGAGAGAAGAGAGAGAGAGAGAGAGAGAGAGAGAGAGGAGAGAGAGAGGAGAGAGAAGGAGAGAGAGAGAGAGAGAGAGAGAGAGAGAGGAGGGAGAGAGAGAGAGAGAGAGAGAGTGAGGAGGAGTGGGTAATGTGTATATGTGTGCTGAAATATTGCAGATTTCAACCAGCAGAGGGTTTTTTTATTTCATCAAATTTCTGGGCACTGAACACCTGTGTTCACAGCTAAATGCACTTGACCTGAAAGAAATAACTGATTTCAGTCAAACCAACTTAAAATTTCGAATCTAGTCATGAAAAGTAAACTCCATACAATGTTTTCTTCCTATCCTCTCTGCATGCTGGTAGCATGGTAAGCTGAAGGAGAAAAAAAACAACACTGAAAAAGCAAAACATGCTGTTAAACATCTGCTCTTTATCACAACTCAACCAGAGTTTCAAAGTAGTAGGCATCAGTCAGTCCCAGAAGACAATGGAGTTGTATTTTAGGCTCTAGTGTGCAAACCCTGGGTAAGTAAGTATGGCAGGCAAGCTGTTACCCATGCAACAGACCCACCCCATCTCCATGTTAATGGAAAGGTCCATTGGAAAGGCAGTTACCAATACTAATGGTTCCAGTGCCCTTAGGCTTACAGCCCCAAACCTCCTTGGGGACTCCAACTTCTGGTTTTTCCTCAAGGATGATGCCTAAACATGACACTTATATGCATGGTGCTCTTTTCTGAGGGGGGGGGGGGGGTGGAGTTGTCATTGCCTCCTACAGGCACACAATGACCTGCTCTTTGGAAAGGTGTAACAGGTTTTTAATGTGTGCGCAAGATGTTCTGCATGCATTCACACCTGGACCTTGATTTATAGTCTCATCCAAACGAGTCTCAAAACAGCTTGCAAAAAAAAACATTCTGACCCCAGGTCTGACCCCCTTATGCCCTGGAAACGGGCAGACTTTATTGTGCCATTAGTTCAGACCAGCGCGTCTATCCATGGCTCCCGCATGCTGAAACCTGCACTCCAAAAGCGATAAAGCGCAAAGTGGCTGGAAGCCCTGTGCACAGTGGCTGTGATAGCGCAGCGCCTCTCAATAGCGAATTAGGCAGAAGGCTGTTGTGTTTTCCGCTGTGTCGCCTGTTACAGGAAAAAGGGGGCAGATTTCAAGGGGCTAAACTCTGGCGGAGTTTGGGTGTTGTTGCTCTAAGCAATGGCAGCTGCTGTTGCAGTGGTTTGATTAGGATGTGAAGCTGGTGAAGAGGAGGGTGTGTGTGTGTGT
>CM060328.1:38113066-38118066 GCA_030674155.1 Stramonita haemastoma | reverse complement strand
GAGAGAGAAGAGAGACGAGAGAGAGAGAGAGAGAGAGAGAGAGAGAGAGAGAGAGAGAAGAGAGAGAGAGAGAGAGAGAGAGAGAGAGAGAGAGGAGAGAGAGAGAGGAGAGAAGAGAAGAGAGAGAGAGAAGAGGAGAGACGAGAGAAGAGAGACAGAGAGACAGAGAAGAGAGAGAGAGACAGGAGGAGAGAGGAGAAGACAGAGACAGAGACAGAGACAGAGAAAGAGACAGAGACATGCGAGATTATTGATTATGTTCATTTTTATGAGGATAATGGAATAAACACTCATGTCTTTTTTACATCCAGTCCCCGTGTGTATGGCAGTTAGGTAAATCTTGTCATCTGCTCCCACTGGCACACAATGGCCTACTTTTCCAAAAGGCAAAACAGGATTTAACGTGTGGCAAGATGTTCTGAGACAGAGACAGAGACAGAAAAGAGAGAGAGAGAGACAGAGAGAGAGAGACAGAGAGAGAGACAGAGACAGAGATTTTTGATGATATTTATATGACGGCTGGTTTTGTAAACTGCCACTTATGATGCTTTGTGAAAACAATATTGTGAAAGATGCAATGATGTTTAAATAAATCAACAAAAATATTCAGAGGAAACATTTACAATGTGACTCCAGAAGAGAAATAGAACAGAGAGAGAGAGAGAGAGAGAGAGAGAGAGAGAGAGAGAGAGAGAGGAGAGAGAGAAGAGAGAGAGAGAGAGAGAGAGAGAGAGAGAGGGAGGAGAGAGAGAGAGGGGGGGGGGGGGGGGGGGTAGGGAGAGAGGGAGAATTGGATTTCCTAGATTGAAATAAGAGTCTAGCTGCAACGTCATTTTGCTTGTGGATGCGTAACTTGCTGTCCATTTCTACAACATTTCCTACACTTTTTTGTTAGGAGGTGAAGTATATTTTGCGTACTTTTCGCCATTCATTTTATTCCTGAATGAATTGTCAAAATGTGTGTGTGTGTCTGTTTGTGTTTGTGTGTGTGCGCGTGCGTGCGTGCGTGAGTGCGTGCGTGAGCGAGCATGCGCACGAACACAACGATCAAAGTGAGACTTTATTTTCGGTAACATTTTCTTGTCTTTATCCCTAGTCATCTATTTCACTTCTGACTGGTGATAATTATATAAAGGGCACTAACGCTTGTCAGTTATAGGCTCTCTGACTAATGATACAAAACAATATGCAGACAAAATACTAAACATGTGTGGATCACCACGTCGTTCGCTAATGATAATCATGCATTTTGTGCACAAATCTTTAAACACGTGTCAATAATTTACTATAAAAAAACAGTCTTAAATCAATACCACTCTTCAAGAAAAGCCACAACCAAACAAACCAACCAAACAAACAACTCACAAGTACAATGAAAGAGAGACACAACATGAGGAAGTGTGAAATTGGTGTTAATCACGCTATCATCAATTACTGATAAACACAGAATGTATGATTGTTTGATTTTTGACCAAATTTTAGTTACAAATGTGTCTCCATCTGACACATTGCAGTGAAGAATACCTAAAATTTGCGTAAGTTTTCATTAGTAGGGATACGTTTTTATGCAAGTGGAGCACAATCTTTTCCTACACTTACAGTGCTAAAAAAAACCAGAAAAAATAACTCATAATTCCAAAACCATTTTCAGTTTCACAGGTACGAAATCAGAAATGACAGCTTTTGAAGCATCAGGGATACCATAGTAAAACCTGCAGCACTCACAACACTGGGAAAGAGGATGATTCTGATGCTATTTTCAATTCTGTCACTGATGAGATCATGGCGTGGAAGGGGAGGGACAGGCAGACAGACAGACAGACAGAAGAAGGCTTCTTTCCTCAGCCAATTCCACAGTGGAAGAAGAGGCTGGCATGCTTTTATCACCAGAAGGGAAAGGGTATATATTTATCCCCCTTCCCATCTTTCTCCACCACAGCCCCGCCCCCACCCCCCACCCCCCTGTCCATGTAAGACTATAATGGTCCCTTTCCTCACTTTCAGCCAAACTGGACTGGAGATTTGTGGCTGCAGGGGGGGGAGAATTTTCTGTCCATTATGTCTTTTGCAACAACTTAGTCCAGCCACGTTTGTTTCACTTCTTTTTGTTTTGCAAAGTTCTTTTTTGTCTTCGCCCTGAAGGAAAACAGAGAAATGATTCAAATCTATCTGTATGCTACCCATGCTATGTGTATGTGAGTGTGTGAGTGTGTGCGTGTTGTTTGTGTGTGTGTGTGAGTGGTGAAAGTGTGTGTGTGTGTTTGTGTGAGAGAGGAGAGAGAGAGAGAGAGAGAGAGAGAGAGAGAGAGGAGAGAGAGAGAGAGAGAGAGAGAGAGAGAGAGAGAGAGAGAGAGAGAGGAGAGAAGAGAGAGAGAGAAGAGATATAGCGAGATTGATTGATTGATGTTATTTGTTATGAGGATAATGGGATAACACTCATGTACTTTTTTACATCCAGTCCCCGTGTGATGGGCAGTTTTGTAAATCTTGTCATCTGTCCCACTGGCACACAATGGCCTACTTTTCAAAGGAAAACAGGAAACGTGTGTGCAAGATGTTTAGACGGCAGAGCGAGGAGAGAGGGGAAGGAGCGGAGTGATTCATGCGCTGAGTTTGTAACGCACAGTGTGTGAACTGAGGCGGTTTAAATTAATCCGAAAATAGGGACATCATGGAAAGAGAGAGAGAGAGAGAGAGAGAGAGAGGAGAGAGAGAGAGAGAGAGAGAGAGAGAGAGAGAGAGAGAGAGAGAGGAGAGAGAGAGAGGAGAGAGAGAGAGGAGAGAGAGAGAGAGGAGGGGGGGGGGGGTAGGGAGAAGGCAATGGCAGAGCAATGGGCTAGGCAAGCAATGCTTGGCAACTTGCTGTCCATTCTAAATTTTTTACATTTTTTGAGGAGATAATTTGCATTTTTGATATTATTCAAGTCAATGTGTGTGTGTTGTTTTTTTTAATGTGTGTGGTGGCCTTTCAGGTGTTGTTCTGTAAGATTGATGTGAGGCGTGCCTCCGACTACAAAACAAGATCAAATGATGACTTCAATTACAAGGTAACATTTTCTTCTAACCATGTATCATCACTAGCGGTGATATATAAAGGCACAAGTTCATTTAAGGTTATGATATATACAAAACAATCATCAGACAAACTAAAATTATACAGTCTTCGTAATGATAATCATGAAATTTTGAAATTTTAAACACGTGTCAAAAATTTACTATAAAAAACAGTCTAAATCAAACACTCAAGAAAACACAACAAACACCAACAAAAAACTCAAAGCCAATGAAAGAGACAAACATGAGGAAGTGTGATGGGTTAATCACTGAACATCAATTACTGCATAAACAAGAATAGTATGAATGTTTGTTTTGACAGAAGTACAATTCCCACCTGACACACATGAAATACCTAAATTCGTAATTTCATTAGTAGGCATACGTTCTGCAACTGGACACAATCTCCACACTACAGTGCTAAAAAACACAGAAAAAATAATCATAATCCAAAACCTTTCAGTTTATGGTTAGATCAGAAATGACACTTTTGAAGCATCAGGGATCATCAGTAAAACTTGCAGCATCACAATGGGAAAGTGTGTTTGTTATTTTCAATTCTGTCACGATGAGATATAGCTGAAGGGGAGGACAGGCAGCGAAGACAGCAGAATGAAGGCTCTTTCTCAGCAATTCAGTGGAAGAGAGGGCATGTTTATCACCAGAGGGACTGGTTATATTAATCCCTTCTTTTTCACACCTCCTCCTTCTTGATTAGGACTATAATGGCCTTTCCTATTTCAGCAAACTGGGATTGGAATTTGTGGTGGGGGGCATTTTCTGTCATTATGTCTTTTGCAACACTTATCAGCCACGTTTGTTTCACTTTTTTTGTTTTGAAAGTTCTTTTTTGTCCCCCTGAAGGAAACAGAGAATGATTTAATCACTGTATCTATACAGGTGTTGTATGTGGTGTGTTGTGATTTGTGTGAGTGTGTGGTGTGTAGTGTGTGTGATTGTGTGATGTGTTGTGTAATGCTGTGGTGTACGTTGTCTTGTGGAATGGTGTGTTTATTTTTATAACTTATCATTTTTTGTTTTATTTATTCTTAAAATGAGGATAATGAACAAGCTGATGGTTTTTACATCATGTCTCCGTGGATGCATTTTGTAAATGTCTTGTTCCGGCACTGGCCTTCCTTACGAAAATGGAACAGGGTTTAACGTGGCAAATGTTTTTCGTGTGTTATAGCATGGGCCTTGGTTATGTTCATCGTAACACTTTTGGGGAAGAGAAGTATGGGTAGAGAGATTGAAGAGAGTCGATGCTGAGAGAGAGAGAGAGAGAGAGAGAGAGAGAGAGAGAGAGAGAGGAGAGAGAGAGAGAGAGAGAGAGAGAGAGAGAGAGAGAGAGAGAGAGAGAGATGAGAGAGAGAGAGAGGGAGAGAGAGAGGGAGAGAGGAGAGAGAGAGAGGTGAGATAGAGAGGAGAGAGAGAGAGAGAGAGGAGGAGAGAGGAGGAGAGGAGAGAGAAAGTGAGAGAGAGAAGAGAGGAGAGAGAAGAGAGAGAAGAGAGAAGAGACGAGGAGACGAGAGACAGAGAGAGAGACAGAGGACAGCAGAGACAGAGACGAGACAGAGACAGAGACAGAGATTAAGAAGATTTATTCCATTGCGCCATAATCCCATCCGGTGAGAGGAGGTGGTAAATACATATCATCAAATGTACCATGAATATTCATCACACCCACCCAATCACAAAACGTTCCCACCAAGAGCATGGTTGCATGGTTATACTATCAACATAATTTAGGTATAAGACGTTTGCTTTTAACTACCCAAACAACTTCATCATTTAGGAAAATATATAAAATTACAGCAAAAATTAGAAGACCAATCTCTCTTCAGTAGAGCAAACACAACTCTCCCAGAAACATGCACACAAATACAAAGTTTCCCCCACCCCAAAAAAAAAGAGTAAAAGAAAAACAAACAAAAATCCCCAAA
>CM060328.1:38088066-38108066 GCA_030674155.1 Stramonita haemastoma | reverse complement strand
GGAGAAAGGCGCTTCAACAGCTTAGAAAGAAAATTGGCTTTGTGAAGAATGCAACTGCAGTTTTCTGCTTCTTTGTCATCGTGTTGTCTCGCCGTTGTTACTGTCACTCCCTTCATCGCTTTTTGTCTGCCTGATGCAGTTAGTTCTTCTTCTTTGTCGTCCTATGCTCAGACAGCAGCTATTGTTGTCTGTAATATGAGTGAAAATGTGTTGCGCTGCCGTAAGCGACTAACAAGTCAGGCCCCTGACTTTAGCATTGGAATACAACTGTTCTTTTAACTTGCCTTAATGAAACAGGCAGGCAAAAAGACAAAAGGGTAGTAAATAGACAAGAGAAGGTGACAGAAGTGAACAGAACAAGGCAGAAACGAGAGAGAGGGGGGATAGAAAAGAGGGAATTTCCTAGCACGAGATTTTAGAAGGTGGGGATGTGATTTATACTGACAGGCCATCACGGAGAATTTAGTTCTGGATCTTTGCTACTATTTCTGTTGTTACTACCACATTATTTGCTTTTGTATATTTCATTTCGAGGATACGGAATGAGTGATCATCTGTTTTTTGTTATTTTATTTTCTTCTTTTTCTTCTTTTTTTTTTTTTTTTTTTACATCTAATCCATGTGTGTATGCAGGCTTGTGTATTTTGCTATTGATTCCCACCAGCACACATTGGCTTCTCTTTCAAAAAGTGGAACAGGCTTTAATATGTGCATAAGATGTTCTGCGTGTGTTTCCATATGGGATATTGGTTTATAGTCTCATCCGAAGTCTTTTTGGAGAGAATGGAGTCGGCACTGATGTTAACTCTAGGGGAAAATAACCCCTTTAACGGGATTCGAACCTGGTGCAGCAGATTACGAGCCCAATGCGTAGCTCTCTAACTAACCAGGCTATCCCGTCCACCTTTCACGTCATGGTGTGTGTGTGGGGTTGTGTGTGTGATGGTGGTGTGTGTGTGTGTGTGTGTTGTGTGTTGTGTGTGTGTGTGTTGTGTGTGTGTGTGTGTGTTGTGTGTGTGTGCTGGTGCTGCATGCTGTGCTCGTGGTGTATTGGTGTGTGTGTGTGTGTGTGTGTGTGTGTGTGTGTGTGTGTGTGTGTGTGTGTGTGTGTGTGTGTGTGTGTGTGTAGAAAAACAGGCTGAAAGGGAGTAAACCCAATTTGAAATGGAATTTAAACCCGAGAATTTTCTCTTTTTAAACAGTTTTACAATACTTCAATACTATTGTTCCACATTATGAACTGTAGTATTTAGTTTTACTCTTGTATTTCACTATTTATTTCGCACAAAAGAAAAGACTCTCGTATGGTCCTGAAATTTAGGAGATTCACAGAGTTCTCGAAAGCCACATGCAGTCAGCCCATACTACAAAATTTTCTCATGGCAACAAAAATGTCTCATAAAAGCTTGCCGGAAGACTCATTCTCAAAGACAAGCATATCGAGAGAGCAGACAAGAAGAAGTGAAATTCTAGCAATGGTTCTTTCTGGGGGAAAGCCTCTTGGGTTTCAGTGCATCAACACGAATCTATAAGGAAGAACATGAATGAAAGATCAATAAGAACGCTTATGAAAAGGATATATTTATTGTCAGTAAGTAAAAACCCACAGGTATACCGCTCATTTACATCGAACAGAAGAATCATCACAGGTCTCTGCCTCTTATGCAGAAAGCGAGACCGTGACGAAATTGTAAATAAAAATAAATATTAGTGACATAACAATGTGTATTTCGCAATTTTAGCAATCGCTTTAAATCCCATAGGCGTTTAATTGTTTGGGGAAAAAAACAGGTAGACAGACAAACAAATGAACACGCAGGAAATACAAAAGGAGGTTTAAATGCGCAGTAGACAAACCACAAATCAAGAAATCAGCATGCAACACACACACACACACACACACACACACACACACACACACACACACTACACACACACACACACACACACACACACACACACCCCATACAACACACACGTGCACACACACGTACACACACGTACACCACACACACACACACACACACACACACACACACACACACACACACACACACACACACACACACACACACACACACACAGAGAAGAGGGCAAGGACCAGAGCAGAAGAAAGAAAAAGTAGAAGCCCAATCTAGCCGGATCAGATGCGGGGAGGGTGATAGAATGACTAATTGTAGGCGGCTGTCCTGGCATGTGATAAGCAATTTGCAAGACAAACAGGCTAATAGCATTGGCCCAGGACTTTCCCTTTGCCCCACCCAAGCACTGCCTCCCTCCTCCCTCCCCCTTCCCTAAACCAGAGGAAGGGGGGGGGGAGGGGAGATGGAAGGGGAGAGGGGTTGTGGGGGTGGTGGTGGGGGTGGTAGGAGAGGTTTTGGTGGAGGCCTTGTCAAAGCAAGTGGTCGGGGAATCGCCTTCTCTGAGCTGACAGAGTGACTGACCGACCTCTACTGACGGGAAGGGGAAAGAAAGACTTTGATGCCGCTTGACGGGGTTTTGTTCACCCAGTCCTGCCTGCCGCGTAGAATTCTGCTCCTGTGGTATTTGCCTGCTTGCCTGTCTGTCTGTTTGTCTGTCTGTCTTTCTGTCTGTCTTGTCTGTCTGCCTGTCTGTCTGTCTGTCTTGTCTGTCTGCCTGTCTGTCTGTCTGTCTGTCTGTTGCTGCTGCCTGCCAGTCTTTCTGTATGCCTGCTTGTCTTGCTGTCTGTTGGGTCTGTATGTCTGTCTGTCTGTCTGCTCTGACTGCCTGCCTGTCTATCTGTCTGTCTGTCTGCTGCTGCCTGCCTGCTGTCTTTCTGTCTGCCATCCTGTTTATCTGTCTGTCTTTTTGTCTGCCTGTCTATCTGTTGTCTGCCTGCCTACCAGTCTATCTGTCTGTCTGCATGTTTTCATGCTGTTTTTCTGTCTGTCTGCCTGCCTGTCTACCTATTCATATGTTTTTTTTTCTAGGCTATCATGTGTTTGTTTTTCGGCTGTCTGATTCCACCTTTTGTTTGTTTTTTTTTCTTCTTCTTTTTCTTGGAGATGTTTACTACGCATCCAGGCCACAACTGCAGTTTAATGGCATCGTTATTTCTTTTCTCTCCAGATTCCGCTGGCAACGGCCTGAGAGCCTGATTCCCAATGCAGAGGTGGACAATAGTATGGCCCCACATCTGCTGTTATTCCTTTTCAAGAAGTAAACGTTTCTGTGAAAGTCGCTGTATTCTCTACTTGGACTTCTTGAAACCTTCTAGTCACGTTGGTGTTGGACTGAAAATATCAAAATCATCGGGATTGTCTCCTGCTTTATGGATAAGAAACATAAACGTTCAACTTAGTTATCCTTTTTCGTTTTGAGATGGTTTGTCCTCTGTTTGTCTGTCTCACCAATCAATCTCTCTCTCTCTCTCTCTCTCTCTCTCTCTCTCTCTCTCTCTCTCTCTCTCTCTCTCTCTCTCTCTCTCTCTCTCTCTCTCTCTCTCTCTCTCTTTCTGTCTCTGTCTCTGTCTGTCTCTGTTTGTTTTGTTTGTTTGTTTGTTGTGTGTGTGTGTGTGTGTGTGTGTGTGTGTGTGTGTGTGTGTGTGTGTGTGTGTGTGTGTGTGTGTGTGTGTACTCATGATGTTTAAAAAGATAAATATAGGATAAAAGTGTTTCGTGTCTTCGCCTCCCAATGACAAGTTTAGCAAAGCCAAGCCTATATCGGACTGACCTCTTGTCTCTGTATTTGCTTTACCGCCTCACAGACTAAACAACGTTTCGCTGGAGGAATACAGAATTAGTCCTTTGCCCACCAAGGGTGATGTTTTGTATATCACTTCCGTCATGTCAGAGTTCATTAATTTTTCTGCATGGAATTCAGGTTGAAAATGCCAAGCACATCAAGAAGGTGAAAATACACATTCCTGTAGCTAAACGCAGTGAGTGACAACACAGGCATACATTGGAATCATCTAGATCACAAGTTACTTATAATACAGGCCGCGCGCAATGAATCTTTTCATTTCTAACAATCAGTTTAGTCGGAATCTGCAACACTCCATGGGTGATTGAGGGTATGTAACCTTTTTGAGAGATAAGCAAAGTTTAAAAAATGATATTAATGTGCTGCAAAATCTTACCTTCAGTTACGATTTTTTGATACAATCAAAGCCATGGCTCTGTTTGGAAAACCTGTCGGTTGTTCCTTGTAAAGTATTTTTGTATTTTGAAAATGCCTTTTAATACCTGCTACATTGTCAATTGGTCCCATACAAAAGAAAACAGCTCAAGCCGCCTTCCAGGACTACAACAAAGAAAAGAGACAGTAGATCTGAAAGAGGTTCTTAGTCATACATTCTTGTTTGCCAAACATGGTTTGTCACAAGATAGCTAATCCAAAATTTGGATAAAGCAATGTGTCTTTTTAATGCTAAGTCTTTGTTATAAGTAAGAAAAGCTGTGTGTAGGGCTAGACTATACATCATTTGCAATTACGCTCTAAAAACATCCAACTATTTCTCTTTGTTGTCAGAACTTACAGAATATGAAACATGACATTATTAACCCTACATTCTACAAACGCCATGTTTAGTGACCTTACAGCAGGTACTATCGTATATTCTCGAAAGAATTTTGAAAGTTGTTATTAAAAAAAACAAATTTTCAATTCCTGACATGTGTGCGGCATGCAATATTTCTATATATTCTGATGTGGTTCTGATATGAAATTGTCTGAAATATTTTGAGCTCCTGGTTTACCTCATCCATTATAAATGAAATAGGTTCGTGAATTTATTCTATAGATGTTGCTACATATTATGTTAAAACGCTTTCAAGAATTAAATTATAGTATTTGAAATACAAACTATCCGGAATCTTGGATCCCGGTTTACTCGATCTCCTTAGGCAGTTCTGGAAATCCTCCTCTCAACGGACAGAAGGGTATATAAGCACAACCCTCAGTACTTTGCCCCTCAGGGTGGACAAGAACGATAAACACATCAGGCGACAGATTCTTGGCGCCTGGGCGCAATGTATACACGATATCTCAGCCTACGGCACAGCCCAGCAATCAGTACAGCAGTACAGGAGAACCCTCCCTCCCTCCCTCCCTTCCTCCAACAGTGCCTTCAGATCAGAACGGTCAGAATGTCTGTCCACTGCCCGCTGCCCACAAACCTAATCACTGTGATGTCAGTGGTCAAGATTATGAGAGGAATCAACCGTCTTCTGTCCCCTCCCTTCACCTCACACACCCCCAGACCCCCCCTCTCCCATCTCCTCCTCCCCCTCTCCTCCCCCCCCCCCTTCTGCCTGCCCCGTGGCGATACGGGCGCGATGGACCAGTCGATATGATAACGACTGACCCGTCTGCGAATGATGAAGTGTGTGACTCGGACTAACTCTCTTCTTCTCCTTGCCCGGAGTGAGGGTTTCTGTTGGACCTCAGTCCTAGTAGGAAGGATCTCTGTGAATAACTGTTCATGTGTGCAATACTGTTTGTCTGTCTGTCTGTCTGTCTGTCTGTCTGTCTGTCTGTCTGTCTGTCTCCGGTTGTCTGTCTGTCTGCCTGTCTGTATATTTGTCGGTTTGCCCCTCTGTGTGTTGGGCTGTGGGTGTGTTTAGCGTTTGGTCATTTTTTCCATGTGTTAATCCACTCTGTAACTGTGTCATGCGACAGTTTCAAACTTACTATCAAATTCATGGGCATCCTTACCGTCACCCCCTATATCTACCACCACCCGTCATCATCACTATCATTACTGTCATTATTACCACAACCGCCGTTATTATCTCCATCATCACTATCATTACCACCACCACACCACCACCACACCACCACCACCACACACTACCACTACACCAGCACCAGCACCAGCATCATCATCATCACTATCATCATCGTCATCGTCATGCATCGTCATCGCTCCGTCATCGTCATCATCGTCATCGCATCATCGTCATCTCATCGTCATCTCATCATCATCACATCATCATTCATCTCATCTTCTATCTTTCTTTCTTCTTTCTTCTTCTTCTTCTTCTTCTTTCTTCTTTCTTCTTCTTCTTCTTCTTCATTCTCTTCTTCTTCTGACTTTCCTTCTTCTGTCACATCTTACTTCCCTGCGCGAACTTCTGCATGTTGTCCACACAGCTAACAGCTTCTCCGCAGCAATCGTCATGGTGGTGTCACACTAGCTTGAGTACATGCTGGCTTGCACATCTGGTATCAGCTTGTAAGATTATTCACTGATGATCATGCCTTCAATTTGTGATTATCATACCTACGTTGTCTCCTGCATCTCATTGTTAGACGATTCAGATCTACTGCTTGCTTTACCTATGCACTCATTTTCCTTATTGGAGCGGAATCCAGATCATTGTGAGATTAGAGCGAATAGGGCTATGCAGTATTTGAGCGGGAGAAGAGAGGAGAGAGGAGAGGAGAGAGGAGAGAGAGAGAGAGAGAGAGAGAGGAGAGAGAGAGAGAGAGAGAGAGAGAGAGAGAGAGAGAGAGAGAGAGAGAGAGAGAGAGAGAGAGAGAGAGAGAGAGAGAGAGTTCTCACAATGAAAATAGTGGTGTACTATGCAACAGCAAGTCTTCAGCACATTGATTGAATTGCCCCGGTTACTTACTTTCCTGAAAAAGTATAAGCACAGAATGTACTTTTTATGCGCTTTAAAAAACGAGTGATGCTAAACGTTTCATTGGAATATGGCATTTGAATTAGGAGACTCTCTCTCTCTCTCTCTCTCTCTCTCTCTCTCTCTCTCTCTCTCTCTCTCTCTCTCTCTCTCTCTCTCTCTCTCTCTCTCTCTCTCTCTCTCTCTCTGTGATTGTGTAAAACATATCTACTCAATATCACATTTAAAAAACAAAATCTATCAGGAGCATTACAGAGATGTTTACGTGACTGATGGAAGCTTGGTTAAATCGCACTCAATCCCCATGCAAAACCTATAATCATATTACCATAAAATAATACGTGTACTGTGCTTGTATTCTAGATTACCACCCCAGCACACACAATATGGATCCGTCGATGCATATTGCATACAAAGACATATATCGCTTTACTTTAAAAAAAAAAGCCAAGATACATTAAGCACCACATTAAAAAGCTGTTGCCACAAAGTATCTTATTTATACTGAATGGGTGTCAAAACCTTTCGGATGAGACGATAAACCGAGGTCCCGTGTGTTACTCATCACTATTTAGCGCACGTAAAGGAACCACGGCAACAAGGGGTTGATCCTGGCAAAATTCGTAGAAAAAGCCACTCTGATAGGGAAGTAAATACAATGCATGCAGGAATAAGAAAAAAAATGGGTAGGTGCTGCACTTGTGGCGACGCGCTCTCCCGGGGAGAGCAGCCTGAATTTCACGCAGGGAAATCTGTTGAGAATAAAGTGGTACAAAATCAAATACAAAAATACAAAAAAATACCTGGATCATCCAAATAACTTTGCTGCTCATTTGCACTGACATGATGACTGTCCATCTTCCGTCTGTTAGCTCTTCCCTTCCCCCTCGGTTATCCTGCTGCATTCCATCTGTATTACAACAGAGTTTTCTGCATGGAATTCGAGTCAGTCTCCCTGGGAAAAGGGCGTCACTATAGTCTAGTGACACAAGCTTCCTGCCTGTTAGTATGATTGTTTGCCAACGAGAGTGGGTTTTCTCATATGCAAATGAAAGTGGGTTTCCTGCGTTGCCAGTGAGATGGGGTTTCCTGCTGCCAATGAGAGTGGGTTTCCTGCCTTCCAAGAGAGTGGGTTTCCTGCTTTGCCAGTGAGATGGAGGTTTCCTGCGTTGCAATGAGAGTGGGTTTCCTGGATTCCAAGGAGAGTGGTTTCTGCGTTGCAAATGAGAGTGGGTTTCCTGCTTAGCCAAAAGAGTGGGTTTCTAACCTTCCAAATGAAGTGGGTTTCATGCTAAACAATCAAAGTAAGAGTGGGTTTCTGCTATACCAAATAAGAGTGGGTTTTCTGCTTTACAAATAAAGTGGGTTTTCTGCCAATATTTCCCAAGAATCTCTCGTTATCGTAAGCTCTTCACATGTGCCAGAACGACACTTTGTTGCATGCAGAACTAAAACCAATTATCATCTCATCAGGACACAAATATTGAAGTCCCCACTCAGCGTTTAATGTGGTGGAAGACAAAAACGAAATAATATCTTAAAATGAAATATAAACCATGGTCTTCTGGTCCTTATTGAAAATCTGTTTAACTCTTGTCAAAATAGTTCAATTTTTGTGTGTCAAAATATTTCATACTCTCATTAAAGCCTTTCGATCTTTTGTCACAGTCTTCCGCCATGCAAAACGGAGTCACACAAACAGTTCTTGTAAGAGGTAGGTAGGTAGGTAGGTAGTGGTAGATATTTTTTCCCATTATTTGGGAATGCCTGTTCCCTTTTGTCTGGCTCCCCGACAAAGCAATTACTGCCATCAGCAGGGAGTTTAGGGGAAATGGCAGACATCTTACGTAGAAAAAGGGCTAGGCCAACTCGTGAGATGATGTGACAGAACCATTTAGGAATGTCGTCCCTAGGAATCAAGACTCCGTCGGAGACTGTGGCACGATTGAAGTAGGCCAGTCATGTCAGCGTTTTTGGCGACAGTCCTGACAGTAGTGTAAAATTAAGGGAAAATAGCCAGCTACCTAGTACCTGGCCTATCCCAGTCACTCCTTATTTACTCTTTAAAAAAAAAGAAAATGTACAGGGGAAAAACAACAAAAGCGAAACTGTCGTTTCGTTTAGCAAGTAGATGTGCGTGGTGTGTGGTGTGTGCGGCGTGTGTGTGTGTGTGTTGTGTGTGTGTGTGTGTGTGTGTGTGTGTGTGTGTGTGTGTGTGTGTGTGTGTGTGTGTGTGTGTGTGTGCGCGCGCGCGTGTGTGTGTGTGTGTGTGTAGAGCTACGTGGTGTGTGTGTGTGTGTAAACATTTTTGATAAATCTATATTTTCTCATTTTAGATGCATAGAAAAATTCATTTGTTTTAACTTAAATATGATAATAAAATGTGCTAAATGATGAATATTGATTGGGGTTCCCTTTATTTAGTAATCATTTAGAACCACATATTTTTTACATCCGATATAATCCCTGATAAAGACTGGAACTGGATGTAAAAAAACTTTTTATTTATTGATATCCTTAAAATAAAGAGCCTTGTCCTGCCTTCCATTTTCTGTCTATTGTCTGTCTGTCTGTCTGTCTGTCTGTCTGTCTGTCTGTCTGTCTGTCAGTCTGTCTGACTGCCTGTCGTCCTGCTTGTCTCGTTCTCCTTTCTGTCTCGTCTATCCTCTCTCTCTCTCTTTGAGAATAAAATATACAGACTAACAAGAAAAATAGTTGTTAAAGTACTGTGCATAAACAAATGAGCACTCTCTTCAGAGTTGCTAGAGAGTAAAAATGCTCTCAATAAAGACAGTTGGGAATGTAGATATCATTTTACGGTTTAAAAGCCCGACTTTGCTTTTGGGTAGATCGTCTAGTGTGTTGATTTTATAAAAAAAAAGTTTGAGGTGGTTTTGTTGATATAAAAAATCATTTTTATTCATGTTTTTTTTTGTGCCGGTTGTATTGCAACGTTTCCAGTTTCTTCTATGATTATGTACCCCTTGAATACAGACCTGCGGCCTTAGGCCTACCATTAAAACATTGCGTCTTGATCCCACAGCCCCCCCCCCCTTCTCTCTCTCTGTGTCTCTGTCTTTCTGTCTGTCTGTCTATCTGTGATAGTGATACTGTTTATTTCATTCTCTCCGACATTTAAGAAGAACAAATCCCTGGGCAAAACTACTCGTACGGAAATGAAACCCCGACTTTCTCAAATTGGCAAAAGTAGAACAACCACACACACTTACACAAAAAAATGCCACGGGGGTCACATTTCAGATGGGAACATGTGTGGCGCGCGACGGGAGACATAAAAGAGACAGAGGAATCAATCAATCACGGAGAGGGGTTGTGCTATCATATTTATGGTCATTTCTTTCCTCCCCATCTTATCCGATGCTGGATCGGTAATGAGAAATCACAGCCATTTCCTTTTCACCGTCTTTATGAGGTAAGTAAATATTGGATGGACCACGTCTCGCAAAACTGTCGTTGTGGGGAAAGTGTGTGTGTAAAGATTGGTACTTTCTCTATTTGCACCGCTCATAGACTGTCTCGTTCAATACGTAAGGAATAAGCAGGAGTCAGGGACAAGGGAGTGGTGGGGGATGAGAAGGGAGAAGAAGAGGGGGCGTTGGGTGTGGGGGTGGTTTTGGTGGTGGGGGGGGAGAAAGTGGTGTGGGGTGTGTGTGTGGGTTTGGGAGGGGGAGTAGATAGTGAAGCTAGGTTTTTTGTCTGAAGGTTCTGGTTTTATGTTTTTGTCATAGTTGAGAATTTAGTTTCTCTTCCTGCTGTTTTCTTTTGGGCTATTAAATCCTTATATCTATTTTTCTGTTTACCAATTGATTACTTTTGCAGTGTTGTGCATCATGAGAAGAGGAGACAGGTATTTACACAAAATGTGAGATATAGAGAGAGAAACAGAGACAGAGACAGACAGAAATAGAAAGATCTAGACAGACAGATAGACAGACAGAGACAGATAGAAAAGGAAATAGATAGAGAGACAGAAACAGAAGAAAAGACAGACACAGAGACAAAAAGACAGGACATAGAATGGCAGACAGAGAGGCGGAGAGAGCGACTAAAAGAAAAACAGCCATTTATCATAAATTTGTTCAATCCACCGGTGAACAGCCATGTAAAATAATGTTCAATACTTATTGTTTTTATGTTGACCTGAGGCACGCACAAAATCAAACACGAAACAAGACAAAAGAAAACAACAACAACAATCACACCCACCAAATCGCTACAGTAAAACAAAAATAAACTACAAAAAGAAAATCAAGCAAAAGCCGATCTACAATACAGGAAAGACACAAATATCACAACTTCTATTATGTTACTAAGACCTCACTCATGACTTATGACACTCCCTCAAAAAACAAATGATGTATCTAACATTCCAAACCTTTAACAAATCTTTTATCTAACAATTCAAAGCTCAAACATTTTTTTATCTAACAATCCAACCCCCCCCCCAAAATCATTTATCTAATAATCCAAAACTTAAACAAATCAGTTATCTAATATTCCAAAACTCAAACCAATCATTCATATAAAAATCCAAACAATCACATATTACTGTATTTCTACTTCACTCTGTTCTCAGAGCAATGTTGCTGTGTGCACAGCATGAGTCAGTCCCTCTGCACTCCTGTCTGTTTTCTCCCCTCCATTCCTGGTTTAAAAGGAAACTCAGCAGGCCTGTGATTAAGCAGACGTCTGGCCGGCACTGTGACAGCTGGGATTTGGGGTGTTGGCCATAACGTGACAGTAGCTTAACCACCCCAGTTAAAGCTGAGTGTGTTCGAAAAGGAAAAAAAATAAAGCTATAGGAAACAAAGGCTGTATGTGAGGAAGAAAGCATGGATGAGTGAATTGGGTGTGATAATGGTCAGATCAAAGTAAACAACGATGCTATGTTCATGGTTTGTGTCTGTAGTAGGTACAGGCTTTTGAATTTCATTTCCTGCTGATGAGGAGAGAGATAGAGAGAGAGAGAGAGAGAGAGAGAGAGAGAGAGAGAGAGAGAGAGAGAGAGAGAGAGAGAGAGAAGAGAGAGAAGAGAGAGAGAGAGAGAGAGAGAGAGAGAGAGAGAGAGACAGACAGACAGACAGACAGACAGACAGACAGACAGACAGACAGACAGACAGACAGACAGACAGACAGACAGACAGACAGACAGACAACAAAGACAGAAAGACAGAGAACACACACAACAACACACACACACACACGCAACGCACACCACACACACACACACACACACACACGCACACACACAACACACACACACACACACACACACACACACACACACAAACACACACAAAGCTAAACAAAAACCCCAAAATATAGAAAATGAGAAAATAGCAAAAAAACAAACACAGACAGACAGAAACATCCACAGACACAGGAAAAAAAAAACCCCACCCAATACAGACAGACAGTACCAGCGGCATCAAAAATCTCAACAGGCACCCGCGTGGCCAAAAGCTCCCCCACAAGCACAGTAAATTGGTTATTACTGAAGTAAAGGCGCGGGGCTCCATCCCAAATGGACCTCACCCAGGAGGTTACGCAGCGAGAGGAGCTCGCGCTATGAATAAAGATTGCCCCTCGAATCATCCTACCCCTACATCTGTCCCTCTGCATTATCCGCGGCAGCTCATTTGGTTAACGATTCCCCCAGCGTCCCGGAGCCCGTCTGCGGTAAATAGTCGCCGAAACCGGTCCCGGGAAGTCGCCAAGGGTTAGCTCTCTTCTCGTAAGGGCTTCGTGTCAAATCAATGCGCGCAAATCTGCTCTGATCTGTTGAGTGGGGTTTGGGATGAGGATGGGGGGGGGGGGGGGATTGGGTTGGGTGGAGGGATGGGGTGGGGGGTGGTGCTGATTTGAGTTAAAGGAAAAGATGTCAGAGAAATGGAAGAATATGTGAAGTGAATTTTTTGTAATCTCGTTATCATTTGTTTTCTCTTTGGGGTGGTGGTTGGTGGTGGTGGTGGTGGTGAAGACTTTTTTAAAAATACAAATTATAATTATATGGTCTTATCGTGGTAACTGCGGGAGAGATATTTCAGATCTGTCTCATCCCACCTGCTGAATTATGCAAAAAAAAAAGGAAGAATGAGTGTAGCGTCTGCAAGTCGAGTCATAACTCAGCAGATGCATGTATTTACATGCACACTACTGTGCTGGTAAAGCTTGAAATTTTAGTTTTAAGGCTCCTGTTTGCTGCTGTATGTGGGTTTGCATAAATGCATGTAATTTCATGCCTATCATTAGTTTTGAGTAGACATGCACACACCTATATTCATACAAAAATCAGCACATGTGTGTCTTCAATTTACTCTGCTCACTTAATGTGATATTAGATTATCAGCACATGTGTGTATGTGTGTGTGGAGGGGTGTGGTGGATGGTGGTGGTGTTGGTGGTGGTGGTGGTGTGTGCTGTTGCTGTATATGTGTATGCTGGGTGTGTGAACATGTCTTATGATTTAAACAAACAAACGGAAATCCCGTTTCATTCATCCTTTCTTAATGACTTTATCCCTGCCCCCCTCCTCCACCCCTTTCCAAATGAAAAAGGAGCAACTACATCCAAAACATTTGAGCAGAAAAAAACAACATAGAGGCAAACTTGCTGGAGATGTGATGTATGTAGTGGAAACGGGCGCAGGCTGAATCATGAATTAATTGAAGATCAACAAGACGTATTGGATTAGCCTGGCAGGAAGGCTGGAGCCAGGGCCAGAAAGAGCAGCAGTGTCAGGAATTGGCCTTCTGTTGCTGTATTCATCACAGCTGATGATCTGGACAACTTCTTCTAGCCAGACAAACATTGCGCGTGGGGACACAGTCAGTGGTCTTCTGCTTTTCTGTCCTGTTTTTTGCCCCTTTTTTTTTGCCGTTGTTGACGCCAACTTGATCCGAGGCCTCAGCATCTGCTGTAAGATTGTCTGGAAGCTTGCTTCATGAATTGCAATGTCTAGGAGGAACTGATCCATATAATCTTGAAAATTGAAAACTGACCTGTCTTTGCGTGTGTGTGTGTGTGTGTGTGTGTGTGTGTGTGTGGTGTGTGTGTGTGTGTGTGTGTGTGTGTGTGTGTGTGTGTGTGTGTGTGTGTGTGTGTGTTGGTGTGTGGAGTGGGTGTGATGTGAGTGTAGTGTGGGGTTGTGAATGTGGGAGTGTCTGTCGTGCTGTGTGTGTGAGAAGAGGAGAAAGAAAGAAGAGAAAGAAAGAAAGAAAGAAAGAGAGAGAGAGAGAGAGAGAGAGAGAGAGAGAGAGAGAGAGAGAGAGAGAGAGAGAGAGAGAGAGAGAGAGAGAGAGAGAGAGAGAGAGAGAGAGAGAGAGTCTTTGGAGAAAAATGCTATTTGCCAGTAACTCTGACATTCTAGCTACGTGCATGATTTTATGAAATATGTTGATAGTTTTATGCACAGCACATGTACCTATAAGCTTGAATCATTATATATTTTGGAAGCAACGTCTTACATATAATAATATTTTTTGTTGGATTTCTTTCGCATCCTGTAACAAGGCTAAACCTGTTAGTGCTGCTAAACAAAGAAAGCCCGAACATGAAGCTATATTTTAAGACATTGAATGCAAACTTTTCATGAATACCTTTTGGTGACCAATGACTAAAAAAGGAAACAAATTCGTATGTAAAGAGAATAACCACGCACATGTCATCATCTAACCCCTCATTTGTGTGTTGTGGTGTCACCATATACAACAATTATGATTCTGTTCTGACTTTAACAGAATTGTTGCACAAATAGCTTGTAACTGGTTTAGTTCGAAGACTTTCCTTTTAAAGGCTGTTAACTTTCTGCAAGAAAATGCCACAAAAAGCACCAGGAGCAGCTATCAAGTTTTAAATTTAATCCAAACTTTCATCTCGAAGTTGTTGGCTGACTCCTCCCAACGTTACATTGATGTTAAACATAATAAAAAAACAGCAGAACAAAACGAAGAACTTGAGAAATAAACAAACAAGCAGAGAAATAAAATGGCAAAAATTCGTAACCCAGAATTAATGTCCTTTTGGTTTTTGTGTGCAGGCTTGATAATTTTCTTGTTGAAAGTTTGTTTGCTTGTTTGTTTGTTTGTTTTTTACAAAAATAGACTTGCAAAAGCACTTAGCCAGATGTGTTGAACTTTTCCCATTTTAAGACAAAGAGTATTGTAATCTGTATTATTGAATTGAGTGTCACGTAACGTATATGTTATTACTGTGCTTCCTCCATAGACTACTGCCACTGTTACGGTTGCTACTGATACACTGCTATTTCTTCTTCTCCTACATCACTGCTAAAAAGAGTAATGGTGATGGTGATATAATGGTGGTGATGATGATGGTTACGATGATTGATGAAAACGAAGGATTGCAAAGAGGAATTGCAAAGAAGAAGAAGAAGAAGAAGAAGAAGAAGAAGAAGAAGAAGAAGAAGAAGAAGAAGAAGAAGAAGAAGAAGAAGAAGAAGAAGAAGAGAAGAAGAAGAAGAAGAAGAAGAAGAAAAGAAGAAGAAGAAGAAGAAGAAGAAGAAGAAGAACATGGGGAAGATACCATTGATATTTAGATACAAAAATTGTAGCAAATATAAAAAAAAATGATGCCTTCTATCTAAAGGCCACATTATGTATCTACTGATATTTCAACGACGAAGGTGAAGTGTCTAGCCTGAAGTGATTTTCCTAAGATGACATCCACTTGACTAAAGATAGCAAAGGTAAAGAAAACTGGAAATTCCCCCTTTTGGCATTCTGCACTTGATTACTCCTATTATTTCACCGAGTAGTCCTCCTCATGCCTTTCTGTCTCAGAACAGATCCCTATCACAACGCCTGGTTGAGCCACCTCCTATCCTAAAATGAATTATTCATGTGACTGCATGCAGTATTTGGGCAGAGAAGTCATACATAATGCCTAAGGGAGAAACATAGGCAAGGGGACATATTACATATAATTGTTTACCATTATGCCTCTTTCTGCTGCTTTTAGTTGTCTACAAGGATCTCTTTTCTTTCTTTTTTATTCTCTACTATCTCTCTTTCTGCCCTGTCTGTCTTGCTGTATCTGTGTGTTTCTAGCTTTCTTTCTGTCTCACGCCTTTGCTGTCTCGTCTCTGTCTGTCTTCTTTTGTCTCTGTCTCTCTCTGTGTCTTTCTGTAGTGTATTGTGGTCTAAGGCCCATGTACATTAAACAATTTCAGTGTTCAATGTTCTGTCTATCTCTCTCTCTCCTCTCTCTCTTTCTCCACAACTCACCTCTTGTTTCTCTCTCTCTCTCTCTCTCTCTCTCCTCTCTCTCTCTCTCTCTCCTCTCTCTCTCTCTCTCTCTCTCTCTCTCTCTCTCTCTCTCTCTCTTCTCTCTCTCTCTCTCTTCTTCTCTCTCCCCTCTCATGCATCTTTTCTGTCTCCCTGTCCTCCTCTCTCTCCTCTACTCTCTCCTCTCTCTTCTCTCTCTCTCTCTCTCTCGTCTTTTCTCTCTCTTTCCCATCCTCTCCTCCTCTCTCTCTCTCTCTCTCCCAAACTTCATTTTTTTGCTAGGTCTTTTTCTTTATAGTTCCTTTCATAACTTGTGTTCACAACTACACTCTTTCTTACTGTCAGCGAGTCACTGCCCGTTTTCCATTTCACGGATGAGGAGACTGAAGCATTCATATTTGCTGCCAATAAGTGAAACGTCGGATTTGGCGCCTGCTCACTTTATCTCTTTCAGGGAAGGAAGGAAGGAAGGAAGAACTAGCCAGGAAGGATCGATCAGAAACATTTGCTTCTTTCTCCACGTTCGCTCCAGGGCAAAATCCCTTTTCCCAGATCCCTTGAGGGAGTTGAAAATAGAATCACAACATAGCTTGAATGGAGAAGCCTTGTTTACATTGAGATGGAATATCTAAACCTTGTCTAGATGCATAAAGGAAAATAATTGTACACCATAAAAGTCTATTTTGATTCAGCTGGTGGTCGCAAGTAAGATTTAAACCTCTAACCTTTAAATCACACGTCAAATATTATTCCCGCTCATCCGAATAGATCCCTATTTTTGAATTAAAATAGTTAAAAAAGAGGACAATTTGCAAAATTGCTTGGGCACAAGGATAGCATTGATGATAAGGCTGCACCAAAGGTACAAACACACTTTTGCGAACAAAAAGACCCAAAACTGGAAAACGACTCTAAAAGGCAAGAGAGGAAAATAAGAAAGTTATGACAGCTTTAGATATTTGGACTGGACTGGAAAATAACTTGAAATGCAGTAGACACTGATTGATTGGCGAACGATTTTTGTAGTCATTAGATTTTGTTATTTTCCCAACAACAAATAAATTTGCCTTTGTGTCTGTCTGTACGCCCGAATGCGAGACATCATTCATATTCAACTCATCATTCATTTTGAAGATGCCTGGTCAGCCCAGCCCCCCCCCCCCTCCTCCCGTCACCATAAAGAATGAGACATGAGGTTAAGAGGTCACAGATAAACACATAGTGAAAAGGATACTTCAAGAGAGACAGCATAATATAAACCAGGACATATGTTTTCTTAAAAGGACAAGCATTTGGAAAAAAAAACAAAAATATAGCACAGTTTGGGCCAGGTCTGCTAAAAGCTAAGTATAGGTTAATACGTGGGGAGAGAGAAAAGAGAGAGAGAGAGGGGAGAGGAGAGAGAGAGAGAGAGAGAGAGAGGAGAGAGAGAGAGAGAGAGAGAGAGAGAGAGAGAGAGAGAGAGAGAGAGAGAGAGAGAGAGAGACAGACAGCAGCAGACAGACAGACAGACAGACAGACGAGACAGACAGACAAAGACAGACAAAGACAGAGACAGACAGACAGAACAGACAGACAGACAGGACAGAACAGACAGACAGACAGAATGACAGAAAACAGAGACACAGAGACAAGAGACAGAGACAGAGACAGAGAGAGCGTCATCATATCCTTACATCTGTCCCTCTACCTTGTCTGGTCTTTGGCTCATTTAGTTTATAACCGTCCAAGAAGAAGAAGAAGAAGAAGAAGAAGAAGAAGAAGAAGAAGAAGAAGAAGAAGAAGAAGAAGAAGAAGAACAAGAACAAGAACAAGAAGAAGTTAAAAAAAGTAAAAAGAGATAAAAAAATATCACAACGATGGTCCTTATTATATTGTTACACCACAATACCAATAATAACAACAACATCCACATTGAACACTGCTTTAGATATCACACAATAAGAGAACAGACAACTGGCGGTTTGAAATATGCCAACAAAGTTTGCCCTGAAGACAATAATTATCTCTCTGACAAGCAGAGCCAAGGCCAGAAACTCATCCTAGCATACTGCACTTGATTACTCCTTTTATATCTCAAATGACTCTCGATACATTCCTATATCAGAACCCATTCCTAACCTAACACCTTGTGGAGTCACTTCCAATCCTGATATGAATAATTCATCAGCCTCAGTAATATTGATAAACAGCACATAGATAATGCCTTTGGGAGACACACATAACACACAGATTGCAGACTAATTCCTGAGAGCCTGTTTTTCGTTTGTTTGTTGCCAGTTATCGAAATGCTCTTTGTCCCTGTCACTCTCTCTGTGTCTGTCTCTTTATCTCTCTCTTTTTCTATGTCTCTGTCTCTTTATTCAGATCTATATTTGTCTTTGTGTCTGTCTGTTTGTCTTTCTGTTTCAAATACATTGATCGTGCTTTAGATGTTGGGTTTTTGTCCTTTTCTTCCCCCGACCCCAGGCTTAAATTTAAAAACAATAGCACTATAAAAAAAGCAACAGAAAATAAAATTTCTTTGTTTTGTTTTGTTTCTCCTTCTCTCTTTTTTTCTCATATTTACCACACTCTTTTTAGCCCTTCTTCTTTCTTAGTTTCCTCTCTTTCTACCCCCTTTTTGTTTTTTCTTCGAAGTCTCCTCATTTGGGTACTCTGTCATCTAGCCTCTTGGCTCTCCCTCTTTCACTAACTTGTGTTCACAACTACACACTTTCCTACTGTCAACGAGTCACTCGTTTTCCATTTCACGGATGAGGAGACTGAAGCATTCATATTTGCTGCCAATAAGTGAAACGTCGGAATTGGCGCCTGCTCACTTTATCTCTTTCAGGGAAAGAGGGAAGGAAGAACTTGCTAGGAAGGATCGATCAGGAAAGTTTGCTCCTTTCTTGCTGTTCCAGAGTAGGATCAGTTTTCCCACACCCCTTATAACAGACAGAAGGGGGTGGTGGGGGGTGGGGGTGGGGGGTACAAGATAGAAAGAAAGACTAGGAAACAGATCCAGAAAAAGGGTGATGCACTTTTCGAAGGATAGGGAAGGGGAGTAACGTAGAGTTGTGGTGGAGGTGGTCTGTGTGTGTGTGTTGTGTGTGTTTTGAGCAGAGTGGCTGTGTGTGCAGCTGAGTGTGTGATGGTGTGTTTGTGTGAGTGTGTGTGTATGTGTTGTAAACATGCTTGTGTGCACAAAAAATTTGCATAAATTGAAAAACATAACTGTCCAAACATTTTGCAATGTATAGTTTTAAGATAAGAACTGCAGAGAGAGAGAGAGAGAGAGAGAGAGAGAGAGAGAGAGAGAGAGAGAGAGAGAGAGAGGGAGGAGGGGAAGAGAGAGAGAGAGAGAGAGAGAGACGAGAGAGAGAGAGAGAGAGACAGAGAGAGAAGAGAGAGAGACACAGAGACAAGAGAGAGACAGAGAGAGAACAGAGAGAGAGAAAGAAAGTAGAAGAAGCAGACATACAGACAGAGACAGATGATCGAGAGAGCAGTAAGAGGGGAAACAGAAGCATAGCTAGAGAGGAACAAAAAGAAGAGAGCAAAGCAGTGGGTTGTGAAGTGTGGTGGACGGGGTGCACACGGGATCATGCATTAATTGAAGATCAACAAGACGTATTGGATTAGCCTGGCAGGAAGGCTGGAGCCAGGGCCAGAAAGAGCAGCAGTGTCAGGAATTGGCCTTCTGCTGCTGTATTCATCCAGCTGATGATCTGGACAACTTCTCCTGGCCAGAAAACATTGCGCGTGGGGACCCAGCCCTCGGTCTGCTTGTTTTCCCCCATGTCTTTTTTCTGTTGAGGTTCAACCTGAACATTGTGTATGGCAGCTGCAGTAGGTTTGTCTGGAAGCTTGCTTTGTAATATTGTTAATGTCAAGGAGGAGGTGATGGGTAAAGTCTTGAAAATTGGGAATTGATGAGCATTGTGTGAGTATGTGCATGAACATGTGTGTGTGTGTGTGTTTGCATGTGCGTGCATGTGTGCATGCATTCACGCATGCATGCATGCTAGAGTGTGTGCATGCGTGTGTTTGCATGAAGAGAAAAGAAAAAGACAATGAAAAAGAATAAGTAAAAAAGAATAAAAAGGAAGAACAAATGGAAGAAGAAGAAAAAGAAAAAAAA
>CM060328.1:38083066-38085566 GCA_030674155.1 Stramonita haemastoma | reverse complement strand
GGATACCCCAAGAAATAGAACTGGAAATTAAGCACACAGAAATGTCTTGAACAAGGACAACAGAACCTTAAAGATAACTGTCATTGACCATTAGACAAAGCAGAAATACTGATAATCACGAAACTGCCAGCACCCTTCAGAAAAGTTAAATAATCTGGTAAGGGTTAGGGAACATGGGCAGCCACACCTATGATAAGATTGTTTAGAATAATCCATTAAAAACATCTGCCCTTCCCCACAAGCTGTAATCGATTGCGTTACGACTTGCTAGGAACAGAGAGCTCTGCTTGTCAGTACACAGTCACCAGCCAATTCAAGACTGTCGAACAAGGATTACTTGTTTTAAGTCCCTCATGCCAATTCATAGATGCATTACACTGATGTAATCGCATTAGTCTATTGCAACAATGGCTAATAAAAGTGAACGTGAAAATGGTATCAAATCCAATCCCCCAGTTGCAAGCTTTATTTCATCTTATCAAAAAATCAGAATAAAGTAGTAAAAAGAATACAAACCAAACTCATCCCCCTAAATCTTGTATTCGGAGATTAGGTAAATAGATAGAAAAAGTAGTAGAAGAAACAAAATGATCCTAAATCGTAAGGGAGAGGAAGAGATAGAAGAGAGAGAGAGAAGAAGAGGGAGAGAGAGAGAGGAGAGAGAGAGAGAGAGAGAGAGAAAGAGAGAGAGAAGAAGGAACACAGAGAGAGGAAGAGAGGAGGAGGAGAGAGAGAGAAGAGATGACAGACACACAGACACACAGACAGACAGACACACAGTCAGTTAGACAGAGAGGGGGGAGGGCAGTTAGTCAGGCAGACAACAGATAAAGAGAGGGACACATAAAGAAAGAGAAAGTAGAGCAAACGGTGGGGTTGTAAAGCGTGGTGGCCGGGGTGCACACTGAATCATGAATTAATTGAAGATCAACAAGACGTATTGGATTAGCCTGGCAGGAAGGCTGGAGCCAGGGCCAGAAAGAGCAGCAGTGTCAGGAATTGGCCTTCTGCTGCTGTATTCATCACAGCTGATGATCTGGACAGCTCACTCTCGCTGGACAAACACTGTGTTTTACCATTCCCCAGTGCCCTTCTTGCGCTCTGCTGTTCGGCCATGACTTTCTATTGCCGTGAACCTGAATTTTGGGAGGGAAAAAACAACACATAAAGCTGGTGTAGGTGTGTCTGGAAGATTGAATATTGATTAACCTGCTGGGGGGGATCT
This sequence comes from Stramonita haemastoma, assembly GCA_030674155.1. NCBI lineage: Eukaryota > Metazoa > Mollusca > Gastropoda > Neogastropoda > Muricidae > Stramonita > Stramonita haemastoma. The sequence goes on along the minus strand of CM060328.1, from coordinate 38,084,341 downwards.
CTTTCTCTTTCTTTTCTTTGCATACCGATCTGTGTGACTACATCTGTGTCTGTCTGTCTGTCTGTCTGTCTCTGTCTCTGTCTGTCTGTCTGTCTGTCTGTCTGTCTGTCTGTCTGTCTGTCTGTCTGTCTCTCTCTCTGTCTCTCTCTCTGTCTCTCTCTCTCTCTCTCTCTCTCTCTCTCTCTCTCTCTCTCTCTCTCTCTCTCTCTCTCTCTCTCTCTCTCTCTCTCTCTCTCCTTCTTTCCTCTACTCTCCCGTCCTTTCCTCTTTTTTCCACCATCCCCACCTCTACTTGTTACTTATGTTTACAGCTAAACAGCGCTTTCCCAAAGTCAACAAAACAATCTCATTTCCAATTTCACGGATGACTAGAGCAAAAGCAGTCATATTTGCAGCCAATAAATGAAATGTCGAATCCAGCCCCTGCCAGCTTTATCACTTTCAGGAATGAAAACTGATCAGAAAGTATTGATCATGCCCTTCCAGCTCTCCTTCAGTCTTAGAGTTGGGATCGCTTTTCCAAATTTTGTTGAATAAGCCATGAGAGTAAAACAGGAAAATGATAGCAATTGGTAAAATGAGAGTTGACGTTTTTGTTGCAAAACTGTAATTGTTTAGATGGTGGAGAGAAAGATGTTGATAAGAGATATGTGTGTGCACGCATTCTTTTTAACAACTGAATGATTACATACCTTCTATACAGGTGATGACTTGGATATGACCAAACTTTCATTCTCTACTCATGATTGATTTAAGTATAAAACGGATAAAGGTGTTCTTAACACCTAAGCGTTGTTGGGGAGCACGGCATCAGAGACCTCAGCATCTCTAGGGGCTAGCAACTTGAGGGTGGTGCTTAATTCCTTTCCCTCGCTGCTTTACTTTCCCTACCCTTAAAGGGGGCAGATGCCCATTCACAACTGGGTGAACTTGGAAGGGGGGGGGGGGGGGTGGTACTGGGATGAAGTAAAGGCACACGAATAGTCACTTATCCATAAGGCAATAGCGTTCAACTCTGCTTAACCTTATCTAGGGGATAGCGAGGGCTCTAACTAGTGAGCTATCCTGTCCCCATATGCTAAAAAAGGGTTACAGTAGCAGGGACATGCACAACGCAGCACTTAATTAAAACTGACATAATAATCAATTGTTTTAGAACACATTCAAAAACACTGGCAAAACACCATAAAATAAAATCAACTCGGAGGCACAGTATAAAAAAAGAACAAGTACATGGTTTAACAATTCTTGTAACAGTCCTGTTTCGACATTTTC
>CM060328.1:38075566-38078066 GCA_030674155.1 Stramonita haemastoma | reverse complement strand
ACGTGACAATTTAACAGCACAGCTGGGAGTGCCAGTGGGCGTATCATCTATGGCCGTGTCCATAGCAGTTTCATTCTCCGCATTATAAAATAAGCTAGGAGGTGTCGGCAAAAACAAACCTGAAGGGGAGACAGAATGTGCGTGTTGCTTTTTCATTAAACTGGCCTTGTGTGTCTCCACTCTCAATTTGTCCCTGGCAATTTGCGCTGCTCCTTTCCTGCGGTACACGACACTGTCACTGTGGCTGTGTGTTGCTTGATGTTGGTGGGCTGGTGACAGGCGCAACACAATAACAGTCTGATGTTCTCGGCCGTCAATTTTGAAGGATGTTAAGGCCATTTCCTGCAGAAATGTATTTAGTACTGTTTCGAGAGAAGGAGGTAGTCCTGTGACGGGCATACTGAAGGCCTTTCTAGTAGAAAATAGAAAATTCCTCCACTCACTTTTCAAACCACGTCTTGCTGGTAGCCAAGCAAGGGACGCCACTCAGAGACAGAGACACAGAGAGAGAGACAGAGACACAGAGACAGAGACAGAGAGAGAGAGAGAGAGACAGAGAGAGAGAGAGAGAGAGAGAGAGAGAGAGAGAGAGAGAGAGAGAGAGAGAGAGAGAGAGAGAGAGAGAGATGGAGAGAGAGAGAGAGAGAGAGAGAGCCATAAGGGGTCTCTGAATTTGATGGACAAATCAATAGCATTATCAAAAGAAAGAAAAACTGATAGGCAAATGGGCCCTCTATACATTAAAACAAAATCATGAATAAAACAAAACAAAAATTAAAATCAAACACTGAACCGTTAGGTTAATGTAGTGAGTATACTGCAGTATGTTCCGCAACTATGAGGATGGATACCACGGGGTACTGTGATCTACTAATCAAACCCTTTTTTTCTCTACAAAAGCTTTTTTTTCTTATGTATTTATTTATTTATTTATTCTTTTATATCGAGGATAACGGAATAAGCAATCATGTGCTTTTTTTATCCGGTCCCCGTGTGTATGCAGTTTTTGTAAATATTGTCATCTGTTCCCACCGGCACACGATGGCCTACTCTTACGAAAAGCGGAACAGGATTTAACGTGTACGCGAGATGTTCTGCGTGCGTTCGCACACGGGGCCTCGGTTTAAAGTCTCATCCGAAGGACTTTTGGGGAGAGTGGAGTCGGCACTGATGTTAACTCCAGGAGAAAAATTTCCTCGACCGGACTCGAACCCGGGTCGTCAAATTGTGAGCGCAATGTTCTGACCACTAGGCTATCCGTCAGCTTTAACTGGGATGGTTAAGCGTACTGTCGTGTATGGCCAACACCCCAAATCCCAGCTGTCACAGTACCGGCCAGACGTCTGCTTAATCACAGGCCTGCTGAGTTTCCTTTTAAACCAGGAATGGAGGGGAGAAAACAGACAGGAGTGCAGAGGGCTGACTCATGCTGTGCACACAGCTAACATTGCTCTGAGAGTAGGATGAGTTGAATGAATGAATGGAAGATATCTATCTATCTATCTATCTATCTATCTATCTATCTATCTATCTATCTATCTATCTATCTATCTATCTATCTATCTATCTATCTATCTATCCATGTATCTATCTATCTATCTATCTATCTATCTATCTATCTATCTATCTATCTATCTATCTATCTATCTATCTGTCTGTCTGTCTGTCTGTCTGTCCGTCTGTCTGTCTGTCTGTCTATCTATCTATCTATCTTTCTATCTATCTATCTGTCTGTCTGTCTGTCTGTCTGTCTGTCTGTCTTTGTCTATCTATCATCTATCTATCTACCTATCTATCTATCTTGACAGACAGTCAGTCAGACAGACAAACAGACATATATAAAGTCAGGGACTGATAAAGACAGAACAGATAGGCAATTATAAGAAGGGAGAAATACATTTGTCCATAAAAATCTCCAAAAGATCTATTAAAGTTGCATTCAAAATAGGTGCACCATTATTCCTCACTTCTCAACATAAATATTCCACCAGCTGCTGCCCAGTCTTCTGCTTGGGTACATGAAGCATTCTAGTTTCAAGATTAAGAGTATACTATGGCTCATATAAAGGCAAATGAAGTATCATTCTGTGTTACCATATGCTGTATCTGTAATGGAGACAAACACTGTTTATCAGAATACTGTTTTAGTGTTACCTTTCTTTTTAGTAGTTTTTGTGTAATGTATATTTGTCAAGTGTACATGATGGGAAGGGATAGCTCAGAGGTCAGAGCAATAATTCTTCCCATGCTAAAGTTAAGCAGCATTGAGCATGGTTACCTTTTGGATAGGTGACAGTTCATGCATTTCAGTATAGTCACCCAGTTCACCCACCTGTAAATGAGTACCTGCTGTCCTTAGGGATAGCAAAGGTAAAGTAGCGTGGGAGAGGATATGGGCACTGTTCTCCAAAGGCTGTGTTCTAGAGAACCTGATGTCTCTGACACCCTCGCTCCTCAACGAACGCATAGGCTTTATGAACACCTTTACCTTTGACATGTC
>CM060328.1:38060566-38065566 GCA_030674155.1 Stramonita haemastoma | reverse complement strand
TTAACTGAAATACAAAACACCCACAAACAAACAAAAAAAAACAACCAGTAACAACAACACAAGAATAAAAGAAAAAGAGAGTTAGAAAAGGAAATAATCAGAACACCTAAACAAATCAACCAGGAACAAAAAACCCAACACAAGATGGAAAACAAGCCATAAAAAAGAAGCCCACATGAAGCCAAGAAACAAGACATCTTTATGTGGCAGATAGGCGCGGTGAGGCCCCAGCAAGGTTATCATCGGAAATGCTCCAGCCAGGTGAAGGGTCAGATTTTCACCCAGCTGTGCTGCTTTATGTTTATTTGATGGAATTGACCTCGCTACCCCTTCTGGCTTTTACTTACCCATCTCTGTCCATACAAATGCCACTCTCCCAGCCTCATGCGGCCCAAATTTTGCCCCTACAGTAGTAGCTTTTGTGCTCATGTTCACACCATATTCACGGAAACGGCGATTTAGCTATGATGTCAGGAAATTCTATTTTGTGTACCTGTTTGTCTCTATTTCTCCTGTGCTCCCATTCTTCATTAATGTCTGAGAGGAGAGAGAGAGAGGAGAGAGAGAGAGAGAGAGAGAGAGAGAGAGAGAGAGAGAGAGAGAGAGAGAGAGAGAGAGAGAGAGAGAGAGAGAGAGAGAGAGAGACAGACAGACAGACAGAAGACAGACAGAAGACAGACGAAGACAGACAGACAGGCAGCAGAGACAGAGCAGACAGAGCAGACAGACAGAAGACAGACAGACAGACAGACAGCAGCAGCAGCAGACAGCAGCAGAAACAGACAGACAGAAACAGACAGACAGACAGACAGACAGACGAGCAGAAACAGACAGACAATACAGACAGACAGACAGACAGCGCAGACAGGACAGGCAGGACAGAAATCGACAACAGAACCAAGACAATAGACAGAGACCAGACAGACAGCAGAAACAGACACAACAGCAACACACAACAAACAGACAGACACACAAACACACACACACACACACACACGAATTCACAGATCAAACACACACAGACAGACAGACAGACAACACACAGACACACAGACACACACAACAGACAGACTGGCAAAGATCTTCCTTTTGCTTTCCATCCTAACTCCTGACTTCCTCCTCAGAGCTCAGAATCTCCCGAGTGGCTGTTTGGGAAGTAAACAGAGAAACAGGACACCCTGCTGTTGACAAACTCTGCTCTTTTGCTCTTCCTTTCTTTCAAACACTGCAGTCTTGTCAACCTGTCTGTTTATCAGCTCTGTTATGGGGCAAATTTGACAAGACTGTCGGGGGAAAAAACACAGCTTATCTTTCTTTTTTGTTGTTTAGAAGGTTAATGAATGGAGTTGAAATAGAACAAGATAATGAATGTGTTGCTAATATGAGTAGCATGAATGTTTAGGTTAGCAATGTGCTTGTGAGTACTGACAAGTTTTTTTTTGCTTTTGTTGTCTTTGGTCTTGTTTTCATGTTTCTTTCTTTGTTGTTGTTGTTGTTGTCTGTTGTTGTTTTGTTGTTGTTGTTGTTGTTGTCTTCTCTTCTTCTTTCTTCTTCTTCTTCTTCTTTCTTCTTCTTCTTCTTCTTCTTCTTCTTCTTCTTCTTCTTCTTCTTCTTCTTCTTCTTCTCTTCTTCTTCTTCTTCTTCTTCTTCTTCTTTCTTCTTTTTCTTTCTTTCTTCTTCTTCTTCTTCTTCTTCTTCTTCTTCTTCTTCTTCTTCTTCTTCTTCTTCTTCTTCTTCTTCCTTCTTCTTCTTCTTCTTCTCCCTTCCCTTCTTCTCTCTTTTTCTCTTCCTCTTCATTGATTGTCATCATCACAGTTAAGATGGCAATGATGAGTGATAGCTATGGTGATGACAATACATGGCTTACATTGGTTTGGATCCATCACATTCTTATTTGTTATACATCTGTATGACATTTCCCATTCTCACCCTTGTCCCAAAGCCTGTACTCTTTCTTCTTCTGTCCTTAAGCTCAGCTGACACAGACCAAAGCTGATGTGAAGAAAAACGGCATTAAGACGTCTATTCTTTGCTTTTGATGTTGTCATATTGTTGTCATGTTTTGCTTTTCAATACATTTGTTATTCGGGAAAATGGAACTAAATAATTGACAACAACTGCCAATAAAGTTTTCCTAATCAGCAAAAACACTTCACTCTCATAAAACTCTTCTGGGATTGTTTTTGTTTAATAGTTATTGCGCAAGTCCTTAAATCACGTCACATTTCTTTGTTTATTCTGAAGGTCGCTTGTATCAGAGACACGTTATCATTTCTTTACCTTTTTAATCCTGCGCCCGCGCGTGCGCGCGTGTACGTTTGTGTGTTTGTTTGTTTGTTTGTTGTGTGTGTGTCGTGCGCGCGCGCGCGCGCGCGTATATGTGTGTGTATGTGTGTTTTGCTCTGGGCACTTTTTACATGGGCAAACTCTTATGATGTCGGTTTTCTTACGTGACCTTTGTATAGTGTACATGGAATCTCGGAGTATTGTCTTATTTCGAAGGAAGACTAACCTTGAGATCCTTACTTACAGGCTTCCAAAATATTACATAACAACAGCCACCGAGTTGAAATCGAACAAGAAATTGCTCGTTTCTGAACTAAGGTGTTACTCCAAGCTAAGAAACTTATTGCTTAAGGGTTTATTTTCTGTTATTTGTTTTTTTTCCTTGAGATTTTCCTTTGAGAAAAATCACGATTTTTTTAAGAAGAACACTGTATCAAATCAAAGACAGCATACGCAAGAATAGCAAAAACAGATAACAACAGGAACAGAAAAGTAAAAATACAAAAGAAATGTATTATACAGATAAGAATTGAGGAGAGAAAAAAACAACACTCTCAATAGACAGTATAGGCAGTTCGCCTTTAGCTTTCCATGCAGCCAATAAATATGAGCAGTTGAGCTGCAGGAAGGTTATCAGAAGCACTTCTGCCTGGGGAGGGGTCAGATTGTCAGCTAGCCCGGCCTGCTGCTTCATGTTCCTGTGATGGTGTTGGCCTTGATTTCCCCTTAGCTTGTTGTACTCACCATCTGTGTCCATGATTATCAACACCGTTCCCAAACACTCCTTCTTATCATTCACTTTTACAACATTCATCATCAGCTTTTTCTTATATTATTGTCGCCACTAAAATATCGCTCTTGATTTAAAGCAAAATAAAAAAGACAGCCCTCCCTTTCATCCTCATCAAGAGAGAGAGAGAGAGGCGGGGAGGGGGGAGAAAGGGGGAGAGAGACAGAGAGAGAGAGGGAGAGACAGAGAGAGAGGGAGAGGGAGAGAGAGAGAAGAGAGAGAGAGAGAAGAGAGGAGAGAGAGAGGAGGAGAGGGAGAGAGAGAGAGAGAGAGAGAGAGAGAGAGAGAGAGAGAGGGGGAGGGGAGAGGGAGAGAGAGAGAGAGAGAGAGAGGAGAGAGAGAGGAGAGAGAGAGAGAGAGAGAGAGAGAGAGAGAGAGAGAGAGAGAGAGAGAGAGAGAGAGAGGAGGGAGGAGAGAGGAGAGAGAGAGAGAGAGAGAGAGAGAGAGAGAGAAGAGAGTAGAGAGAGAGAGAGAGAGAGAGAGAGAGAGAGAGAGAGAGAGGAGGGGGAGAGGGGAGAGGAGAGAGAGAGAGAGAGAGAGAGAGAGAGAGAGAGAGAGAGAGAGAGAGAGGAGAGAGAGAGAGAGAGAGAGAGAGAGAGAGAGAGAGAGAAGAGAGAGAGAGAGAGAGAGAGAGAGAAGAGGAGAGAGAGAGAGAGAAGAGGAGAGAAGGGGGAGAGAGAGAGAGAGAGAGAGAGAGAGAGAGAGGAAGAGAGAGAGAGAGAGAGAGAGAGAGGAGAGAGAAAGAGGGAGAAAGAGAGAGAAGAGAGAGAGACGAGAGAGACAGGACAGAGAAAGACAGAGAGAGACAGGACAGATAGAAGCAGAGAGAACAGAAAGAGACAGAGACAGCAGAAAGAGACAGAGACACTGAGATAGATGTAATAAGAGACAGAAATAGAAGAAAAAGGACGAAGAAAAAAAGACGGTTCTATCCTAGCTTTCCGTCCTAATTTCTGACTTTCCAGAAGCTCAGGTTCTTTACTCAATGGTTGTTTGGGGAGCAAACAGAGAAACACAACACAGTGGTGTTGTCGGAATAAAGCCTTTTTGCTTTTTGTTTTTCTCATATATTTTGTTTTATTGCTTTGTTTCAACAAAGCTGTATATTCTGTCGTCATTTATCACCTCTGCTAAAGGAGAATGTGGACAAGACTGTCAGACAAACAGCGTTAATAATCTTCTCCCTGGCTAGAGTAATGAAGCTGAGATGGAAATAAGATGATAACACGTGTGGATAAAATGAGGAATCTGCTTAGATTATTAAAAGTATTAAATCCTGATTGGCGTCAAAGGTTTTTATTCTTTTTCTTGTTCTTCTTATTCTTGTTCTTGTTCGTTGTGTGTGTTCTTGCTTGTTGTTGTTGTTGTTGTTGTTGTTGTTGTTGTTGTTGTTTTTCTTTCTTCTTTCTTCTTCTTCTTCTTCTTCTTCTTCTTCTTCTTCTTCTTCTTCTTCTTCTTCTTCTTCTTCTTCTTCTTCTTCTTTCTTCTTCTTCTTCTTCTTTATCAACATGATGTGATACTTATGATGATGATTATAACAGCGATGATGGCCGCAGATGATGACAACAATGGTAACGACAACAATGCTGATAATGAAGGTGATGATGACAATGGTAATGATGACAATGGTGATGATGAAGATATGACGTTTTTGGTGACTACATCAAGCCTTCATCATCAAACGTCCTGTCCACAGCTATACCCTTATTCTATTTTTATGCAGTCATCTTTTACGTAATGATCAGTCTTTCAATTTCACGTACCCACCCAGTGCTCTGCTTCTTTATGTCATTCACATAAATGGCTGCTTTTGTGAGAGAAAAACAAGCTAAGAGCATTGGCTGTTTGCCTTGGTTTCTGTCAATGTTCGGTCATTTTTATATGTCCCTGCACACCAACTACTCAGATTTACTGAAAGCAAACA
>CM060328.1:38045566-38058066 GCA_030674155.1 Stramonita haemastoma | reverse complement strand
ACACGCACGCACACACACACACACACACACACACACACACACACACCCAAACACACACACACACACACACACACACTCTCTCTCTCTCACACACACACAGACAAACACACACACACACACACACACACACACACACACAACCCCCTCCCCCCACACGCACACCGCCCTCCCCTCCCTCCTTCCCCTCTCCAATACACACACAACAACACACACACACACACACACACACAACACACACACACACACACACACACACACACACACACACTCACTCACTCACTCACTCACTCACAGCAACAGCAGAACTGTAAACCGATCAATATCAACTTATTTTGATTATTCCGGCAAACTCAGCATCCCTGAAACGGCCAAGGGGACAGAGAAATAGACTTGTCAGGATGCTGTCTCCCCCTCGCTCGTCCTCTGTGCACAATCGTTTTGTTTAAATCAGCGTCGGTCCAGCCTGCTGTTGTCTCTATCAATACAGAACAGTCTAACGCTTGGTTTTGACGCACTGATGTTACACTGCTGTTGCAAAAAGGAAAACAGAAAAAGCCAACAACAACACACACACATAAATATAAGGTGAAAAAAGGGAAAACAGACATGTAAAGACTTCTACAGCCACCGAGTACATACATATACACATACTCACGCGCACAGGCACGCACGCACGGACATACACTCACACACACTCTGTCTGTCACTGTCTATGTCTCTGTCTCTCTGTCTCTCTCACACACACACGCGCGCGTGCACGCATACTCTCTCTCACACATACAAACTCACACGCACATACATACACACATACACACACACGCGCGCGCGCGCACAAACACACATACACACTGACACATACATACACACACAGACACACACACACACACAGACTCACAAACACCTATGCGCACGCGTGCACGCACGCACGCACCACGCACGCACGCACGCACGCACGCACGCACAAGAGAAGAGAGAGAGAGAGAGAGAGAGAGAGAGAGAGAGAGAGAGGAGAGAGAGGAGGAGGAGAGAGAGAGAGAGAGAGAGAGAGAGAGGAGAGAGAGAGGAGTCTTCGATCAACAGAGTAATGGAAAGGAACAGGGAGATGACAGAAATGCCTCTAGGTTCCGCAATGAGAAATAAAGCATTGCATATATTAACTCCTTCCTCACAGAGTCCAGCACTTGTGCTCACAACAAGACCAGGTCTTTATGCTAATGCCATCTGCAATCGTCTTCAGTGCCCGTCAATTGTGGGTTAATTGTTCTCATTACTCCCCTAGGCTGCAAAGGGGAGAGCAGATGGTGGGTGCCCAATTCTTGATTCTTCTGGGCACATGACGGGCAAGAGTGACTCCCCTTTGAAACTTGTCCGACGACACGACATCGTTTGGTTTCTCTTAGGCTTAAATGAGTTAATGGGATGACATGTCATCATTACTGCTGTTGTGACTTCATCCAGCCATCTCCATCTTTTCTGTCTGTTTAGCCTGAGCAATTATTTGTTCACAGGGAATATTTTTTTAAAGACAAAGATAGATAATACTTTTTTTTTTCTTGTTTGCTTGTATGGTATAACTAGTCTGTTATGTGCCACGTATGCATGCAATTGTGTGCATATCTATGTGTTGAATCGTGTTATATAGAACTGTTTTGTACTGTATCGTATCATTAAGTCACGCATTGTATTGTTGTTGCGTTGAGTTGTGTTGCAGATTTGCACTGTGTAAACTCACAGCCAAGGCAGATTTAATTCAATAAACCTTGGTCCGCTTTCCCTAGGAAATATTATTGTCATAAGTGTGCAGCAATACACATGCAAAACTTATATTTGATATCTGCAAAGATTTGTACCCCCTTCCATAATGGTATCTTTTCTACAGAATTTTATCAGAGACAACTGTCTTGTTGCTGTGGGTTTTAAGAAGCATCCCAAGTGCACTTTACAGAGCCTGCGAAACCAAGACTTATTGCTTCCTAGCTTGCAGAATCATTGTCAGACCACTGATCCATCCATCCATCTATCCATCCATCCATCCATCCATCCATCCACCCATCCACCCATCCATCCATCCACCCATCCACCCATCCACCATCCATCCACCTTTTCATCCATCAACTCATCCACCTGGGTTCATCAACTGCATAATCCGCCCAGCGATAAATCCTTGCACATCAATATTCATAGCAAAATCTTACTTTTGCAAAATCAAGGATGAAAAAATGCCCCAATGACATATCTGGCCTGGGTGCAGCGCAGTTCTACCCCGCAGACGTGGTCACCAGACTGTCAGTAGTGAAAAATGACCTGTCTCTGGCTAAGGGTCAGTCAGTCATTTTACCCCCCTCCCCTCCCACCTTCCCTCCCCCCATCTCCACCACCCCCACCTCCTCCGCCCTGCCCTTCCTTCCCCATCATGAAGCGTGACCTCTCCCCCTCATTCCCATCATAATGTCTCTGATCCTCCCCCCCCTCCTTCCCCATCCCCAAATCCCTTGCCTGATTCCCCACTTCCGCTGACCCGCCCTCGGCAAGGACTGACCCGTGTCCTGGTCATCTCGCTTCTGTCAGTTCTAAGCCAATGACCACTGAGGACGGAAGCGCGGGGGAAGAGAGAGAGGAGAGAGAGAGAGAGAGGAGAGAGAGAGAGAGAGAGAGAGAGAGAGAGAGAGAGAGAGAGAGAGAGAGAGAGAGAGAGAGAGAGAGAGAGAGAGACAGACAGACAGACAGACAGACAGACAGACAGACAGACAGACAGACAGACAGACAGACAGACAGACAGACAGAAGCAGACAGACGCAGACAGGCAGAGAGAGAGCAGAGAGAGACAGAGAGAGACAAGGCAAGGCAAAGGCAAAATTCTTTTATTCGAGGATAATAGATAAGCACTCATGTGCTTTTTTACATCCAGTCCCCGCCCTTTTCAGGGAAAACATCAAGAGAGACAGAGGGAGAGAGACAGAGAGATACAGAGATAGAGAGACAGATACAAAGAGAGAGAGACAGACAGACGAGACAGAGACAGAAGCAGAGAGACATACAGAGACAGAGACAGACAGAGAGAGACGGAGACAGAGAGACAAAGAGAGACAGAGACACACAGAAACAGAAGGAAAACAGACAACCAAACAGACAGACAGACAGACAGAAAACAGAACGACAGAAACACAGAGCTGCAAATAAATGAATAGAGTAGAGAATGGGATGGTGGTCAGAGAAAGAAATGGAAATGTCACTGTCATTGTTGAGGAAAAAAGGGAGGAACAAGAGTGTCTATTTTCTATATATTATTTATCATTTATAGGCGCTTTGAGTTTTTACCCACTGAACTGCATCATGCCTCGATCGAGCATTAACTTAAAAAAAGATTATTCTTTAGCCACTATCTTTACACCACACTAGTTTTCTTTTTTTTTCTTATTCTCTATGACCAAAAAGACGAGGGGGAACGTATAATTTTGGAACATTTGACAAAAAATATACATTGCGTTGAAAAACTAAACATGAAACTAAAACATTAGTTGCAAATTTATATGATAAGTATGGTTGTATGCTTTGTATTGTATTGTGTCAACTTGATGCGTAATCATGGTGAAAGTTGTTGTTTATTCATTTTTTTCTTAATGTATATATACACCTCCAAACTTATATATTCATTCCTTTTAGTTCATCACTTTTACATGCGCACGTAATAAAAGCAATTCAAACTGTCGAGCAATTGAAGTTCAAAGGCAGAATGACCTACATAATCCTGACTTGTGAAGAAGAAAGAAATACAGAAAGAAAGAAAGAATGACAGAATGAAAGAAACAAAAATGAAGGAAAAAAAGATCAAGATGAACAAAAGGAACAAAAACAAGAAAACATACTAGACACGCGTAAAAAAACCCCTTTAAACTCTGTAATACACAAACATAATACTCGTGAACGGGGCAGAACGGAATAAACAACACACGACAAAAAGCCCCCACCGAAACAAAGGGATGGTGTTAAGAATGCAAGGCATCTGGAGAATGTCATTGGAATAATATGGGCGCAAGAAGATTAGGGAAGAAGGAGGGAAGAGAGAAAGCAATGACAGCCCCGTAAGAAAGAACAGGAAAGGCAAACTCTTTTGCTGCCGATCTGCAAAAACAGGTCTATGACAGGTCGATTTTGCTCAAAGAAGACGGCAAAAATAATGCGGATGTTAAACTGACAGGCTTACCCTAAACAAACAAACAAATCACAGAGGAGAGAGAGAGAGAGAGAGAGAGAGAGGAGAGAGAGAGAGGAGAGAGAGAGAGAGAGGAGAAGAGAGAGAGAGAGAGAGAGAGAGAGAGATGAGAGAGAGAGAGAGAGGAGAGGAGAGAGAGAGAGAGAGGAGAGAGAGAGGAGATACAGACAGACAAGGACAGACAGGACAGACAGACAGAAGACAGAGCAGAGTAGTCAGACAGAGACAGAGGAGAGAGGGAGAAGAGCTAGAGAGAAAAGAGACAAAATGAGAAAAGACAATGACAGAGACAGGAAGGACACAGATAGAAGAGACAAGAACAGAGAGGAACATAGAATGATTAGTGGTGTGCGTGTGGGTGTGGTGTGATGTGTGGTGTGATGTGTGTGTGTGTGTGTGTGTGTGTGTGTGTGTGTATATTGTTTGTGTGTGTGTGGTGTGTGTGTGTGTGTTTTGTGCGCCGCGCGCGCGCGTGCGTGTGCGTGTTTGTGTGAGTGTATGTGAGTGTGTGTGCACGCGCGCATGCGTGTGTGTATGCATTTATATGTATACTACGTGTGTCTTTGTTTGTGCATGCGTGCGTGTGCGTGCGTCGTGCGTGCGTGCATACAGACAAATCAAACAGCAAGGTGGTCAAAGAGACAGACAAAGACAGACCAAGGCAGACAGAGGAACAGAGGCCGGGCAATAGGTCTTTCCTACCGGCCATGACCCTATGAAATTGAAACTGTAACCACGCAACCTAGCACAGGCAGACAAAGCACACAGAGTAAGAATGACAATTGGTTTGTAGAATAAGGAAGAGAGAAGAGAGAGAAGAGGAGAGAGAGAGAGAGAGAGAGAGAGAGAGAGAGAGAGAGAGGAGAGAGAGAGAGAGGAGAGAGAGAGAGAGAGAGAAGGAGAAGAGAGAGGAGAGGAGAGAGAGAGAGAGAGATCAGATGGGATTGAGGATCATGATCGATGTGAAAGGTTTTGTTCCGCTGGGCATTAATTATAGTTTAAGACACACCACAAGGCAAACACAATTCCTTCTAAGAACAACATTCGCTGGATTCGGCAATGCATGATAGTTTAGTCAAATAATTTTGCCAGACTAGCTATTCTGGGTTTTTCAAATGTGGTTTGTATACTGATATTCTGTCTTGGGTAATGTCAATTTTCAATAAATCTGAGAAAAAAAAACACAAAAAAACACGTTTACAGAATGGAAACAGAAACGGTAGAGATACCTTAAAACAAGACTAGAAAAGAAAAGTTTAACAAAAACCTCTTTTTAGTAGGGGTGGGGGTGGGGGGGAGAGATCAGTTATTAATTTTCAAAAATCTAGCATTAAAGTAGAGCTTGATATGACATTTTGAATTTCTGAAGGACGGTTATCATTTGCCACCGATCGGTTATTCATCCAGTTCAGAAATCGGTTGAGGGTCTCTCAAGCGTCAGATCAAAAGTCCAATCAAAGCACTACATCTAGCATCATCTTTAGCTTTGAAGACAATCTGCCCTGTTCCCCCAAGAAACTCTAGCTCCTTGTACAGAAGGAGGCTCAGGTGTTCTAAGCTAATAACGTGGTCTGAACACATCTTCCTGCCAGCTAAGCTTTCTCTCCATTCTCTACCTCTTCCTGTCCGCAGAGAATTGGAAGATTGGAAAGCAGACGACAGCAGTGAAGGGAGACAACTTTGCATCCTTCCGCTCTCCGTGTTGGAAGGGGTGAAGAAACCATGGGCCACACACACACACACAGAGCACAGGAGCAACTGGATCAGAATTAAGCAAAGTTAGACCTGAAATAAGAAACCTAATTAGCCCCTGCCCGGAAGGAGCTAACTTAATCAGTGGTTGCAAATTATTGGGTGAGAAGACTGGGAGGGGTGAGAAGGTGAGAAAGAACTGGAGAAAGAGGGTGGGGGTTAGAGGAGGGGAATTCACAGCAGATGCGGCAGGAACAAAAGAAATCCTAGAAACTGACAAGGAAAGCAAGTTGAAAAGGTAGAAAACAAACAAAAATAAACCCACAAACAAATATATAAAAACAGAGCAACAAACACAAAAACTACAAAAAACACTTCTTTTAATAAATCTAAAGTGTGGAGTTAAAAAAAACAGTTTAGAGAAAATAATGATTTCACAGTGAGTTTCTCCCTCACTCCTCTTCTGTGTGGTGTGTGTGTGTGTGTGTGTGTGTGTGTGTGTGTGTGTGTGTGTACGCGCGCGCGTGCGTGTGTGTGTGTGTGTGTGTGTGTGTGTGTGTGTGTGTGTGTGTGTGTGTGTCTCAAAATGTATTTCCCGTTAACTGTCACCTAAACAAACGCATGCGAACTAACACACACACACACGCATGCACACTCACATACAAAGAAACAAACGAACACACGTACATGCACGCTTACGCGCGCGTACGCATAAGCACACGATCACGCACACATACATGCACACATGTACTGTGCACGCACATGAGAGAGAGAGAGAGACAGAGAGACGAGAGACAGAAAGACAAAGAGAGAGAGAAGACAGAGACAGAGAGATACAGAGAGATACAGAGAGTGAGTGAGAGAGAAGAGAGAGAGAGAGCAGAGAGAGAGAAGAGAGAAGAGAGAGAGAGAGAGAGAGAGAGAGAGAGAGAGAGAGAGAGAGAGAGAGAGAGAGAGAGGAGAGAGAGTGGAGAGAGAGAGAGAGAGGGGAGAGAGCAACAGTCAGACACACAGACACACAGACAGACCGACCAACAAACAAAACAGACTAGAGACAAACAAACAGACCAACAGATCGACAAAAAGACAGTGCCCTTACACACTCCTCTGCTGTTTTGTTTATTGTTTTTTTTTGTCCAGCATTTTCCATTCCCATTAAATCTAAGCCTATCAAGAGATTCATAGCCAGATTGGGTAAAATCTCAACAAAATAGTTGAGAAAACTCCCGAAGGGCCAGATATAATCCTCAGTGCACTATGACTAGACATGTGAATAACGCACACTTTTGATGTCAGGATATCGCTAATTTCCAATTGACTGGGTTGCCACTAGCTTATGGATGATTCTTGCTATTCTTCACTGCAAGGTTTGGTCTCAGCTCTTTTGGTGCAGCTTATCAAGAGCTTTGATGAAACCGTTTAAAAGCTCTAACGAAAATGATGCCGCCATCCTAGTCATTTTCAGAAGTAGGCCTAGTTGACGAGTTTTCTTTTGAAGTGGTGATGATGACAACGAGGGGTGTAATTATCGTAGTAATTGAGCTGTGTCTGTCTGTCTGTCTGTCTGTCTATCTGTCTGTCTTTTGGTCTGTTTATGTCTGTCTGTCTGTCTGTCTGTCTGTCTGTCTGTCTGTCTGTCTGTCTGTCTGTCTGTCTGTCTGTCTGTCTGTCTGTCTGTCTCTCTCTCTCTCTCTCTCTCTCTCTCTCTCTCTCTCTCTCTCTCTCTCTCTCTCTCTCTCTCTCTCTCTCAAACACACAAACAAACAAGCCTGCAAAGAAACAAACACACATACACCTCTGCAAACGCACACTCAAAAGCACGTACACTCAAGCACGCACGCATACATGCACGCATGCACATACATACATACATACATACATACATACATACATACATACATACATACATACATGCATGCATGACATGCATGCATGCATGCATGCATGCATGCATGCATGCATGCATGATCATACATACATACATACATACATACATACATACATACAATACAATACATACAATACAATACACATACAATACAATACAATACAATACAATACAATACAATACAATACATACAATACAATACAATACAATACAATACAATACAATACAATACAATACAATACATACATACATACATACATACATACATACATACATACATACATACATACATACATACATACATACATACATACATACATACATACATACATACATATACACTCTTGTGCACGCGTTTATTACCGTTGGATCAAACTTTATGATATGAATCGTTTACGTTTGGTTGGTTTGTAGTTCTTTCAATTATAATACATGGCCTGCCTAAAATGTTCCCACTCAAGACATCTTTTGATGAAAATAGCTGCACGTTCTTTTGCACTGTCCGATTCTTCTTTCTGTCACGAGGAAAAGGTGAGGAGGAGACAAAGAGAGAATGTGAGAATAACACAAGTATGAGGAGGAAAAAACTAGAGAAGAAAGAAGATGAGAAGAAAGAAAAAAGAGGAGGAAAAGAACGACGAGGACGCCGAGTAGGAGGATGAGGGGGAGGAGGAGGGAGGGGGAAGCAGGAGGAGGAGGAGGAGGAGGAGGACGTCACATCAAGAAAAGATGCAAACATGATAGATCAAGCGAAAATGTCGCGTAAAGGCTCTCAACATGTTACAAGAGTGGGAAAAAATATAAACAGCGACCAATATATACAAAATAAGTAACAACATAGATAAACAAATAAACACATAGAAAGACATTATCCACAAAGGGGCAAAAAAGAGGACAAAACGCAATTAAAGAAAAGAACCAACAAAGGGAAGAAAATGATTGATAAAACAACATGTAACAAAGAGAAAAAAATCGAAAGAAGAATTCTAAAGGAGGCAGACTAGGAGGATATAGACAGAACGTAAATTGCGGAAACTGAAAGAGACAAGATAATTATTGCGCGTGGGACTGAAGATCCAATCCCATTCACTGTGATCACATTCTTTATAATACCCTTGACCACAGAAGTCATTTCACAGATTTCATCTCGTTAAAGGATAAAGCCTGGATTAAAACTGTGTAGCTTTATACAGATCAAAACGCAATGATAAAAACTAGTTATTCAGTCATTCTTCTTACATCAACGCTAACGAACTATAACGGTCAAACCAGGACAGTTCGCACTGAAGAAAAATAATAAAAACGAGACATAGAATGGAGCAAAATCAATACTTCAAGCTTCGAAAATAGCTGTGATCGTTATAAAAAAAAACAACCTACAAATAAAATAACTACAACAAAACAACTTCCAAAAATAACAAGACCTATGCCATACTAACTAGCTTATATGCGATTGAACAAACTGTCTTACTTTGACAGAATATTAAAAGAATTCATCCCGAAGTCAGAACACAGCAACCTTAATAGGGGGAAAACAGGGTGACATCCACAAAAAAATCACCTTTGGTGAGTCTCGAAGCTCTACCCAAGGAACGACATTTTTCTATGAAAGATTGTGAAACAGGATGTCTATGGAATCCCCTGTCAAAAGCTTTTGTCTAGAGTCCTTCACACCTTAACAAAGAAGTAGAAGTAGAATGAAATGGAGGAGGAGGAGGAGAATGAAGAAGAAGAAGAAGAAGAAGAAGAAGAAGAAGAGAAGAAGAAGAAGAAGAAGAAGAAGAAGAAGAAGAAGAAGAAGAAAGAAGAAAGAAGAAGAAGAAAAAGAGAGAAGAAGTGAGCAGCAGCTAAGAACAGAAGAGAGAGAGAGAGAGAGAGAGAGAGAGAGAGGAGAGAGAGAGAGAGAAGAAGAGAGAGAGGAGAGAGAGAGAGAGAGAGAGAGAGAGAGAGAGAGAGAGAGAGAGAGAGAGAGAGAGAGAGACAGAGAGAGACAGACAGACAGACAGACAGACAGACAGACAGACAGACAGACAGACAGACAGACAGACAGACAGAAGAGGGGGGGGGGGGAGAAGCTTCAAGCAGAAAAAAGCTGTAGCATAAAAACTGAAACAACACTATTTCAGCAGATCAGCAGAGACAGGAAATGGTAGACATTAGGTATGGTGATAACATGTATAGCCTTCTATGACCTGTCGTCTCCCCTTTGACACCGTGTGGCTACTATAGCCAGCAAACCATATCTATATGGAAATCACCGTCTCCAAACTGCACCCTCCCCTCTACCATCAGCCCAGCAAAGCATGCAGTGTAATGCCTGTGATGAGATCAGGGATTTCCAAGTCATAGCGCATAAGGATTTTGTTTGGTTTTGTTTGTTTGTTTGTTTGTAGGATCTAGGGTGGGGGTGGGAGGGGTGGGGGTGGGTGTGAATTGGCAAAATTTGCTTGGCTTGGTATCTTTCATTTTTGCTTCAATTTATCTTGTTTTTCGTTTGACGCATTTTTCTCATCACTCGCATTTTAACCATTGAAGACATGCACATGAGCCCATGCTCTCCTGTGCATGTGTGCATGTGTGTGTGTATGTGTGTGTGCATGTGCATGCATGAGTGCGCACACATGTGAAGCTATTTGGGAAGGCAGTTAAGTGTTTGGACAAGTGTGAGTGAGGTGAGTGAGTGAGTGAGTGATGAGTGAGTAGTGAGTGAAGTGAGTGAGTGAGTGAGTGAGTGAGTAGAGTGAGAGAGAGAGAGGAGGAGAGAGAGAGAGAGAGAGAGAGAGAGAGAGAGAGAGAGAGAGAGAGAGAGAGAGAGAGAGAGAGAGAGAGAGAGAGAGAGAGAGAGAGAGAGAGAGAGAGACGGAGAGAGAGAGAGAGAAGAAAGAGAGAGAAGACAGACAGACAGACAGACAGACAGACAGCTACAGACAGAATATATTTTTTAACTGTAAACAGCTTGTTCTACATACATTAGTTGGGTTTTTGTTGTAAATTCCTTAAATTTGTAATAATTTCCAAGAATGTTGGAGTTTTTATGTAAAAAACTGTTTTGTAGTTTTCTTTGTACATGCTCTGAATAAAATGATATGCTATCTTTCTGAACCATCAAAAAAGAAACATTTTCATCCTCTCCAAAGACAGGAATTGGGACAAAGTTGTATGTTTACGCAAACACAAACTATCAATAGTGGTTCTCCTCGCCATCCCTACCATACACTTATTTTGTTTGTTAGCAGCTCTTACAGTTTAATACAAGAAAAGTTGAAATAAAATGGAGTTTTTAGAAGCACCTGACCTGTATCAAGTATCTGCCTCTCTGGATTAACCTTTCTTTGTATGTTATTTCTGAGAGAAACTCTTTATACGCTTTCTGTTTGTAGACATTTTACTGTTTTGACATTCTTAATGTTGCTCTTATTACGGTCACCTTTCAGAAGAGACTTTCAAAAGGTTATGGTTGGAAAGGTTGTGTGTGCAAGCCAATGTGACCGAGATAACAGTGGGGGTGTATACAAAAACAAATATTAAATTGCTATCCTCACCTGCTTTCCACGTTTCCTGGACAAACCCCCAAAAAAGATTACCCAAATATCCTGAGCATTTGTGTTTTTGCAGGCATATACCATATGAGTGTATATATGTTTGTTTTGTTTGTTTGTTTGTTTGTGTGTGTGTATGTGTGTGTGTTTGAGTGTGTGAGAGAGAGAAAATAGAGAGAGTGAGAGAGAGACAGAGACAGAAACAGACAGACAGACGACAGACAGACAGACAGACAGACAGACAGACAGACAGAGGAAATAAATATGTGAAAGAAATACAACTAAAAGCGAAGCAATAGTAGAAGAAGAGAAGAATTACAATAAAAGGTGAAGACAGAAGAAAAGGAAAAGGAGAGAAAAATAATATCGACATAAACACGCCACCACAAAATGAAATCACTCATAAGCAAACAAACAAACAAAAACTGCACAATGATAACAAAGAAACACCACCCTAACCCCACCCCCCTCAAAAGGTATTCCAAAAAGTACAAAAGTAGACATTATGGGAAGAAATGAAGCAACAACAACAACAACAACAAAATGACAACAGCAATTACAACAGAAAAAAACGAAAGCAAAAACAAGTGGAAAGTGGAGCAGCAGAGAGAGAAAAAAAAAGGTAGACATTAGGTATGGTGATAACATGTATAGCCTTCCACTGCCTGTCGTCTCCCCTTTGACACCGTGTGCCTATCATAGCCAGCAAACCATATCTATATGGAATACGTCTAACCCTGATCCTTCCCTCTGCAGTCACTCCACTAAAACTGCAGTGTAATGCCCTGAGAACTCAGGTAATGTCCGTGATGAATCTCAGCAGAAATTTTTCAAACTTGCATTTGTCTTATTTTTCAAATTTGCTTTTTTTACTCAGTTTTTTGGTGTTTCCTCAGTTTCATTACTGCTGCGCGCGCGTTGTTGTGTTATAGTGTTGTGTTGGTTTTCCTGTGTTATGTACTGGTGTGTGTGTGTGTCGCGGTGTGTGTGTGTGTGTGTGTGTGTGTGTGTGGTGTGTGTGTGTGTGTGTGTGCGCGCGCGCACGCGTGAGTGTGTGTGTGTGTGTAAAAAGGCATGCATATGTGTGTGCATGTGCATACCTGTGTGTTTCTGAATATGTCTGTGTGTCTGGACATCTGTACAGTTATGGAAAACAAAAAAGTGAATG
>CM060328.1:38033066-38038066 GCA_030674155.1 Stramonita haemastoma | reverse complement strand
AAGTTAGCTCCTTCCGGGCAGGGGCTAATTAGGTTTCTTATTTCAGGTCTAACTTTGCTTAATTCTGATCCAGTTGCTCCTGTGCTCTGTGTGTGTGACCCATGGTTTCTCCTCACCCCCCCCCCCCTTTTCTCCAATGCCCTTTCCCTATCACAGGAAAACGGAAGGATGCAGACTTGTCTCCCTTCACTACTGTCGTCTGCTTTCCAATCTCCAATTCTCTGTGGACGGGAAGGCATGGAGAAGAAAAAAAAGGAAAAGAAAAAAAAACTGAGCATAGGGATGTTTTCAGACCATGAAATTAGCTTAGAACACCTGAGTCCCATTTTTTGGGGAGGTGGTTGTTTTGTTCTGAAGTTTGGGTTTCTTTGGGTGGTATGGCGGATACCCTCAGGTTAAAGATTGCGGTTGGGTTATGGACTTGTGATCTGATGCTTAATAGAAGAATAACACAAGTCCAGGAATTTTGCTGCATTTTACACACACACACACACACACCACACACACACACACACACACACACACACACACACACACACACACACACACACACACACACACACACACACAACACACACACAAACACACACATATACGCGCGTGCGCGCACGCGCGCGCTATAATGACAACTTTTGCTATCAGTGTGTGATGAAGGCCAGCTCATTTTATTTTCTTGATGATTTCATCATTGTGATGCTAACTCCCTGTTGATCTATCGTTGTACAGTTACTTTTTATATTGAATTCATCAACTGTGCAAATAATTATTTTCTTGTTCTTTCATGAAATGAATTAATACTATGGTTATATCTACCAGGCTGCCTACAAGTAATATGCCATTAAACATTTCGCCAGTTTGAATGAGTTTTTGTAATATAAATTTTTTTAAACGTTTTGTCGTCACAAAATCTACTCTTTCAAAAGACAAAATGGATTTTAATGTGTGTGTAAGATGTCCTTTGTGTGGTTGCACATATAGCCTCGGTTTACACTTAAAACCGTTGAATGCTGATTTAGTATGCAAATGTATCCAGTGCATTTTGGAACAGTGTTTTATCGTTCCTCGGTTAGATTTCAGAGGTTCACTAATGGTGAGATTGTGTGTATACGACCCTTTTCACCAGCCGTTAGGGTAGCCGCATTCCACCTTCGGATATGATTTCTAACAAAGCACCAGTGTGCATGCATTATTTGATAAAATGTTTTTGTTAAACGTTCTGTTTGTTACAAATGGCCTACTCTTCCAAAAGACAAAAAAGATTTTAACGTGTGCGCGAGATATTCTGTCTGTGTTCGTACACGTAGCCTCGGTTGATAATCTCATCTGGACTTTCTTGGGAGTTGAGTCAGTAATGATGGTAACCCCCCCCCCCCCCGCTCCAGTCTTAAAGGTGTGTCGATGATGGCTTGAACCGAGGTCTGATCTCGAATTGCAAATGCAACAATCTAACCGCTGAGATACTCCGCATCCAATGCAACAAATTATTGTTGACTATGGTAAAATATTTCTCAATAGTTTATGACCTTTTCTTAGCACATTCCCTGTCAAACACCAGGAAACACACAACACATCATTCTCCCCATCCCTGGTTTGTTTGTTTTTTACTCTCAGCACGCTTCTCTGTCTCTGTCTGTCTCCCTCCGTCTTTACCTATCTGTCTGTTTATCTGTCTCTGTTCGTTGTTCCTCCTTTTTTTTCTTCCTTGCTTATTGTTTTCTTCCTATTTCACTTTTGTCCTTCTTCTTTATCTCTCTCTTCTCAATAACCTGCCTTACTATCATCTGTCATCTTACAGCATCTTCCATTCTACCCAACTACCTCTACCTCCTTATCTTTCCCTCTCTGTGTTCTGTTATTCACTTTTTTCCCTGATGTTTGTTGCTTACTCTCTGTCTGTCTGTCTGTCTGTCTGTCTGTCTGTCTGTCTGCTCTGTCTCTGTCTCTGTCTCTCTCTCTCTGTCTCTGTCTCTCTCTCGCTCTCTCTCCCTCCCCCTTTCTCTCTTCATACCCACCCCACCCCCGCACGGCTGTAACTTCCCTATGATTTTTCCACCTCCTCTCCCTTCATCTCTCCACACCTTCCTTCTCCCCCCAAACACTATTTTCAGTCAAAAACCCCAGTCTTTGTCCACGTCAGTCTCATCAATGCCAAGTCAGGCAGGACAGGACAAGCAGCAAGAAGCAGGGAAAGGTTGTGGGACACACTGAACCCTGACTGAAGGAAGTGGATGGGGGGAAGGGGGAGGCGGGGTGGTGGTGGTAGGGATGGGGGAGGGGGCATGTCTTGACGAATCAATGCTGACCTAGGCACCTTCGGTCAGTCCCGCTTCGTTCAGTCCCCCAGGGCTTCACGGAGTGTTCAACAGCAATAGGATGGAGGGGCATGCGTGCACATAGAGTGGCCCCCTCCTACATTAAGCGAGTAGAAGACTAGATAAACAAACCCTACCGAGACAGTCGCGCGCTAGGCGGATGGTGTGGTGCGTGTGTGTGATAGAGTGTGTGTGTGTCGTATGTGTTAGGTGTGTGGTGTTTGTGTCGTGATCTCGTGTGAAGTGTGTGTGTCGTGTGGGTGTGTGTGTGTGTGTGTGTGTGTGTGTGTGTGTGTGTGTGTGTGTGTGTGTGTGTGTGTGTGTGTGTGTGTGTGTTGTTGTGTGTTATCGTGTGTGTGTTATGTTAGTGTGTGTGTGTGTGTGCGGCGTAGAAAGTGTGTGTGTGGTGTATGTGTGCGTGCGTGTGTGTGTCTGTGCGTGTGTGTATGTGTTGTGTATGTGTGTGTGTGTGTAGGATTTTTTTAGTATGTGACCGCTTTTTTATCACCACAATTAAGTCACGTACTCAAAAAATCTAACTATTGGTGAACCTCGGAGCGTAGGTGAGGAACGGGGAAGAAAAAAAATGAATTAGATATAAAACTAGGTTGTACTGCAACTCTCATAACAGAAAAAAAGGACTGTTTGTAAAAAAAATAAAAAAAAAAGTAGAAATCCGAAGTGACCTTTTCTTTGCAAACCGACATTTCTTTAATCAGAACACCAGACACACCACACTCCAGATGGCAATATTATGTGTACATGACCTTTCCCAACACCACCCTTGTCACACAACGAGACACAATTATCACGGTAATCTAAACTACGAGTTGAAAGCCAGAAACAGAAATCTGGTTATATTTTAGAGATTGCGGCAACAAACCACACACCAATCACAGGTCAGGTGTCTTTAAACACACTACTCTAAATGTCTTGAAATACTGATGAGACCAGATGACAAACTTTTTAAACTTAATCAAAAGCAGGAAATTCGGTTTAGCCTCCTACCCTAAAAAGAATGGAAAGGCACAAAACAGGAACAAAGAAAAAACGTATTTACTACAAAGCAAAATATTACCAAAAGATTGCTACAGCGAGCAGCAGCAGCAGCAGCAGCAGCAGAACAACCACAACAATCACCACAACTGCGACCACAGTCAGCAAGAACAGAACACAACAACAAAAACAAATAAACAAACAACAAGCAAAAAGTCTTGCCATTCTCTCCGAATACCTGATCGGTTTACTTGTGCACACACACGCAAATGTGAGAAACAAAGAAATAAAATAAGCATTGATTTCAGACCTTTACAAGTAATTTTGATCTTTAGCATGCTGAACAGGCGATCAAAAAACATATTATACATGGTTGATGTTCTAGTATATGCATACGATTTTGAAAGATAGCAACGTATCCTGTAACATGGAACTATAAAAGGTCATTGTATCAGAAACGACAATATGTTAGAGCTTCAGTTATAGTTTTATGAATGTTAGAGCTTCAGTTTAATTTTATGAACGTAGCTATTTTCTGCCAATTTTTTTTTTAATGGTAAAACCTTTCTTGCTTTAAATGCGTTACTATCAATTAAAGATGAGACCTTTTTAGGTAGGAATCACAACTTCATATGATTTGTACAAAAAATGTAAGTAAATATAGCTGTTGTGTTTGATTTGTTTGTGGTTAGATTCATCCACAGGTGTTTTCCCAGAGAAAAAAATCGACAACACTACAGCCATATATGTACACTTACAGCATCTAGTGTTCAAGACAAGATGTGTAGTGTATGTGAACAAATAGAATTATCCTCTTGTACAACTTGTACGAAAGACAAAAAGCACTTGCAGTAAGTGTGAGCAGACAGTTTAGTAGATCTTTAAGGTGGCAAAGAAAAGAGAGAGAAGAGAAAAAGAAACTAAGTAATAGGATTGAGGAAGACAAATGAGCTGTTTTAGAAATGTTTCTATGTGCAGATACATTCCTTTACAAAACGATTTTGTAAGCTAACCCTTAAACAAAAATAAGCAAACAAACAAACAGAAAAACAGAAAAACAAACATAGAGACAAACAAATATAAAAACAAAATTTAAGTAAAATTTAATAAGCAATAAATAATCCATGTTACTTTACCTATACCCTATCGAAAAGAAAAAAAAAACAGTTCTGCAGCTAGTATCAATATAACACATAAAAATATTTTATTAGGTCATTCATTTATTCACATTCATTCTTTATTTTCTTAAGCTTAATTATAATTCATTCCCCGACTGTCTGACAGTATGTATTTATATTTGTTTACTCCTAGTCTATTGATTCAGACATTGTACCTTAGGGAAAGTCTCTTTATTTCTGTCTGTATTTTAGGGGCTCTGTTGTTGTTTCCTTGCGCTTATTTAACGAATACAATGTCATGCTTGTGTATACGTGTTAGGCAATATTCTTTTTTTTTTCTTTTTTAATCGTTTCCAAGTAAGAGCTCTGAGATTCTATCTATCTATCTATCTAATCTATCTATCTATCTATCTATCTATCTATCTATCTATCTATCTATCTAATCTTATGTATCTATGTATCTATCTATCTTCTGTCTGTCTGTCTGTCTGTCTGTCTGTCTGTCTGTCTGTCTGTCTGTCCGTCCGTCCGTCCGTCCGTCCGTCCGTCCGTCCGTCCGTCCGTCCGTCCGTCC
>CM060328.1:38023066-38030566 GCA_030674155.1 Stramonita haemastoma | reverse complement strand
TTTTATATCCAAAAAATGCTTCCATGTATTGTAAAAATAATGTTTTTTTTTGCATCTGCATTTTGTTAAAAAAGGGAGACATTCTATCGTGCATTTTAAATTTACGGAAATGATTGTTTCGCATAATTTTAATCATACATGAGATCAAATTTTTGCGACGTTGTTTTGTCTGATACAGTTACAGAAATTTTATGAACTTGTCTCAAATTGTGTCTGTATATTATGTACAACGTTACCATTTTGTTAAATTGTGTTTAATGCACTAGATAGAAGTCAGTGCTCCCAAGTCCTTGCCATAATGCCTGCTGTAAACAGCACAAAACATCGAAACCACCGATCTTTAAAAGTCATTATTCGTGGCTTCGGAGCAAAGTTTATAACATAATGTGGGCCTTTGTGTGATCCATGCATCTTGCCAACAATGGTAGATTTAAAAAAAAACAAACCCAAACCCTGCAGAAGCAAGAATGACTTAGAACAATTTTATAGTTATTTAACAGTTGTAACTATCATATTTACAATGTTCCTCATATAATGTATATCAATGATTTTACAGATATACAAGATACGTAAGGTTAAAAAGGAAAAGAAATCGTTAAGAAGTCCACAACTGGATAGGTGTACATATTTAAAACACCAAAAAGCACCAAAAAAGAAAGGTGCTGTTTCTTTAATAATGGATCAAGTCAATCATTTGATATACACATATTCAATGTTATATCAAATATTTGTTGATCTTGAACTGTTCATAGTTTTCTTTAAGTGACACTGATGTATGTCCAGAATGCTGTAAAATAGTTTTCCTTAAAATTCCAAAGACATCATCAATCTGTTGCTATATCCTTTTTCCTTTTTCATCCACATTTACAGTCATTCAAGAGACGTGCTTTTTCTGAAGATATTCCATTTCCCCTTCTTCCCCACTTAATTTCATCAATTACAAAAAACTGTGTAAAACATGATTTATCTCACTGTAAAACATGATTCATTTCCTGAAAGAAAGACGAGATATTCAAATAGCCCCCCCCCCCCCCCCCCCCCGCAACAAAAGTTGAAAAAAAAAGACGGAGGACAGGCAAAAGAAAGAGAGATAACAAATCTGTAGATCAGCCCCAATAAATCAAGGGCTCCTGACCCGTTATCCATACAATGAACAGGAAAAGCAGGGCAGGGGACTGGAGGGATGACTCAAGCCCATTCTGGGCAGGGCTGAAAGAGATGTGTCCAGCAACAAGGGAGGGATGGGCAGACTGGGAGTGGGGAGAGACCAGAAACATCCCCCCTCTGACCTCAGATCCATTAATGAACCCAGACCTCTGGCATGCTGGTGTGAAAAGGGAAGAGGATGCAGGGGTGGAGGTGGGGGTGTGGATGGAGGGGGAGTGGGGTAGGGGACGAAAATTCAGGATTGGAGTTGAGCAGCGAAGGACGAGGGGCAGGTTGGACAATCGATTGCTTTTTCGCTCTTCCCTCCTACGCTCCTTTTCCTTACCAACCCAATAGCCAGGCCTTGCTGCGCTAAAGGGAGGCAACCTGTGCCGGAAATGGGCTCATGAGTCTGAATCTACTGTCTTGCACTTGGGGCTTTCAGAACTTCTTCAAACTTAGATGAAAGGTACTGTTCTTAATTACCATATTGTTAACCACAGTCATGCCTGACTTTACGATATTCGGCTTGTTTTTCAAACAATGTAGTCCTGTCAACAGTGGATACCACTTCTAAAGTTCTACAATAAATAACGATTATTACTCAGATATGCAATTAAACATCCAATGCTTAATATACTTGTCAACTTTCAGAATGCTACAAAGCTTGAAAACTATCAGCTCACCTCACAACTAATAATCTATTCAAAAACAAAAACACAAAGCGTTTACAATGTTAAGTAAAGTAAGCCACAGTGAATTTTCACAGAACAAGCATTCGTTAATTCAACTATAAAGACTCCTATCTGATGTTCCTATACTCCAACATCCAGGAAAAAAATATTTTCAGCAAATAGTTATACAAGTATAAAACTACAACTTTCTTTCATCTTTGAAATCATTAATTTTGTTGGTTTGATGGAAAGAAATCACAGTTGGATGACTGGTATCATCTGAGCTGACACACACACAAACACACACACACACACACACACACAACACACACACACACAACACCACACAACACACCCCACACACACACACACACACACACACACACACACACACACACACACACACACACACACACACACACACACCACCAATGATCCTCACTTGCACTGGTTTAATCTTTAACCCCTTGTATCACAAGAACACTTCGTCAGAAACACGTTAATGCGAATGTCCAGGCAAATCCTGTCTCAAGAGTTCAAACTGTTCTGTTTTTTTTTGTCCAACTGCCTTCAAAACAACAGAGAAAATTACAAAGGATGTGAAAGAACTATCCCATGAGGCTCACTCAGCCTGGTTAAATGGAAAGGACATTTTATAGCCATGGATTAGGTGGCCCCTTAAATAGCAAAACAGAGTATAAAAAAGAAACATCCAGGTGATAAAACCCCCTCAGATCGCTTTGTGTGAAGATCAGTGCAATTTCTAGGAATTTTGTTTCAATGAGTGGGGCCAGGATTGGTGTCGAGAGTTTCCACAGCAAGAAAACGGTGCTGAAGTGAAAAGTGATTCGTCTGCATTGCGTCTTATTAAGGGGACAGCCTGGGTTCATTTCAGCTTGACTGAAGGTGTATTTATTAGTGACACATTGTAGGGGTTGTTGAGTTTTTTTTTAGTGTAAGGAGAGCACGCGAGTGTGTGTGTGTGTGTGTGTGTGTGTGTGTGTGTGTGTGTGTGTGTGTGTGTGTGTGTGTGTGTGTGTGTTGTGTGATCAAGATTGCTGCATTTTTCATCTAAATTGTAGGTTGCGTTGACTAGGACGGCAATTCATTATGAAACGTGATGAAGAGATGCTGTAATGGTTTCAACAGTGTTCTGATAATCATAAGAATAGTTTGAATTGATCAAGGCCGCATGTTCTGAAGGCAGTTAAGCTTAAAATGACAATGGTGGAGATGATAATGATAGTAGTAATAATCGTGGTGATGATGATAATGATAAGAAAATATAGGAAAAAGTGAGAAATATGACGGTGATGATGATGAAGATAATGATAGTGATACATGGATTATATTAGCACTATAAACCTACTTTCTGAAGAAAAAAACCCAAAGCTCCTGCACTCAAATCATTCGTGCGCATGAAACTGTTTACAAACAATATGAACAATGTCTAAATCTGAACACACACACACACACACACACACACACACACACACACACACACACACACACACACACGCGCGCGCGCGCGCGCGCGGCAATCTCGCACACACACACACACACACACACACACACCACGCACACACACACACACACACACACATACACACATACACACACCACCCTCATTCATCCTCCACTCACCCCCATTCCAGAGAAGCTGAGGAAGACATGTCCAGAAACAAGGAAGAGGAAGGGAGGGTGGTCTCACTGGCGACGTGGTGGGGGCAAAAACAAGAAACATCCCCCTCTGACCCCAGCGCATTAAAGAACTCTCAGATTGTGTGGTAACACTGAAGAGAGAGAGAGAGGAGAGAGAAGAGAGAAGAGAGAGATGAGAGGAGAGAGAGGAGAGAGGAGAGGAGAGAGAGATGAGCGAGAGAGAGAGAGAGAGGATGGAGAGAGAGGAGAGATTGGAATTTATTTATTTATTTATTTATTTATTTATTTATTCTTTTTATCGAGGATAACAGAATAAGCATCATGTGCTTTTTTTCATCCGGTCCCGTGTGTATGCAGTTTTGTAATATTGTCATCTGTTCCCACCGGCACACGATGGCCTACTCTTACGAAAGCGGAACAGGATTTAACGTGTGCGCAAGATGTTCTGCGTGCGTTCGCACAGGGGCCTCGGTTTTAAAGTCTCATCCGAAGGACTTTTGGGGAGAGTGGAGTCAGCATGATGTTAAACTCCAGGAAGAAATTTCCTCGATCGGACTCGAACCCGGGTCTTCAAATTGCCAGAAGAGAGAAGAGAGAGAGAGAGAAGAGAGAGATGAGAGTGAGAGAGAGAGAGAGAGAGAGAGGAGAGAGAGAAGATAGAGAGAGATGAGGATAAGGAGAGAAGAGAGGAGAGAGAGAAAGAACTGAACACTGAATCACTGAACACTGAACACTGAAATGATTTAATGTACATTGGCCTTGGACCACAATACATTGGCTGGGCTTGGGGTGTGCCAAACGTTCTTCCATATCATTTATGAATCAAAATGCACAAATAAGACATGATTTATCACTGATGAAAAAAGAAGAGAAAAACACACATTTACCTCTTTTCCTGATTACAAATCTCAAATCAACCATAACCATACATCACTAAAGAACTATTGTGTTTGGGAAAATTCATGTATATTGAATACATATAAAAGTACATGCATGGTTTGTCCATGATATCTTTCATTCTATTAACAAAAGGAAAACATGTTGTCTCAGGCAGTTTATTAGAGAGAGGGAGAGAGAGAGAGAGAGAGAGAGAGAGAGAGAGAGAGAGAGAGGAGAGAGAGAGAGAGAGAGAGAGAGAGAGAGAGAGAGAGAGAGAGAGAGAGAGAGAGAGGATTGGATTGGATTGGATTGGATTGGATTGGATTGGATTTATTCTTTCATATCAAGGATAATGGAATGAGCACTCTTCTGCTTTTTTACATCCACTCCCAGTGTGTATGCAGTTTTGTAAATGTCATCTGTTCCCACCGGCATACGATGGCCTACTCTTACGAAAACCGGTACGGGATTTAACCTATGCTCAAGATGTTATGCGAGCGTTCGCACACGGGGCCTCTGTCTAAAGTCTCATCCGAAGGACTTTTGGGGAGGGTGGAGTCAGCACTGATGTTAACTCCAGGAGAAAAATCTCCTCGACCGGAATCAAACCCGGGTCGTCAAATTGCCAGCGCAATGTTCTAACAACTAGAGAGAGAGAGAGAGGAGAGAGAGAGAGAGAGAGAGAGAGAGAGGAGAGAGAGAGAGAGAGGAGAGAGAGAGAGAGAGAGAGAGAGGGGAGAGAGAGAGAGAGCAGAGAGAGACAGAAAACAGACAGACAGAAGACAGAGACAGACAGACAGACAGACAGACAGACAGACCAGACCAGACAGACAGACAGACAGACAGACAGAGACACGAGAGACACAGAGAGACAAGAGAGAAAAGAGACAAGAGAGACAGAGAGAGACAGAGAGAGACAGGAGAGACAGAGAGAGACAGAGACAGAGACAGGACAGAGAACAGAGACAGAGACAGAGACAGAGAGACAGAGAGACAGAACATGCACTGAAAAAAGAACAACAAAAATGGGAAAGGAGGGGCGAACAAGAGTTGAGGATTAGAACTGAGGAACATGGGGTGAATCAGTGTCAGGTTTTGCAATGGATCGCTTCCTTCTTCCCTCCCTCCCTCCACCTTCATCTTGCAGTTTTTGGCCAGTTCTAGAGGCCTAGGCCTACTACAACTCAACTCCTCTCTTATGCTCCTCTGAAGCCGGTTGGCTCCATGCAGGAAATAGGTTCATGAGACAGAATCTCTGCTCTGCATGCTACCACATTCACTTTTCAAGTTCTCTGCAGCAAACTTGGTGAGAAAGTACTGTTGGGATGAGGTCACGTGTGGTCTTTTTACCTAGAGGGTTCATCGGTCGAAGTTTTGGAGTCTGCGCTTAATTAAGTTAGATCAGGTCGTGTTTATGAAATGGCAGAGAAGCAATGAAAAAAGTGGTAACGATGAAACTGCTGTTGATGTTGCGGTATAGGTTAGGTGAAACTGTTAGTAATATTTGTTGCATTATTTTTTTCTTATGGTCATTACGTGTACCTTTTGCTCGTGCATGCACGAAGACACACACATGCACGCACGCACGCACACACGTACGTACGCACGCACGCACGCGCACACAGACACACACAAACACACACACACACACACACACACACACACACACACACACACACACACACACACACACACCGCCCTACACCGCGCCACCATATTTTCTCCCCAAACATTCCTGTTTATCTTAATTAGTAGCACAACAATCTAAGTAATTAGACAGGAAAACGGCAGCAATATATATATATATATATATATATATATATATATATATATATATATATATATATATATATATATATATATATATAAATATATAATATATATATATTATATGTGGCGTTCCACCACGAAATGAGTCGCTTAGCACATAACCCACTTTTCTGCTAGGAGCCATTAAAGGCAGTAGGGTCAAGTTGGCAATTTGAGATTTTGATTGATTATTAAAGTATATCCATTATTCTACCTTATTGTGAAATATCAAATGATAAATTTGTTTTCCTTTTGCCTTTAAACGTGTTTTAAAAATACCCAAGCCCTCATGCTGACCACCTATTCCGATGCCTAACTTGTCAATTTCTCATTTTGTCATTTCCTGCAGTCTAGTATTTTAACTTGCAATAACTTTTCCTAGAATTGTCCGATTTTCAATCTGTTTTTTGTATTGTATAGCCATTTTATTGCAGTTTGATAACATATGAATAACTCAAAATTGACCTCTGTGCAATGCGTCTCATTATGTGGTGGAGCGTCATATATATATATATATATAATATATATATATATATAAATATATATATATATATATATAATATATATATATATATATAAATATAATATATAATATATATATATATATAAAATGTTCACCCATTTATGACAACACACATTCTAACCTGCATGATGCGAATTAAAGAAAATAAAAATAAAAATTATGAAAGTAACTATACACAGCTTACATAACACAACACCTGAGGTTTTACATCCAGTCTCTTGTTTCATATCGTTTACAACACGGAAATGTCAAAATAAACTTTCAAAGTTTCATTTTGCTTTTTTTGGTTGCATTTAAGAGTTGTCTTCAACGGAAAGAAGCAGTACAATCTAATCCAACTATGTTGCTTACATCGCTGACAGCCACAAAGGCCACAGCAGAGCTATTTATTACTACACTGTACCTCCCCCCACCCCCACCCCCTGAGTAAAAACTTAGATGAAAACAGTGCTGTCATATAAAAAAAATAGAAGACTAAGATGAGAATCAATTATTCAATCATTTTTCCGAGGAGTTAACATCAGTACTGACTCCACTCGCCCGAAAGTCCATAATACTTTAAACCGGTACCCGTGGGCAAATACATGCAGATCATCTTGCGCGCATATGACAACCCGTTCTAACATTTGGAAGAGTAGATCATACTGGTAGGAACAGCAGTCAAAATATTTTTTAAAAACTGGTTTTGTGGTTGGATATTATATAACCCTGATGTCAGAATGCAGCTACCTTCATGATGGGCAAAAACGGTTGTACAGGCAAAACTACACCATTGGTGAACTTTGAGAGCCTAGGATGCAGAGGGAA
>CM060328.1:38018066-38020566 GCA_030674155.1 Stramonita haemastoma | reverse complement strand
AGAGAGAGGAGAGAGAGAGAGAGAGAGAGAGAGAGAAATACAGCAGTGTCGTCAAGTTTGTCTCAATGAGCCCGGATAGCCAGGTTTAGTGATTTAATGATTAGAGGTGGCTACAAGAAAGAGTTCAAGATTTGGCAGCGTGTAGATTATTGCTGGAAAAAAGAAAAAAAAAATGTTCGAGGGTTTATCTTGGTACACGGTTTAAATGGAGAGTTTGGAAAGCCAGTGCAAAAAAAAAAACAATTGTGTGTGTGTGTTTTGTGTTGTGTTGTGTGTGTGTATGTGTATGTGTATGTGTATGTGTGTGTGTGTGTGTTTGCGTGTGTGTGAGTGAGGGAGCACACAACATTTGCTTGTAAACATGAGTGCGTTCAAACGAGTCGTATGCGTTTCATAATATACAAAAAAACAAAGCTACAAAACTATTAAGATAATCCCTCTTGTAATCGTTAGCGAACAGCTTCTCTGTGACTCAAAATGAATTACGTAGAAATAGCTCCTTAGTCACCTCTACTTGAAACTATTGTGTCATTTTTAGCCTCAGCGGTCTAGAACACTTAACCTGGGCCTTTTGCCTTTCAGCCCCCAAGAGTGATCATACGCCTCAACACCTATTAAGTCCTCCTATTCCCAAACTGACCCCTTTTTTTTCTTTGGAAAGTAAATTCATATCAGCAGTGGCTTTAACAGCTTCTAACATAAACCCATAATGTAAGGCAACAGCGACACCTTCTCGAAAAGAGACTCAGGAGATTTATAGAAAAGCAAGAGTGGAGTATAACAGATTGCAGCCTGTGGACCCATTTCTGGCGCAAGTTGATCCCTATCAGAGGGGCAATGGCTGTGGGCTGTGGTATCGGAGAACGGGGGATGGGGGGTGGGGGGAGCTTGGCGGTTAGTAAGGAAGGAAGAAATCAATCAAAAGACCCAACACCTGCCTCAGCCCTTTTCTGCTCAGCACTTATCCCCAGTTCTAGTGTTTTTAACTCCAAACCCCTCCCCATCTCTTCTTCCTTCTCCCTTTTGCTTCCCTCTCCTTTCTGATCTACTTACTATGGTCTGAGTTCATGTACTGGGTTTGGGGGTCAGAAGAGAAATATGTTTTGGTTATCTTCCATCATTACGATATTAAACGATAGCATCAGTATCAGTATCAGTAGTGTGCATTTCTTTAATTCGCGGGAAACCTTGTAGAAACACGTGTAAGGATCATAATTATTTTGAAAGAAAACACACCTGTTTCTTATGTCTGATCTTTATCACTAGCCAGAGCTCCGACGTTCACTAAATGGTGAAATTTTATGCGTTTACAGTTTGTAACCCACCATTAAGGGAGCAGCATTCCTACTTCGAGGGTCATACTATTTTTAATTAACTACACTGTAAACTGACTGTGAAGCTGAGTGTGTGTGTGTAGAACA
Source organism: Stramonita haemastoma (assembly GCA_030674155.1). Taxonomy (NCBI): domain Eukaryota; kingdom Metazoa; phylum Mollusca; class Gastropoda; order Neogastropoda; family Muricidae; genus Stramonita; species Stramonita haemastoma. The sequence goes on along the minus strand of CM060328.1, from coordinate 38,019,145 downwards.
GGGAAATATCAGCCTAGTGGGAAGCCAGCTGTTGTGTTGTCGGTGTAATGCAATCAGAGAGACAGCAGGGTCTGTGAGCTGGGAAAGCAATGTACACAGGAGACAGTCACAGACAGGCTATGTCCTCACAACACTGGCGATAAACAGCACAGTGTGGACACCGTGAAGTTAGGTATACATATGGGTTGAACATGCTCTGTTGGTGCTTCAAGTTAAAACATATGCACTTAACCAGTGACCATAATCATTTCGTTGGTCTTTTATGAACAAAGTTAGTTTGCTTGCTTTCAATAACTAAATGCATGTTGCATTTTAAGAATGTTTTGATATATTTTGGAGGGGGGGGGGGGGGGGGGGTAGGCACCGATTTTGCGAATTTTTTCTACCCCCAATTTCACCAATGGTGAGACTTTGCGTACGTCGACCGTTTATGCAAAACTTTACGGTAGCCACTGTATCATCACCATTTTTATTATTTATTATTATTACCAACATCATAAACGACACAAATGACTCCCCTTCCTCCTCCTCCTCTTCCTCTCCCTCCTGATACCTCTTTCAACTGGCAAACAAATTGATATACATTGGATCTCAGGCAAGTTAAACAAAAAGTGAACCAACCTGAAAGGAACGCAGAAGAAAAAAAGAATATTGCAACAGAAAAATAAAATACACAAAATGTCGAAATACATTAAAAATATAAAACCAAACTGAAAGTTTGTTGTTCTCATCGTTGTTGTTGCGTTGTTGCTACATATTTGTAAACTAAAGTTATCAACACTGATGCTGTTGCTGATACTACCTTGTTTTCAGCCACTACATACAAGTTGTCACTGTAGCTTTTGACACTACTGTTGTTGCTGTTGCTGTTGTTGGTGGTGATGTAAATACGTTGGTTTCAGTCACTGAATAGGATTACAGGTGATGGTGTTGCTACGTCTGCTTTGTTATCTACCACTGAAAATACAGTAAAAGATCTTCGAGACATGAAGTTTCCCGTAGGTGTTTAAAAGGGGATTTTGTTTGGAAATTTGTTTGCATTTTTTTGGTTTTATTCTTTATTCTTTCTTCCATTTCGT
>CM060328.1:38008066-38013066 GCA_030674155.1 Stramonita haemastoma | reverse complement strand
AAGGTTAAGCAGCTAGCATCAAGCGTGGTTACTTTTTTTTTACCAGTTGGATGGATAACCATTTGTGCTCCTTGGCTTTAGTATAGTCCCCAGTTTACCCAGCTATAACTGAGTACCTGTACTCTTTAGGGTCAGGGAAGGTAAAGCAGCGAGGGAGAAGAGATGGGCGCCACCCTCAAAATGCTGGCCCCTTTAGAAGCTGAAGTCTCTAATGCCTTCCTCCCCTACGACCACATAGGTTATGGGACACCTTTACCTTTTACCTTTAGAGAAGAGAGGGAGGGAGAGAGAGAGAGAGAGAGAGAGAGAGAGAGAGAGAGAGAGAGGAGAGAGAGAGAGAGAGAGAGAGAGAGAGAGAGAGAGAGAGAGAGAGAGAGACAGACAGACAGACAGACAGACAGACAGACAGACAGACAGACAGACAGAGACAGAGAGAGAGAGAGGAGAGAGAGAGAGAGAGAGAGAGAGAGAGAGAGAGAGAGAGAATGAGAGACAGACAGACAGACAGACAGACAGAGACAGAGACACAGAGAGACACAGAGAGACACAGAGAGACACAGAGAGACAGACAGACAGACAGGCAGATAGACAGAGACAGAGACAGAGAGAGAGATATTAAATTAATTCAGCTGTGTCATTTTGTTGCATGGCAAAGTTATGAAATAAGCACATTGCTGCAACTACAGACTACAAGCAAACATACCTTTTTTTACCTAAAGATGAACAGAAGCAGAGGACAGTTGTTATGAACTCATGGGCCCATTACTAGCTCATGATAATCCTTAACAGAGCAGCAAGGGCTGTGGTATTGGGAACTGGATGGATGACGGTAGGGGAGGACGAAAAAAAATCGATCGTAAAGCCTGACACCTGCTTCAGCCCTTTTCTGCTCTGGCTTAATCCTGGACTCTGGTGTACCCCCGCTCTCCCTTTACTTCCCTCTCTCAACTTCTCCCGCTCTGCATCCTTCCCTTTTCGATCTGCGTGCCAACGCCTGAGTTCAATGATGGGACTGAGGTCAGAGAAGGGTATTTCTGGTGTGTCCTCTTCATCATCAGTCTGTCTATTCTTCCTTTGGTGCTGGACATTGTGTTCCGTAGCATGACCAGAAGGGGTTTGAGTCATTGATTGCAATAGTTTTGAGAGGCAACCCTAAGTTTTTCTGATGATTTCTTTTCATTTTTGCTTCCAATACGTTATTTTTTTATATTTGGAAGCACTTGTTCACTTTTTTCTAAATCGGAGATAGACTGGGGTTGTGGAAATATGGGTAAATGCGGTTGAAAGCTGTTCGTGGACTATCTTTTTTATTTCTTATTATTTTATTATTATTTGTTTTTTATTTCTTTTGTTGTCTTTTAGACAATTTTCTTCAAAACATGACAGCAAAATGTCCTAGTATATTTTTTTCATTACGCATGTCTGGATGTATTAGGAAACAAAACTAGAAATACAAAGCAAGCATTTTTTTAAAAACAAGTAAAAAAAACCAAAACAAAAGGAAAAAAAAACTGAAAACAAACTGCTCAACGAAGCTGTCCTCAAAGTGTCCAGCAACAAAAGAAAACATAGAGGCTCAGCTGCTTCTTTCTTCAGTAATTCAATAAGGAAGGGGCAGAAAATGGCAGCCAGGAAGCAATCTGTGGAGGACCATCTGCAGTCTGTATCTCTCTTTTCTGAGATTCTCACATGACTTCTTCCGCAAGAGCACACGAGAAGAATATAGAAATGTATAGCTGTACATAGGTCCGGGTGGTTATTGGTTTCTTAGGAATGACTACGTCTATAAAATTGATGGCTATCATACGAGCACACATCATATTTGGTCCTATTTGTTTCCGTCTGTATGTATGATAGTATGCGTATTTATCTTGAATAATCTAAGTATGTGTGTAATGTAGAAAGGGAGAGGAAATATCTAATATTATGTATTGTTTTGAATACCACTTTAAGTCACAGCAGATTTTTCTGCGTGAAATACGGGCTGCTCTTCCCGGGGGAGAGCGCATTGGCACAAGGATAGCGCCATCCATTATTTTTATTCTTTTCCTTTCTGCAACTGTATTTCTTTCCCTATCACAGTAGCTTTTTCTACAGAATTTTGTCAGGGACATCTGTCTTGTTATAAGGGTTCTTTTACTTAGCTAAATGATTATGTGTAACGCATGGGACCTCGATTTACCGTCTCATCCGAAAGACTAGTACCAAGACCACCACTCTGGGTCTAATGGATGGGAGAAAAGCTGCAGGCCAAACGGGCATCAAACTACCACTCACTTCCTATTGTGATGTTTTCTTTAGGCAGGTGCGTCACCTCTAGTCCACCTATTCACCAATGGAGCCTGCGCTTGTGCGCGTAAACGTATGATGTGTTTATTTATTTATTTATTTATGGATTTATTCATCTATTTATTTATTTTTATTCTTTTATACCCGAGGATAATGGAATAAGCACTCATGTGTTTTTGTACATTCAGTCCCCGTTTGTATGCAGTATTGTAAATCTTGTCATCTGTTCCCACCGGCACACAATGGCCTACTCTTACGAAAACTGGAAACAGGGTTTAACGTGTGCGCATGATGTTCTGTGTGCTTTCGCACACGGGGCCTCGGTTTATAGTCTCATCCGAAGGACTTTTGGGGGAGTGGAGTTGGCACTGATATTAACTCCAGGAGAAAAATCCCTCGAACGGGAATCGAACCCGGTCTCCAAATTGCCGAGCGCAATGTTCTGACACTAGCTATCCCGTCCTCGTGATGTAGAGTGTGAGATGTGTGTGGATGAGTGTATGAAAATAAAAGCAGGAGAAGAATGTTAAGAGAGAGAGAGAGAGAGAGAGAGAGAGAGAGAGAGAGGAGAGAGAGAGAGAGAGAGAGAGAGAGAGAGAGAGAGAGAGAAGAGAGAGACAGGACAGACAGACAGACAGACAGACAGAAGACAGACAGACAGGACAGACAGAGACAAGACAGAGATACAGACAGAGACAGAGACAGAAATGAGACAGGCAGACAGAAGACAGAGACAGAGACAACCAGACACACACACACACTCACACAAACACACACACACACAACCACACACGACCACACACACACACACATACACACACATGACAAAATATATACAGTACAGACACAGACAGACAGGGAGATCTATTCTCTGATTTAGACCCCTCAAAAAAAAAACCACTCATTTTACAGCCACAAAACCTAATCAGCAAAAACAATGAAGAAAACTGCAGTGAAAACAATCACCTATACTTCTTTCAACTCTACCTAGCACTAAAAAGTACCCCATAAATGCTGCATGCTGCATGACTGATTCTACACTACCCCCCCCCTCCCCATACACACTAATTTCAAAGTGGCTTGTCCTCTCCCCCCCTCACCCTCTCTCTCTTGTACCCAGTTTCTGCCTTCTTCTTATCCACTTCCCAGCTGCTTTCCACTTAGGCTATTCCCCATTCTCTCTTCTCTCTCTCTCTCTCTCTCTCTTCTCTCTCTCTCTCTCTCTCTCTCTCTCTCTCTCTCTCTCTCTCTCTCTCTCTCTCTCTCTCTCTCTCTCTTCTTCTTCTGTCTGTCTGTCTGTCTGTCTGTCTGTCTGTCTGTCTGTCTGTCTGTCTGTCTCTCTCTCTCTCTCTCTCTCTCTCTCTCTCTCTCTCTCTCTCTCTCTCTCTCTCTCTCTCTCTCTCTCTCTCTCTCTCTCTCTCTCTCTCTCTCTCTCTCTCTCCCATCCCTGAACAGAAGCAGCACGCAAGCTGTTCCCCTAGCAATAGACAAAGGACTGGAATACTGCTGGACAGCAGGAAAGCCACAGTCAGGGACACCATTATCCACTACAGACAGAAAACTCCCATAGGAAAATGGCCAGGGATTTGGGCTGTATTGTGCTGCTGTATAGGTGTTGAAAAGGCGTGTCCTCTTTTTTTTTTTTTTTTAGCTCTGTTTAATGCTGTAATGGATTGTTGAAAAAGCATGTGGTTTATCTCTATAAAGGGCCTGTGATTTAGCTCTGTTTTCTGCTGGTAGGGTTTTTAAAGGGCCTGTGATTTAGCTCTGTTTTCTGCTGGGTAGGGTTTTTAAAGTGGCCATTTGAATTGATTTAGCTCTGTTTTCTGCTACGAGGGTGTTGGAAAGTCCTGGGATTTAGCTATGTTTTCTGGTGTTGGGTTTTAAAGGGCCGTGATTTAGCTCTACGTATAGCTGTCAGGGTGTATGTTGAAAAGAACTGTGATTTTGTAGCTCTGTTTTATGCTGCAAGGGTTATAAAAGGGCCTGTGATTTAGCTCTGTTTTATGCTGTAAAGGTTTAAAAAGGGCCTGTGATTAGCTCTGTTTTATGCTGTAAAGGTTTTAAAAGGGCCTGAGATTTAGCTATGTTTATGCTGTAAGGATTATAAAAGGGCCTTGCGATTTAGCTATGTTTTATATTGTAAGAATGTTGAAAAGAGTACATGTAATTGCTGTTTAGTAAGAGAAAGGGATCAACATGGCTTTGTTCAGTTATTGTTAAGAATATAAGAAAAAAACATATGTAACACTTGTCAAGCATTCTGAATGATGTAGACTTTTTAAAATCCATGTTTCCCATTTCAGACTGTCTACAAATCAGTCATTTAAGATGCTTATAACCCTAATAAACTTTGATGCAACTACCTTGCTGAAAAGTGTACCTGAAATTGAAACTGAGGAGATGCCCTTCTTAAATAGAGAGGAAATAATAATGATAATATAAAAAAATGGCCACTCAACTGGTTTGTCAAGGCTTTATGTGCATGCACACACGTTTGCACATGCATGTGTGTGTGTGCGTGCATGCGTGCATGTGTGTGCGTGCGTGCATCTGTCTGTGTGTGTTTGTGTGTGTACGTGTGTGTATGCATGTGAGTGTGCGTGTGTGTGTGTGTGTACATGCGCGCGCGCGCACACACGTGTGTGTGTGTGTGGCATTGAGAGAAAGAAGTTGAAGAAAGAGTGAGAGAGAAAGAGAGAGAAAGAGAT
>CM060328.1:38000566-38003066 GCA_030674155.1 Stramonita haemastoma | reverse complement strand
TGTGTATCTGTCTGTATGTCTGTTATCTTTGTTTCTGTCTATACTTTGATAAAGAAAGGCTTGCAAACACGTAAGATATATTTCTGAATCCATATCCTTTTTCAAGTGTTATCTCTAACTCTCTAAAGCTTTTCATTGGTGTAGGTTACAACTGCCTGCACATCTTTGTTTCTGGTGCAGAGCATTAGTTCAAACAATATCGCGACTTAAAATCTACTTAAAGTGCATCTTCGATCTTTTTGCTTTTGTAAAAAAATAATAATAAAAACGATAAGCGCACTGGAAAATCTGCAATTACTTCAGTTGGGAAACATAGCAAAATGACGTCATAAACTCTAGGGTATTGCTAAGACTCTCACAAAAAATTATTTTAATTAGGATAATCCGTTACTGCTCTCCAAATTCGTAATGCTGCTACCCAAATAATTGGCAAAAATGGTCGTGTGTGCAAAAATTTCATCATTGGTGAACGTCACAATTCTAGCTAAGTAACGACCCAAAAAGCATGTCATCGTGATCTTCTGTCTACCTGTCTGCCAGTTCGTCTACCTTTTCTGCTGGCATACAGTTGGAGAGAGAGAGAGAGAGAGAGAGAGAGAGAGAGAGAGAGAGAGAGAGAGAGAGAGAGAGAGAGAGAGAGAGAGAGAGAGAGAGAGAGAGAGGAGAGAGAGAGGAGAGAGAGGAGAGAGAGAGAGAGAGAGAGAGAGATAGGGAGAGCATGGAGATAAGTAACAAGATAGGATGCAAAACAAGAGAGAGGCCTAAAGACACCAAAGAAAAAGGAAATAAGACACAGAAAATGAAAGATTAAGACACTGAAGCAAAAATATCATGGAATGACCCCAAACTCTCTTCACAGCAGAAAACCTAAATCTAGGAAACAAAAGGTGCAAATCTATAGAGAACGCGAAACACCTCCACCCCTTTAAAGTACCATCTGGCGACGAAAGTGCTCACAACAGCCACCGAATTTAGCTTCCCACACTGCTCCCATTACAGGATGTCTCTTCTGCTCCCTTTCTGTGGACATCCCCAACCCCTTCCCCATCTCCACGACCACCAGCCAGTGATGACCCTAGCCATTTCCATCGTTTACTACCCCTCTGTCTTCTTCCTTTTTCCTACCCGTATATGGAACAACACATAACTGTTGCTCCTCAGCTGTTAAAGGGGTGTTGGAAGTAGTGCTGCTTAAAAGTGAAAAAAAGCATCAGTTACTCCATCATGTAACCACAAAAGAGACAAGCTGTTGTAGTTTGTCACACACATTACACAACACACACACACACCACACACACACACACACACTTAACACACACACACACACAACACACACACACACACACACACACACACACACACACACACACACACACACACACACTTCTATACAAATGTGAAAAGAAAAGAAGATGCAAAACAATGGAAATAATTATAAAAAAACGAAAAAAAAACCTTTACTTATGAACATCTCTGTAGTATATATGTGAAAGCAGACTCTCGAATGATGACCTCTGAAAATACATTTTAAAAGAAGCTTATAAAAGAGAGGTAAAAATAATTTACATAATTGTGAGAAGGTTTGCTCTTCCCGTCAGCCATGTAATCGTGTAGATTATTCATGACTTGCATTTGAATGCTAACGTGGTGTGTTCGATTAAGGAAGTGATGAAAGATAGATGCTACCGGGAGTTGGTTCACATCTTCTATTGACTTGTCTTACAGCTGTTACACACACACACACACACACACACACACACACACACACACACACACACACACACACACAACAACACACACAAACATACATACACACACACACACAAACCATGCACATACAGATTTACACAATGCACGTATCACGCATGCACACACACACACGCAGTTTCACACATATGCACGCACGCATGCACTCACTCAATTAATCTCTCTCTCATACACACACATGCATGCACACACACACACACACACACACACACACACACACACACACACACACACACACACACACACACACACACACACACACACAGAGTGAGAGAAAACCTCTCAAAAAGCTTAAACGTTCCACAAGGATATTTCTAATCCCCTCACAAGAAGATCACCACTTTTTTCTTTTTTTACATAATTTTCTTTTAACCTGTTTTGGCCATTGAACAATTCCAGCTAAACGATGCCTTCTCCCAAATGTCTGCTTATTCCAGATAATCCATGTCTCTTGGGATAGCTGTGATCAGGTCTCCTCGGTTCTTCATGTTCAGGGCTGTCAGGGAAAAAAAGCAATCAAGTTGACCCATAAGATCGGAGCAAGTCTACGAACATGGGAATTAACACACTATTGTCCAAAGTTACCATTGTGTTATAAAAGTGGAGAAGGTGGCAAACTTGTTTACATACTTTTGTAGACATGCGCGTATAGGTATGTTTATGCATATACCCCAAAACAATGTTTATCTTTCTCATGCTCTGTTCAGTGTATTTATTATAAATAACCTGTAAA
>CM060328.1:37983066-37998066 GCA_030674155.1 Stramonita haemastoma | reverse complement strand
ACAGTATCAAACTTCTAGTTGTTAAAAAAAACCTAGACACTTACTGCACTCTAAAAACCCGATAACACAGAAAGTAACATAGGCCATTCTCTCCACAAGGCTTTCTGAACCTAAGGTGTGATGAAGTACTCTGGCTCTCTATCATCTCCTTTTAACTGATTTTCTACTCCTACGCTGACTGAACGACTGAAAAGTAACTACAGTTTGCGTGATACTCTCTTTGGTGCCCGTAAATGGAGAGAAGAGAGAGAGGAGAGGAGAGAGAGAGAGAGAGAGAGGAGAGAGAGAGAGAGAGAGAGAGAAGAGAAGAGAGAGAGAGAGAGAGAGAGAGACAGAGAGAGACAGAGAGAGACAGAGAGGACAGAGAGAGGACACAGAGAGAGAGGAGACAGAAGAGACAGAGAGAGAGAGAAGAGAGAGAGAGAGAGAAGAAGAGAGAGAAGAGAGAGAGAGAGAGAAGAAGATGAGAGAGAGAGAGAGAGAAGAGAGAGAGAGAGGCAGAACAGACAGACAGACAGACAGGACAGAAGACAGACAGACAGAGACAGATACAGACAGACAGAGACAGACAGAGACAGACAGACAGAGGCAGACACAGAAAGACAGAGTGAGAGAGAGAAAGTGACCAGCCAGACAGACAGAGAGACAGAGAAGACAGATAGAGAATAGGAGACATGTTCGACAAAGACAGGAAAGCTGCAGAAGAGAATGGAGTGGATGGAGTAGGTGGATGGATGGGGGAGAAGTGGTGACATAAGAAGGCCAGCATCCTTACTGTAGTGTGGGCACTTGGCGGAGTGGAGCAGATGGTGCTTTAAAGTGCTGAAGCAGTCAGCTTCTCTCTCATTTTCCACTTCTTGGCTTCATTGTTTGGATTGATGCCTGTTTAAACAGTTCGTTCCGTTCGTGAGACTCTCTCTGTATGTCTGTGTTTGTCTGGCTGGCTGGCTGGCTGTGCAGCTTGCTCATTTCATTTTTTTTAATTCATTTATTTTATTTCATTCTTTCATTTATAATTTATTCTATTGATTTATTTCTCATAAAAAATATTATCTATTGATTTGTTCACTTATTATTTATTATCTATTCATTTGTTGATTTATATGGAGGATAATGGAATAAGCTCCATGTGGGTATTTATTTTACATCTAGCCCCTGTGTGTATGCGGTTTTTTAAATGTTGTCATCTGTTCCCACCAGCACACAATAGCCTACTGTTTTCAAAAAGCGGAACAGATTTAAGTGTACGAAAGAATGTTCTGCGTGCATTTGTACACGGGGCCTCCGTTTATAGTCTCATCTGAAGCGCCTTTAAGGCGAGTGAAGTCACTCTGTGTGTGTGTGTGTGGTGTGTGTGTGTGGGTGTGGGTGTGTGTTTGGTGTGTGTGTGTGTGTGTGTGTGTGTGCGTGGATGTGGCGCGAGCACCGTGTGTTATTTGTGATGTGTGTATGCATGTTTGTGTGTGTATGTAGCATATTTGTGTGTGTGTGTGTTTAATTTTGTGTGTTTGTTTTCGTGTTTGTGTATATGTGTGTGTGTGTGGGCATGTGTGACAACTTGACCTCTCTCTGACTGTACAGATGTAGATTTTCGGAGGAGAATCCACTAAAACCAGCACCACATACACACATTGCAACAACATTTTGTATCAAGTGACCCTAATCCATACTTAAATGCATCACCTGTTTTCTGCGCTTCATTGCCTGTACGATTCTCTGTGTTTTAATCTGTTTAACTGTTCAACGTTCCAGATTACACCAGGGTCTAAAAAAATGTCTTTCATTCCAGCTAAGCCAGACCTCCAATCTGCATCACTGTAAACATTTCAGGTTACACCAGGGTCAAAACAAAATGTCGTTTCACCCAGTGAAGCCAGATCTCAATGAGGAAAAAGGACACGTTCTTATTTATGTGGGGGCGGGGACGGGATAGCCTAATGGTCAGAACATTGCGCTGGCAATATGACGACCCGAGTTGATTCCCGGTCGAGGGGATTTTTCCCTGGAGTTAACATCAGTGCTGACTCTAGTCTCCTCAAAAGTCTTTCGGATGAGACTGTAAACCTAGGCCCCGTGTGCGAATGCGCGAAGAACATCTTGCGCACATGTTAAATCCTGTTTCGCTTTTCGTAAGAGTAGGTCATCGTATGCCTGCGGGAACAGATGACATGATTTACAATACTGCATACACACGGGGACTGGATGAAAAAAGCACACGAGTGCTTATTCTATTATCCTCGATATAAAAGAATAAAATAAAACAACACACACACGCACACATACCTGCAGGAGTGCACACGTGCATATAAAATTAATATGTGTTCCAATACAAATAAAACATTATGTTGTATGTTTGTGCTTCTTGCAGCGTTTTCTAATCGTTTTGAGCATAGTAAAACTTTTCACTAATTGTCAATTTGCATTTTTTTCTGTTTTCTGCTTCACTTTTGCTCCTTTTTAGACACGATTGCTGTAAAAACTAAGTTGTCTTCACTTACATTAAAAACATAAAAACCACCCCCAATAAAAAATATATTAAGCAAAACAAAACAAAAACAAAAAAAACTCCAACACACAAACAAAAAAAAGGGAAAGAAAGAAAGAAAATAAAAACCCTCCGACATCTTTAAACATAAGAAAGGAAAAAAAAACTAAAATTCTTCAGACTCTTTGAAACATTCAGACAAATTCCGGTAAGCTCTTAATCCCCGCGACAAACGAATCTTGGGATTTTCTTCAACTGCTTAATCTGTTTTTTTTGTTTGTTTGTTTGTTTCAATCTGTTACATGTCTTAAGTTAAACCGCTAGCAAAAAAAACAACTGCCTTTACATCTCCTAACTAAGCCAGGTATCAAGGGAACCCTTTGCCCAGTTGTTCTGCCTTCTTTTGTCTTCATGCCTAGCAGGAGCGATGGAAAGTAGACCCATGGAACCATGGCACTGAGATTTTCCAGTGAACTGGATTTTTGACAAACAATTCTGCGTTGTTTTTTTGTAAAAAGGTGAGAAAGTACATTACAATCTTGATCGGTAGCTGTGTTGTGTTGTGTGTGTGTGTTGTTTGTTGTGTTGTGTTTGTGTTGTGTTGTGTTGTGTTGTGTTGTGGTGTGTTGTGTGTGTTGTGTTGTGGTGTGGTGTGGTGTGGTGTGGTGTGGTGTGTGTTGTGGTGTGTTGTGTGGTTGTGGTGTGTTGTGTGTGGTTTGTGTGTGTTGGGTTGTGTGTGTTGTGTGTGTGTGTTGTGTATGTATGTGTGTGGAGAGAGAGAGAGAGAGAGAGAGAGAGAGAGAGAGAGAGGAGAGAGAGAGAGGGAGAGGAGAGAGAGAGAAAGGGAGAGAGAGAGAGAGAGAGAGGAGAGAGAGAGAGAGAGAGAGAGAGAGAGAGAGAGAGAGAGAGAGAGAGAGAGAGGAGAGAGAGGAGGAGTGAGAGTGAGAGAATGATGAGAGTAGAGAAGAGAGATCAGAGAGAGAGACGAAGAGAGAGAGAGAGAGAGAGACGTTGTGAGTGTGTTATTTACGAAATCAGAGAAACAGAGGAACGGTTAGGAAATAGGTACTCGTATCCACTCAGAGGTTTTCTGTCTTCAATGTAACTCATAACAAGGACTTAGTACATAAACCGACTTAGAATGCAAGAAACTTTGTATCAGATACACACACCAACCATTTGATATCACAACAACGTTATATGATCAAATCAACGCTATGTTTTCACTAGTAATATAACGCAGAGTATTTCACTTTTTGTATTAATGTTCTCAGATCATATAAAACACTGTTGGGAGACATTAATAAAATGATGCTCCAAGGAAAGAGGACAGTAAGACATGAGTTTTCTTTCTTATTTTTCGACCATGGTCAATAAGCATGACTTTTTTGACAAAAATAATGATCTTTCTATAATTTTGCCAATTATTTAAACACCTGGTTATGTTAATATTCCATAAAAAGGGGTCACATGAATAGGAGAAATATGGCATGATAATTCGTTCTATTTCCATTACGAAATGATCCTATCAAGGAAAGACGCAATTGCAACGAAAATCTGCACTGGGTGGTCACAAAGTAAAAGAAAGTTGACAAGAGAGGAAAATAAAACACACACAGGAATGGGGAACAACACATGAGAAAGACAAATGATTATGCTCGTCCAGAATGAGTCAGAGCAAAAGTTCTTTTTCCACAATATTTTGTTGTTGTTTTGTGTTGTATACTTTTAATCACGGAATTCTGACGCCTGGCTCCTTAACAGGCATACTTAATAATCATAATTATCAATGTAAAATGTGAGATTGTTTTTATACTTGGTTTGCAGGCTGATACGTATGGAAGGATGCACGCACAGTATCAGACATGAACAGAGACACACAGAAACAGACACAGATGAAGATGCAGATTCAGATAAATAATCCACACACACACACGTACACACACACACACACACACACACACACACACACACACACACACACACACACACACACACACAACACACACACACACAACACACAACACACACACGCACATACACACACATGCACGTACGCACGCACACACACATGCACGTACGCACACACACAAACAACACACTAACACACTCACACGCAAACGCACACACAAGTGCATACTCCTGCAAACACATACATACATTTTTTGCCCTGTGCATCTCTGATCGATTTTCAACAAAGCGAACACCCTGTGCTTAATTTGTGTCCCACCAATGCCTTTACTTTCCTTTATTTTTTTCCCCTTCTGTCTGTTTTTATTTTCTTTCTTTTCTTCTTTTTCTTCTTCTGCTTCTTTCTTCTTCTTTTTTTACGGAAAAGCCTTATACAATGGCATTTCGTCTCTACTTTTATGAGACGAAAAGAAAAAAGAAGAGTGCAAAGATCCATTCACACATTGAAGCAAACTCTTCCAAATTCTCCTAATCCTTTGCCCAAAAGAATCTGCAATTTTCTGCTCCTGAGTTGCTTGGGTTTTATGTTTCAGTCAGCTTTAGAGTTAAATGTTTCAGATTAAACCATTTGCAAAAAAAATGGAGAAGTCTTTTCAACTCAGCTAAGCAAGATCTCAAAGGAAGCATTACCCGTTCTTTTCTGTTTTTGTGTGTCCATCTATTCAGCAAGATGTAAAAAAAAAAAGGTGGGACTCAGTAGACCACTGTAACTAGTAATCCATGATAACTCGATGCTACTTTTATATAAAAAAAAAAAACCCTGTTGCGTCAACGTTATGAAAAAATGCAACCTTTATTGATATCTGAGGAATGTGTCATAGCCGTGCATGCTTTCACACACATGCATTCACATCTGTTTTGTATATTTGATCATTATCAGCAAAGCTAAATGTGTGTGATTCATTTGTGTCACACTAATGCCAATAAATTTCCTTTTTATCATTTTTTTTCTATAACAAAACGACCACCCTCTAAAATAACATAATTATTATCCTTTAATGAGATTTTAAAAAAAGCACAGAAAATATCAACCCATGCATTGAGGCAAACACTTCCCAATTCCTGTCAATTACTGAACACAAAATCTTACAATTTTCTCCCACTGCTTGGTTCAGTTTTCTGTTTATATCTGCTTTGTTGTTAAATATTTCAAATCAAACCTTTTAAAAAAAATATGTCCTCTCATCTCAGTTAGCTCTGTCTCACAGAAATCTGTGACCCTTTCTTCTGGAGTCTTTGTGTTCATCTCATCAGCAAGTAGTAAAAAAAATAATGGGACCCATGGGGCTATGTACTTCGGAATCCATGTAAGCTCAGGTTTCTCATGTTTCTTTTTCCTAGCAAAAGTGTTGTGTCGTAATTGTAAAAAAAATGCAACATTCATTGGTATTTGAGGAATGTGTCATGAACATGCAAAGTTTTTTCACACATGCATTTGCTTCCCTTTTGCATTTGATCGATTTTCGACAAAGCAAAACTTCTAGGCTTAATCTGGGTCACATCAGTGCCAACCATTTTCTTTTCTATCAGTTTTGGCTGACAGGAAAACCCTATAAAGTAGCATGCTCTTTGATAAGATATTTTTAAAGATCACAAAACACCCATTTGCATTAAAGTAAACTTCTAAATTCCTGTTGATCACTGCACAAAAGAATCTTGCAATTTCCCCCACTGTTTGGCTCGGTTTTGGTATTTAAACCTACTTTGTTGTTAAATGTTTCAAACTGAACCTTTTTCCAAAAGAAAAATGCCTTCTCATCCCAGTTGAGCTCTGTCTCATAGGAATCTGTGACCCTTTCTTCTGAGTTCTTTGTGTTTATTTACTCAGCAACAAGTAAAAGAAAAACAGTGGGACCCATGGGACCATTGAACTTCGGAATCCCTGTAAGCTCAGGTTTTCTTGTTTCTTATTGCAACTAAACCATTGTGTCGTAATTGTAAGAAAGTACAAGGTCTACTAGTAACTGAGGTATGTGTCAAGAGCCTGTAAGCTTTTTCCCGCAGAAAAATTTGCTTTCCTCATGCATCTTTAATTCATTTTCAACAAAGCAAAACTTCTGGGCTTAATTTAGGTCACATTAATTTCATTTATTCTTTTTTATCATTTCTTTTGGGTATAAAAGAAAATCCCACTAAAATGGTTTGATCTTTGATAAGATGTTTTTAAAGATCACAAAGAGACCCATTTTCATTGAAGCAAACTCTTTCAAACTTCCTGTTAATCCCTACACAAAGCGAATCCTGCCATTTTCTTCTACTGCTTTGTTTTGATGCTTCAATATGAGAAAAGGTTAGGCAGAACAAGGCAGAGGGCTTTCACGTGGCAAACCTTAAGACGGCACTTGTGGGTGTCGTATGGTAGAGCTCAGGTGTGTTGCTCTGTGATAGTGTGCTTTGCTTTCTGAACTGGAGTTTTAGAGCTATAAAAAGGAAGTTTACACCACAACAACGACAATGATAACAATAAAAACGAGACACAGCACACGGCTCGCTCTGTCTCTCTGTGTCTGTCTCTCTGTCTGTCTGTCTGCTGTCTGTCTGTCTGTCGTCTGTCTGTCTGTCTGTCTGTCTGTCTGTCTGTCTTCCTCTGTCTCGTCTCTCTCTCTCTCTCTTCTCTGTCTCTCTCTCTCTCTCTCTCTCTCTCTCTCTCTCTCTCTCTCCTCTCTCTCTCTCTCTTCTCTCTCACACAGACGCACCCAGAAACCCAGACACACGGACACACATAGACACACATAGACACACACACGCACAAACACACATAGGCACACAGAAGCACAGACACACACAGACATACACAGACACACACATACACACACAGACACACACGCACACGCACACCACACACACACACACACACACACACACACACACACACACACACACACACACAGAGGAGATTTGCTCTTAAAGAGATAGAGATTAAAAAAAATATGTAAACTGTTGAAGTCATCACAACGTGAACAGATGGGTCTTATAATTTGTTGGGAAATTGGGGATTGTAAGAAGGAAGTGAGAGCTTTCGAAATAAATGATACGTTTTACACGAATAAAATCCAAAGTTTTTCGTTCCTCATTTCACTTTCATATGTTCTCTAATTACAAGACTTTGAGTACACGACCTCTTGCCCGCTGTTTAAGATAGCCGCATTCCGAATTCAGAAACAATGCCTTAACACGATACTAATTGCACATCTTTTTATTTTCTAAATAGTTATCGCTTCCGACCGGCACACAGTGAGCTACTCTTGCTAAAAGGTAGAACGGGTTTTATTGAGTCTGCAATCGTACGTACACGGGACCTCTGTTCATAGTTCATTCAAAGGACTTTTGAGGGAGTGTAGTCAATATTGATGTTAATCTCTAGAGAAATAACCCCCTCAAACTGTTGCCTTGGGGATGAACACAGTAGAAGAAAAACTGGTTCTATAAAGACAAAAAAGCACAAACATCTGTTGTACACTTCAACAGCTCTAAGACAATTCACAGGTACAACCTATCCCTTCCACAATGGTTTGGGGCACCAACAGTGGAACTGCACCCATAGAGTTGGCTCTGATAATTATTTCTGTCTCTGACAAACAAAACTTTCAGTATGTAAGTATTTTTTTTCGACATAATCTCGCTAGAGAGAAGTCGCTTAATGTCGTGGATCCTTTTACGCGCGTTGAATCCGTGCAGCAGATAAGACAATAATTTTTGTTCTATTCAAAAAACATAACGCAGGCGTGATTGTTTAATGGTGTAGAGAAATGAAGAGTTTAAATTATAAACCCTCAAATGGATTTGAACTATTGATTTTGGGCTTTGAAAACAGGCGTAGTTAACCACTGGCGACAATCCAGCAAAGAGAAGGAAATGAATTTCAAGGAGATGTAAAAAAAAGAAAGAAAAGAAAAGAAAAACCCAACAGAAATTGATTTAATCTGGTATTAGATTCACTCTGTTTGGCAGCTAAGACATAGGGCATTTTCAACGCCAAAAACCTGTTCCTTCTCCTGGTCTTTTTGGGCTCTTTGGGATTACATAATCGCTGTTTCTGACAACAGGGCGTCAATAAATCAATGATCAGCAAACCTATTTTTTGTTGGTGGTGCATATGTGAATGCGTGTGTGCATGCGTTGGACACACAAACACACACACACACGTCCCCCCCCCCCACATAAACGCGCGCGCGCGCGCACACACACACACACACACACACACACACACACACACCACACACAACACAGATATATAGATATATAGATATATAGATATATAGATAGATAGATAGATAGATAGATAGATAGATAGATAGATATGTATATATACATATATATAATTATATATGTCTATATGTCTATATGTCTATGTTATATATATATATATATATATATATATATATATATATATATATATATATATATATATATATATATATATATATATATAATATATATATATATATATATATATATATATATATATATATCACGTAATGAGGCAAAATTTTATTAGGAACGAGCCTCTAAGGGCCAAACAACACTTTCCTTTACCATGTTCGGGCAATAACCTCCTGCATACTTGACCTGATTATTTGTCTTTCATGGTGGGGCTTAAAGTCCAAGATTCACCAGTGGTGAGGTAGCCGTATTCCGACTACGGAGATGCTGTCTAAACACGACATCGGTATGCATGCCTTTTGAAAAATGTGTCTTATGTTCCCACAAACACACAATAGCCCACGATTACTAAAAGCAGATGGAGGTTTAAACATGTAGGCAAGATCTTCTGCGTGCGTTTGCACAATATACTCGGTATATAGTCTCATTCAAAGACTTCCGGGGAGTGGAGTCGGTACTAATGTTAACTCCAGGGGGAAAAATCACTAGGCCCTAGAAAAGAGGCATTGGTGGAGGCTTGAACAATTGGCCGTCATGTCACGAGCTCAGCGCTCTAACACATTAGTTAAAGGCCTATGTTATGAAATCTTTTAAATGCTTTTTGTCTACACAGTTGGGTTGAAGACAAGGAAGGAACAGTTCAGATCGACTGATCCCTAATAGATTATTGTTTGTAAAGAAATACACACACACACACACACACCATGGGATGCTTACAGGCTACGGGAGGCTCAGTCCCATGCTCCCCTATTCATCCCATTCTTTCAACACTGTGGTGTTAATTGACAGTTTTGTGAGGACATAGCCTGTCTGTTACTGCCTCCTCTGTAGATTGCTTTCCCAGCTCACAGATCCTGCTGTCTCTCTGATTGAATTTCAGCCACAATATAGCAGCTGGGCTCCTGTTCCACACACCTTCAGCGGGCGACTTTGTAGCATGTTTTAGTGGTGTTCACAGTGTGGAGACCGCACTGAGTTAGCACACCCCGGTGCAAAGTATGGGACATAATAGTCCAGGAGGACCGTGTAGATTTCGAAGGTTTCCGTAATGAATGTAAAAAACTGAACATGTCGGAGTATGATTTTAAAAGAATGTGGTAGGAGGTCCTAGCTCAATTGCCCATGAATAGTTAGCAGCTGGTATTTTTTTGGAACTGTTTTGTTAATCACGGTCAACCTGTTATTGTTTATGCTTTTATTTTAATATTGTTTTTAATATTCTTTTTGCTATTGATCTTTCTGTTCATTATTTGTAATGATCTGTACCTTTTTTTTACAAAAAAATTGACAAAATCCATGATCACAACGTGTTCACGTAACAGCACACGATGGGTACACATAAGCAGCTATCTATAGTAACACAGGATCCAGTGTGTTGTAGCTGCCGATGATTTATGTATGATTATGCACACAAGCTGTTAGAATTCTACCAATTCTACAGTAGCTTCAGTTCTACGCCACAAGGGAGGAGAGCTGGAGGAAGTTTTAGCCCACGCCTACCCCATTCCACAATGTCCACACTGTGGTGTTTGTTGCCAGTGTTGTGAGGACATAGCCTGTCTGTGACTGCCTCCTGTGTACATTGCTTTCCCAGCTCACAGACCCTGTTTTCTCTCTGATGGCATTACACGACAACACAACAGCTGGCTTCCCACAGGCTGATATTTCCCGTTTTACACACGTATACCTTTAGCTGCTGGTTTTAGACAAAATTTGGAAGTTTTTCAAAGAAGACCAGGCACAACACCATGAATTAGATAAAGGGTGGAAGGAGGGAACAGGTGGTTAAAGCATTGATACTTTGACGATGAGAACAATCCAAATTAAGCCTGCACCGAGGCGCCGTTCTAGGGAGTGTTCCTTTGAGTTAACATCTGCACTCACTCCACTCCCCTGAAAGTTCATAAGAGAGATTATAAACTGATGTCCCCTGTACAAACGCAAGTAGAATGTCTTGCACAACTTTAAAATCCGTTCTGCTTTTCGGAAGAGTATGCCTTTCGTGCCGGTAGTTATAAAGTGATAACAAATGTATCTAAAAAAAGCCTGCAAACTGTTGTGTTTAGACATCATCCGGAAAGTGAGATAAGGGGCAACATTAATGATGAGCAAAACCAGCCACATTTGGAAATAATTATTCATCATTGGTGAACCACTGGGAGAGGAAAACCAGAAAAAAAAAAAAAAAGATCATACTCACTGCAGTCTAGGCATGCTTGTTGTTGTTGTTTCTAAAAACAATGTCAGTTGTATTTTTTTTTTTCTTTGCTTGTTCTTAATGTGTGAGAGTGTGATGTGAGTGTGAGTGACTTTGTGTGTGTGTGTGTGTGTGTGTGTGTGTGTGTGTGTGTGTGTGTGTGTGTGTGTTGTGTGTGTGTGTGTGTGTGTGTGGTTGTGTGCGTGCGTGCTGGTGCGTGCGTGTGTGTAATGTGCGTGTGTGTAACTTCACGCTTGCTGCTGGAATAAAAATCTTTTCCTTTTGTTGTGCCATACTTTGAATGAACTTAACACTTCTCTCCACAAAAGATCTTTCCCTTTTTCTCTGAAATCTACGCATCTTTAAAATAAAAAAAAATTCTTATGCAATTCTGTATCAGGTTATTTTCTTTACGGCAGTTCTAAGTTGTTTGAAAACAGTTCTAAGCGGTTTCTAGAAGTTATGATATATTTTTTAACAGCCACTTCCCCATTCAAACCTGAACAGCTTCCAAAACTCAAAACCAACTCTTGTGGTACAAGTGGTTCCTTATTCAGTGTCAGTTTTCAGAAGTAAAGCAGATGGTTTCTTGACAGTTTCTGTCTCGTTTTGAAACCAGGATCCCTTTTTTTTACCTAGTTTCTTACAAACATTTTCTTTGCAGGAAATAGCTTGTTGAAAACCAAGCTGTCTCTGTCTTTGTCTCTCTGTCTTCTGTCTGTCTGTCTGTCTGTCTGCTTCTGTCTTCTGTCTCTCTGTCTCTCTGTCTCTCTGTCTCGCTGTCTCGCTGTCTCTCTCTCTCCTCTCTCTCTCCTGTTCTCTGTCTTCTCTGTCTCTCTCACTTTCTCACTGTCTTCTGTCTTCTGTCTGTTGTCTGTCTGTCTGTCTGTCTGTCTGTCTGTCTGTCTGTCTGTCTGTCTGTCTGCTCTCGTCTGTCTGTCTTCTGTCTGTCTTCTTCTTCTCTCTTCTCTCTCTCTCTCTCTCTCTCTCTCTCTCTCTCTCTCTCTCTCCTCCCTCCTCCTCCCTCTCCCCCTCCCCCCCCCCTCCTCTCTCTTGGGTAGTTTCACCACTAGCTTTCAAAACCATGGACCTTAAAGATAAATCAGGAACAGAGCTGTTCTGTTCCACCATATCCACAGGGAACAAGGAACCACTTCAAGATGACACACACAGGACACGGGGTAAAATGTGCCTGATGACAGGTTAGAGGAGATGAATTTACACGTCGACCAACATTATCATGGAATGTATCAATCAATGACAAAGCTTCTCTATCTGCCTCTCTCTGTCTCTGTCTTCTGTCTGTCTGTCTGTTTGTCTGTCTGTCTGTTTGTCTGTCGTCTGTCTGCCTATATTTATGTCTGAATGCCTCTCTCTCTCTCTCCTCTCTCTCTCTCTCTCTCTCTCTCTCTCTCTCTCTCTCTCTCTCTCTCTCTCTCTCTCTCTCTCTCTCTCTCTCTCCTCTCTCTCTCCTCCATTCTCTTCTTTCTGTATTTGTCTCTGTTTGTCTCTCTGTCTGTCTGTGTGCCTCTGTCTCTGTCTCCGCCCCTCTTCTGTCTGTCTGTCTGTCTGTCTGTCTGTCTGTCTGTCTGTCTGTCTGTCTGTGTGACTCAGTCTACTTGTTGGTTTGTTGTTTCTGTCTGTGTGTCTAGTGTTTGCGGTGTGTGTTCTGTCTGTGTGTCTGTCTCTGTGTCTGTCTGTCTGTCTGTGTGTCTGGTGTCTTTTGCTGTCTGTCTGTCTGTCTGTCTGTCTGTCTGTCTGTCTGTCTGTCTTCTCTCCTCTCTCTCTCTCTCTCTCTCTCTCTCTCTCTCTCTCTCTCTCTCTCTCTCTCTCTCTCTCTCTCTCTCTCTCTCTCTCTCTCTCACGGTGTGAGATCAACAGGATGCTGAAAATGGGTGTGTAGTAAACAGACAGGTGGCTCACTCGGCACTGGCTATCAGTAAGGCAGGCAGGTCTTGCTCCTTCCTATCTTGCCTCCTTCCACTGATGCTCTCTCTTTTTGCACCTTTCTGCTTCCACACTCCCCTCCCACCACCCACCCCCTACCCCTCCCAATAATCCGTTTTCATTTCGTTTCATCATACTCACATGTTTATCTTAGCATGGATTGAATATCTTCTCTAAGACATTAACCATGCACAAAATATCAGGCAATAGTAGGTTATGGTTGTAGAAATAGCATTCGTTTCTTTTTTTCTTTTCTTTTTTAATATGGCAGTGTGCTTTCTTTTCTCTCTCCGGTTTGCGTGTTTCGATACTTTCTTGTTAAAAGTTTGTGTGAGATAAGAATAACAGTTATATAAGTCCCTTACCCTACTGTAAGGTCTCATTCAAATCTCTCTCAACGCCTTTTCCCACTGGCTTCTAAGTAGCAGCTTAGCAGTCGTCATGTAGCTACATGTTAATTTTCATAGTTTTAATTGAACGCCCCAAAAGCTATAACTATGTTGTTGCAAAGATATCACAATGCTGTTACTTTTTTATGTTTATTCCCCTTTCTGAATTAAAGACTATTCAGACCGAGGTCAGAAAAACAGTTTTATGTCTAGTCTCTCTCCCACCCCACCCTCACCAAGCCTGCCATTCAGAGGTCTGGTTTTTTGGTGCTATTCTTTCTGGTTTTTGTTTATTAAGATATCATGTTCTTCCATTATTTAAACACTTGATGCTTCCGCTCAATGTCGTGTAAACGTGCGTGGGCGTGTGTGTGTATTTGTTGTGTATGTGTGTGTGTGTTATGTATCTATGTAATTTGTGTGTGTTCATGTATGTATGTGTGTGAGTGCGTGTATTTGTATGCATGTGTGCACCATGCGAGTGCATCCATCCTTCTCCTGTAACTGTTTCATAAGGGTACAAGCATACAAACATGCAGCATGTCTTTGAGACTCGACTCGACTTGCTTTTCCCACATTCTTTCCACTCTGAACTATGTACCATCTCCATCATCAATCGATGCGACTAACTAACTAAACAAAACAATAGACTACCAACCAGCACCTGTGCAGACCAGAAATCAGTGAAGTGGGGCTGTCCAGGTTTATCAGCATGTCAGAGGCCTGTACCCCCCTGCCACAGCCATAAACACCCCTGACTCTGTGTCTCTGCCTCTGGGTTATCTGAAGTGGGCAGGATGGGGCACAATAGGACCACTTGACTGTTTCTGAAGAGACTGTGTATGGTCTGACTGATAGCAGCCTAAGGGGTGAGTGAGTGAGGTGATAGGGGGGGAGCCTTGCCTTTTTTTCGCGTTACTATGAAAGTGACTCTTGCTGGCACTTTGGAATTATCAGTATGAAACATACACACGCACGCACGCACATGTACAGAGAGAGAGAGAGAGAAGAGAGAGAGAGAGAGAGAGAGAGAGAGAGAGAGAGAGAGAGAGAGAGAGAGAGAGAGAGAGAGAGAGGAGAGAGAGAGAGAGAGAGGAAGACAGACAGACAGACAGACAGACAGACAGACAGACAGACAGACAGACAGACAGACACAGACAGACAGACAGACAGAGACAGAGAGAGAGAGAGAGAGAGAGAGAGAGAGAGAGAGAGAGAGAGAGAGAGAGAGGAGCGAGAGAGAGTTGTCAATACCTTATCTATTCTACACTTGAAAATTTGGAATCTTTTAGTAGGTATTCTGGAACATGAATACTTATCATAGATTTGAACTCTTTTCTGCAAGTAAATTTGCTTTGGCAGTCTAGATACCTATAACTGCTTTGCTTAGAACAAGCCAACAGCAAGTGTTAACAGCTTTACAAAAATAATCATAGAGTTAGAAAAGCAACAACAAAGAGACAACTATTGCCAAATTTACTATAATTCTTCTTTTAGGCCTATTATGTTTAATAATGAATGAACCTTCTTAAGGCATTCAAGTGAACTCAATATGTTTTTAGTTTTAGATCAAAACCATAAGAATACCCGAACTTTTGAATCAACGCTGTTAAAGAATATTTTGGGGA
>CM060328.1:37945566-37978066 GCA_030674155.1 Stramonita haemastoma | reverse complement strand
TTTTTCCTTCTTTGTATATCAGTCCATGTGTTATTGCTTTCATCTTTCGCAAGTCTGAGGATTTTTTTCTTCTTTCCGTCTGTTTTCTTTCTTTCTTTCTTTTCCTTCGCCAGTTTTTATGTCCTGAACTTTTCTCCATTGTTTAATCTCTCTCTCTCTCTCTCTCTCTCTCTCTCTCTCTCTCTCTCTCTCTCTCTCTCTCTCTCTCTCTCTCTCTCTCTCTCTCTCTCTCTCTCTCTCTCTCTCTCTCTCTCTCTCTCTCTCTCTCTCTCTCTTAATCCTAGCTCTTTTTTCTTCTCTCCGATCCACTCATCTTCCTTCACTCTTTCATAATGTCATCTATTTCTGTCTTGAAGTGTGAGTTACAGGAATTGAATCAGGCTACAGCCCGATGAAGCATTCGCAGTCTGTAGCGCTAAGACAGCTTCTTTTTTTTTTGACAAGGATGGGGTTTGGGGGTTCGTTCCCCGGCTTTTGCTTCAAGGTCCACCAACAATGGTGAGCTTCTGCGTATATGTTCTTTATTTTTAATATGCCATTGAGCTAACACCTGGAAAACTTAACGAGGAAATATTGTCGAGAATCTTAAGTGTGGAGAATAAAAAATAACAGAATTAAAAAGAGAAGGCAGCAAAAAAGCAAAACATAACCCAACAAGAACAACGAGAAAAACAACAGCGACTACGACGACGACAACAACAACAAGACAACAACAATCTCTAAGAAAAATTCGAAGCAGACGAACAAAAAGGTAAACAGAAAATGTAACAGCGCAGGTGGCATATCTATCTATCTATCTATCTATCTATCTATCTATCTATCTATCTATCTATCTATCTATCTATCTATCTATCTATCTATCTATCTATCTATCTATCTATCTATCTATCTATCTATCTATCTATCTATCTATCTATCTATCTATCTACCTGTCTGTCTGTCTGTCTGTCTGTCTGTCTGTCTGTCTGTCTGTCTGTCTGTCTGTCTGTCTGTCTGTCTGTCTGTCTCTCTCTCTCTCTCTCTCTCTCTCTCTCTCTCTCTCTCTCTCTCTCTCTCTCTCTCTCTCTCTCTCTCTCTCTCTCTCTCTCTCTCTCTCTCTCTCTCTCTCTCTCTCTCTCTCTCTCTCTCTCTCTCTCTCTCTCTCTCTCTCTCTCTCTCTCTCTCTCTCTCTCTTCTCTCTCTCTCTCTATCTTCTAATCTATCTATCTATCTATCTATCTACTATCTATCTATCTATCTATCTATCTATCTATCTATCTATCTATCACACACACATACACACACTGAGAGAAAGGGACACGCGCATCCATTTAAGGCAATATAATAAATGACAAGCTACATTGAAAGAAAAATAAATGATCAAACACCCGAGAAAAGAAACATGCTCAAAAATAAAAATGATCGGAAATGAAAATGTTGAACTTTTGAATACCACATCAAGTTTTATAACGTTATTCTGGGGAGAGAAAAAAACCCACCAAACAGAACACATCACTACAACTTATTTATATGCTACGAAATAGAATGCTTTTAAAGCGTTAAACCATGCATATTGTTCAGCGCAGACACAACTGATTTGGTTACACTATCTGAAAAGCAGAAACCACGGTCATGACTTTTTGTTCTTCTCTGTTTTTCTGCTAGATCTGCAAGCTTTACCGATGGTGAGATTTTTGCGTACGCAACCGTTTTCCCTAACCATTAAAGTATCCTGCATTCCGAATTTAGTGGGGGGGTTTAAGGAAAAACACTGAAAATATTGTGAATTTGACTGGTTGGGGAACGAAACGGTTCTACCATATTGCACGCTGTTTGGTTTTCAAAGCATAGTGCTAAATTTGCAAACACCTCATTGAAAGCACTGTTTCTGTTTAGGTATGATGGCGGGTTTTTTTGGTCTGTAGAGTAATGCTTCGATTCAGATACAATCCTCCATAATCCTGGTATTCTCTTTACATAACTATGTAAGTGTTCCAGTAGTGTGAGGTTAGTGATTCCATTCCCATACAAAGTTAGATTTGTTTGTCCCTTAGGTTAGGTGACCTTCAGTTATTTTTGTTGTTGTGTTGTTGTTGCTGTTGTTTTTGCTGTCTTTGTTGCACTTGTTGTTATGCGTTCCCAAGCTTAAAATATTTTGGGGAATCCAGAATAATTATGTGCTCTGCCCCGGCCTTCATACCTGGGAATCAATATGAGACCGTATATACACATCGGATGACACATTTTGTGTATATGGCTGCTTTCTAGTATTTCGAGATATATGTAGCTATACTCTGACTTCAGAAGAGTTTTCCCCTTTTAATGGGTATTGTTTATCGCCATACTGGGGGCGTGTCATGGATGAAGAAAGTCTAAGACAATGTTTCAAAGCATGTTACCAGGGTTTGGGTTTGTTTTTTTCACATAAAACTTCACACTTTACATGCATCAATGATATACAAAACTTCTCTTGCCTGTGCATGCACTTAAAGTGTATTGCAATGTTTGGGCTATTATCCAGCTAAGAATGACCACTTGATTGGACACAAACCTTATGACCACCTTTGCATCCTTTAATAGGATCCCCAAACTTAAGGCACAAAGATTCACTAGGTGCTTATTTTATCTTAATCAATATTTTTCAACATATATTCTAAGCATATTTTCTTTCTCTTTTTTATCATCGTCTTTTAAGGGCAGCTTCAAAAGGCCTCACGAATATCGAATATTCCTTTAAATGCAGTTGACACCTTTAAATTCTGAAAAGTGTCTTGCTGTAAGTTACCACAGCAGGTGGACTTTCAATCACCGCCGGGACCTCTGATAAGAGCTCATCCAGGACCGAAACTCGAGTCAGTCAGGCCGAAGGCATGGTTCTTACTCAGAAATGCCTGCAATGCTGCCACTGAAAGACATTATTCCTAGAATTTTTTCATTTCAATTTATTTATTATTGAATCTTTGTTAAGTCATTTTCAAAATGAGTGTGAACTTGGTACCTGCACTTCTTTTTCCTACACTACTTTTTCCTCAATGATATACAAAGCTTTTGACTATTACCGAATTTTAAGTAGCGTATTTTTCTGAGAACAAACATTAGACCGAAATATAGTGTGCAGTTCCAATTAACTGCTCGTTTCAGGACCCACAGTTTTACCTGGCAAGATTTTTCAAAAACGGCCTTCACCTAAGATAAACAGAATGTACGTACAAACATGGTAAGACTATGACGCCAGATTTCAGAACAACTTTCTTGAAAGTAACGTAAATCTTAGCTGTTGGGTATTTTTCATGCAGAAAACCTTTTTTATGGGTATAAAGTAATTCAATACACCAATATGTTTTTTTCCGAAGTCAATGGACAATCCATTTCTGATTTCTATAATAAAGAGATATATTTACGAGTGAACATATTTTATTTAATAAAATACAATGATCAACACACAGGGAAATGGGTGAGACAACACACACGTACGTATAATACAACTCTGTGGTACCGGAAGGTTCCAAAATGCTGGATATGAACCAGTACTACCAAATAAAATCTACATATAGTTATTACAATTGTTTTTTTTTATCGTGGAAGAGATATAAACTAAAATTTAACTATGGCTGGAAAAATCTATAATATTAAAAAAAATGCATCAACAATTTGTGAAAACAGCTGGATAAAAAAATGCTCCATTTGAAAGTTTGATGCAGCTACACTCATTTCTACATACAAACAGGCATACAGAAAGGCAACCACGTAACACCCGTCTGAAAAAAGGGTAAACAGCCAAACAGGCAGACTCAAAAACAGACATGCACACAGGAACAGAAAGAAGACGCAAACCAAACAACAGGGATGCTGGAAACAAATGCCATCAACAAATAGGAAGCCAGTCCCTCGGTAACTGCGGCACTGATGCAATTGATTTCGTAAACTGTTTTATTCTGAACACTCAAAAGGCTCGCTGTCCACGCCAGTGTGGAAATACAGTATGGGATAGTCTTCAGAGGAAGAATCTAGATATAGAAGGCAGACAAAATCACTTACAAGATTGTTAACCTTAAAGCTATTTCAAACTCTTGACTATCACCATCGTGAATTGAAATAATCTTCAGCAGGTGAATACACAAGAAGGGTCAGTGCATGGTCTGTACTATTAAAGAACCCTGCAATGATGCTTCTAACTATTGTGGAGAAATTTTTACCTGTAAACAGAATCATTTCATTTTATCTAATGAAAAGACAATAAACTCTCTCTTTCTCTCTTTCTCTCTCTCTGTCTCTCTGTCTCTCTGTCTCTCTGTCTGTCTGTCTGTCTGTCTGTCTGTCTGTCTGTCTCTCTCTCTCTGTGTGTCTCTGCTGTCTGTCTGTCTGTCTGTCTGTCTGTCTGCTGTCTGTCTGTCTGTCTCTCTCTCTCTCTCTCTCTCTCTCTCTCTCTCTCTCTCTCTCTCTCTCTCTCTCTCTCTCTCTCTCTCTCTCTCTCTCTCTCATCCTCTTTATTTGAAGAAATTTCCCATTAAAGTCTTCGATCCGTTTTATATTGAACTTACGTGACAATAATCTGCCTGTTCATAATTATGTGTACGTTTGCATGAAAGAGTGGTGGCAGGGTAAGTGAATTTAACTTTTTGGCATCATTTAACGTTCCGAAATAGACACACTCACGTTATCATAAATACCTTCGTTGGTTGAAGGTTAAAACTTTACAACTGATTAAATATTGATGATCTCTCCTTACCTTTTTCCATCGACTTCTATTGCTTCTACCATACTTATCCTCCCTTTTCTTTTCTCATCTCTCCAAATGGTAAGACTTTTTTTTAACCACGATTCAAGCTTCAGAGGAGTTCAAGAAATATGTCTCAACTTCTTGTTTACCAACTCTTGACCTTTTCCGCCATGTCCCCTTCACCACCTTTAAAGAGACTTAACAACTCTTCTGCTCCCTGAAACTTTGCAGTGACCACACACAGAGTGGGACACTTCACACTCACTTCAGGCAACAAGCTTGTGCCGAAGTTAGACACCAAAGAAAACACAGGGCAAGAAGCAGGGTGAAAAGGAGATAGCTTAGAATCAATGAGACAGAAAAGAAAAACCCTCACTCAACATCAAAAGCAGTGGTCTAAAAGAAAGAAAAACCTAAAGAAAAACAGTACAAGACTGAAAGAAGCCAGAACTATTTTCATGTTGCTAGGAACTTATACTTAATCCCTCTCATTGACAATGATATTTTTTTTAGCCAGGAAAATATTGACCTTTGTTTCATCTGCAAGCTGAGCACATTAGGGCAGTCAGTTTTGTTCTCTTTCGAGTTGAAAGGTAAAACAACAATTCTGTTAATAGAAGTGTATCAACAGGATAACTGAGAGGTAAAACACAAACCAACGAACTATCCCAGGATGAGAGAGAGAGAGAGAAAGGAAGAGTGCAAGGGGAGAGAGAGAGAGAGAGAGAGAGAGAAGAGAGAGAGAGAGAGAGAGAGAGAGAGAGAGAGAGAGAGAGAGAGGAGAGAGAGAGAGAGAGAGAGACAGACAGACAGACAGACAGACAGACAGACAGACAGACAGACAGACAGACGACAGACAGATAGAGACAGAGACAGTGAGAAAAAGAGAGACAGAGAGACAGAGAGACAGACAGATACAGACAGAGACAGAGAGACAGACAGAGAAAATAGAGAGAGAAAGACAGACAGATAAACAGGCAGACAGAGAGACAGAAACACACAAAGACAGAGAGGAAGAGAGATACAGTGAGACAGAGAGAGACAGAGATAGAGAGACAGACAGACATAGACATGCAGACACAGGCAGGTGAGACATACAGACGCAGAAACACAGAGACACAAAAAGCTAACCCCCCCCCCCCCAACCCCCTTGCAGTAGGTAAAATCAACATCTTCAGAGGACTTGGTCATTAGACAGCATCCCACTCTGGTGTCCCTCACCTCCACATCAAAGGCACTGGAGTGCAGCCCACAAACAGAGTGGAGATCCCTAAAGGCCAGATGAGGGCTCTGGAAGAGGATCAGTAGGCCCTGCTGCTGACACTCTCCATTCCACTCCACAGGAATGAGAGGTTAGACTTTTCCCCCTGATTCTTTTTGAAAGCTCTTCTCTGCCTTTCTCCTGCCATTTCTAGTGTTTCTTGACATTTATTTCTTTGTACACTACTTTTTTTTTCTCCATTGCATTCTGTACAAACAGATCCTCATCATCTTCTTCCTCCTTCTCTCCTTGGAATGACAGGTGCATGTTTGTGATTTGTTTTGGGATGGTGTGATAGCGATGACTATGCCAGAACTTTTGGAAAATCATTTTCTGGTTGTATGAGTGTGAAGTAAGTGGGTAAGGGAGAGAGAGAGAGAGAGAGAGAGAGGGGAGGAGAAGAGAGAGAGAAGAGAGAGAGAGAGAGAGAGAGAGAAGAGAGAGAGAGAGAGTGAAGAGAGAGAGAGAGAGAGAGAGAGAGAGAGAGAGAGAGAGAGAGAAGAGAGAGAGAGAGAGAGAGAGAGAGAGCCCATTTATGTTCTCTTCTCATCCTACCCATCTAAAACAGATACACACATAATTATACATACATACAACATACATACATACAACATACATACATACAACATACATACATACAATAACATACATACATACATACATACATACATACATACATACATACATACATACATCAACATATGTGTCGCAGGCGTAATTAGATACTTCCCTTGCGAGCGGAATGCCAATCGCAGCGACGTGGACAACGTTGGATCCACACCTGTGAATTGTGCGACGTTCTGTATCGTTGGGGGTGGTCGAAAACCGTCCTCTGCATGCACTTTGCCCGTAGCGTAAAATGTATATTTATGCAGCCTCTCTTTAGAGGCCACATTCCACTGTCTGACCGTACTGTCGTCGCCGAAAGTTGTACAGAAGTCGCGGCAGATCAAATATCTGCACTCTGTTACAAAGTGGCGCTGCGAGCAGGATGGAAAGAACTTGGGACTACTGATCTGAGCGTCAAATACGCGTCAGTACCACTGTGCTCGACGCTGGCACAAAGTCAGCATGGTGGATGTGGCAGGGCGGTAATTAGATTACTTCCTTGCGAGCGGAACTGGCAATCGCAGCGACGTGGGTACAACGTTAGGATCCAACACTGTGAATTGTGCGACGTTCTGTATCGTTGGTGGGGTGTCGAAAACCGTCCTCTGCATGCACTTTGCCCGTAGCGGTAAAATGTAGTTTTATGCAGCCTCTCATTTAGAGGCCACTTCCACTGTCTGAACCGTGCTGTCGTCGCCGAGAAGTTGTACAGATGTCGCGCAGATCAAATATTTTGCACTCTGTACACATACATACATACATAAAGCAAACAGACACAGACAGACAGACAGACAACCCCTCCACACTTTCACACACACACAGACACACACACACACAGGCTGACAGATACTGAAAGCAACAGCAGAAAACCGGGAACTGAATGATCAACAGGAACAACGTTTTTATGCATCTAAAAATGATGTAAAGCTGCATTCAGTGCAAAGAAAAAAAAATGAACAAACTATCGGAAATGAAAAATGTGGAAATCTCAATTCATCTTCAAATTTTGCTAGGACATTTGAAGAGTACAAGGCATCTTATTTGTGGACAGCGAAACTGTGTTGAGCTTTCAAGCCTTGAAGAGGATTCAGCAGAGAAATTTTGTGGCTGTATTTTTGTCAGTAGAGATGGTAATCATAGTGTACATAATAAAAAACATAACATAACAAACACATTTGATATGTGTGTTCAGGAAATGATTCATGACAATAAGAAAGTTATTTTTTCGCAAACTTCTCTTGAAAAATATATGTCAAGGGATATTAATGTACTTGTATACAGAGATAAATTTATTTGAATTTATCATATAATGTCTGAACAAATATGAAATGTATGATGAATTTGTATCAATATGCCTGTCAGTGTTGTCATTGCCCTTCAGAGATGATTAAAGTGTTTTTGACTTGAATTTGACTTGACTTAAAATGAAGGTACCACTTTATGCTGATACCTAATTCTATATGTATCCAGATTTGTTTCACACAGACAGCTATGCTAGGAGTATGTTGAAAAACAAAACCACGCAGTATCCAGAACTAGATACAGGTAACACTATGTAATTGATAATGCTCAAGAAAAAAACTTATGTACATGAATGTTTATCCAAAATAACGAAAAGTAGCGCTTGTTTGCGTGAAGTAAAGTTTTGTAGAATAAGAATGTGTCGATAAAGTACAAAACAAAAATTTTGTAGAATAAGAATAATCGATAAAGTACAAAACAAGTGTCACAGTTGATTCTAATATCCTGCAACAGATCGATATTCTCAACACACGGTTTGTTATTATATTTTCATGATTTACGAAGAAAAGTTCAAGTTCAAGCTATGTCTAGAACAGCCTTTGAGAAATGAAACATCTTTGATTTGATCACATGTACGACCATCCTGGCAAAAATAAGTCATTTGGAAGATTAACTCATAATTATCTGTTCAATAGCAAACAAAACAGCCACTCATGAAACAACACACCAATAATCAGCTGACAAAAGAAACAGTCAATGAGGCAGACTTTCAGACGAACATCCAACCAACAACAACACGGTACATGCCAATCACTCAGGATGCAGGAAACACACATTCTCAACAAACAGCAAGTCCTCTCCTTTGCAAACTGCAGCATTAACGTGATGAGTTCCGCAAACCCGTTTTATTCTGAACGTTTGAATGGCTTTGCATACGTGCCAAAGTGCTAGGAATAATGGGGAAGAATGTTGTGAGCAGGAATGTTGCTGATGAGAGAAAGCAAATGGAATTACTGTGGAAGGATTGTTAACTTAAAAGTAATCTAGAGACGCCTTACCATCATTGTGAACTGAATAACTCTAGCACGGGCGTGCACCAAGGGACAGACACACACACAATATCTTCTGACAAGAAATCCTGCAATTAATGCAAAACATCGCCAGAAAAATTTTATTTTCTTCCATTTGTAATATTCATTCAAGAGAATAAGTATCTATCTTCCTTTTGTTACCATTACCTTCCAGCCCCCCAAACACACCCAAAATACTTTTCCCCAGTTGACTGAATTCTTAGACATTTTCGAAATATCATTAAAACTTCGAGAGCCTGGGAAAGTATGTCTCAAATCCTGCTTTGCCTATTCTTGACTTTTCCTGCCACACTTATTTTACTTTATTTTGTTATGACACTTAATGTCACAACATATTTCTCTGCGTAAAATTCGGGCTGTCCTCCCTGGGAGAGCACATCGCCACAAGTGCACCGCCTACCCATTATTTTTTATTCTTTTTCCTGTCTGCAAATGCATTTCTTTCCCTATCAGAGTGGCTTTTTTCTGCAGAATTATGCCAGGGACAATCCCCTTGTTTCCGTGGGTTCTTTTACGTGCGCTAAATAATGTGTAATACACGGGAACTCGGTTTATCGTCTCATCCGAAAGACTGACACCCAGACAGCCACTCATGGTGTATTAGATGTGGGAAAAGTTTCGGGCCCAAACGGGATTCGAAAAACCCCACACTTCGACGTGGACTTTTCGCTTTCTAGGCAGGCGCATTACCTCTAGACCGCCTGTCCACCTTAAATTGTCCTTCAAATGTTGGACAACTCGTTTTCATGACACATAGCAGTGACCAGACAAAAAGTGGACAAGTCCATACTCCGCAAACAAACACAAAGTTGGAGATTAAACAAAACACACAAAAACGACAATCAAGGCGAAAGGACACAGCTTAAAATAAAAGAAATAACAAAAAAGGTTCATGAAAACAAAGAGTCAATGGAAAAACAACAGAGAGAAAAAAACAGACACTACAACAAAACAGCCTTATTTTCATTTCACTAAGAATCAACGTTTCATTTGGGGCATTGAAAATACTCTTCTCTTTAAAGTAAAGAGGCTGTTGACCTTTGTTTCCTTTGAAATCGTGCTAGTTGAGCAAATGAACACAAGAAGATTTCACTCTTTCGAGATTAAACAACAGCGGTGTTAGCAGACGTGGAAGAACTGTTCAAGGTGGGAAAGAAAAGAAAGAAAAGAAAGAAAGAAGAAAGAAAGAAAGAAAGAAAGAAAGAAAGAAAGAAAGAAAGAAAGAAAGAAAGAAAGAAAGAAAGAAAGAAAGGAAAAAAGAAGGAAAGAAGAAAGACAGAATGAAAGGAAGAAAGAAAGACGAAATAAAAAAAAGAAAGACAGAAAGACGAAGAAGAAGAATGCGAAGAAGAATGCAAAGAAGAAGAAGAAGAATGCGAAAGAATGCGAAGAAGAATGCAAAGAAGAAGAATGCAAAGAAGAAGAATGCAAAGAAGAATGCAAAGAAGAAGAAGAAGAAGAATGCAAAGAAGAAGAATGCAAAGAAGAATGCAAAGAAGAAGAAGAAGAATGCAAAGAAGAAGAATGCAAAGAAGAAGAAGAAGCAAGAAGAAGAAGAAGAAGAAGAAAGAAGAAGAAGAAGAAGAAGAAGAAGAAGAAGAAGAGAAGAAGAAGAAGAAGAGAGATAGAGATGGAGACACAGAGACAGAGACATAGATACAGAGACTGAAACCGAGACTGAGAGATAGAGATAAATAGATATAAAGATAATTAAAAATAATAATAATAAATAAATAATTAAATAAATATGTAAATGAAGAGAGAGAGAGAGAGAGAGAGAGAGAGAGACGAGAGAGAGAGGAGAGAGGAGAGAGGAGAGAGGAGAGAGAGAGAGAGAGAGAGAAGACAGACAGACAGACAGACAGACAGACAGAGACAGACAGAGAGAGAGAGAGACAGACAGACAGACAGACAGACAGACAGACAGACAGACAGACAGACAGACATAAAGAGACAGACAGACAAAGATAGACAGAAAGACAAAACTAGCTGAGGTAGGCAACATCAACCTTTTCAGAGGACTCGGTCATTAGACAGCATCCCCCTCTGGTGTCCCTCACCTCCACATCAAAGGCACTGGAGTGCAGCCCACAGACAGAGTGGAGATCCCTAAAGGCCAGATGAGGGCTCTGGAAGAGGATCAGTAGGCCCTGCTGCTGCCACTTTCTGTTCCCTCCACAGGGATGGAAAGTTAGGTTTCTTTCATTCTTTTTTCTTCGCTTCCTCCTTTCCCTGCCATTTTTAGTGTTAACATATTTTTTTTTTCTTCGGCAAATTTTTATATTGTATTTTCTACACATGTTTCTGATCTGTCTGTCTGTCTGTCTGTCTGTCTGTCTGTCTGTCTGTCTGTCTGTCTGTCTGTCTGTCTGTCTGTCTGTCTGTCTGTCTGTCTCTCTCTCTCTCTCTCTCTCTCTCTCTCTCTCTCTCTCTCTCTCTCTCTCTCTCTCTCTCTCTCTCTCGTGAGGGCCATGAGCCTGTTTAGGTTTTGTTTTGGAAGGTAGGTAAGGTTGAGGCTGCCAGACTCTTGGGAAATCATTATCATTTGAAGAGAGAGAGAGAGAGAGAGAGAGAGAGAGAGAGAGAGAGAGAGAGAGAGAGAGAGAGAGAGAGAGAGAGAGAGAGAGAGGAGAGAGAGAGAGGAGAGAGAGAGAGAGAGAGACAGAGAGAGAGACAGAGAAGAAGACAGAGACAGACAGACAGACAGACAGACAGAGACAGACAGACAGACAGAAGACAGAGACAGACAGACGAAGAAGAGAGACAGAGACAGACAGACAGGGCAGACAGACAGAACAGACAGACAGACAGAGACAGAAACAGAGACAGACAGACAGAGACAGACAAGACGACAACAGACAGACAGACAGACAAAAGACAGAAGACAAAGACAGACGAGAGACAGAGAACAGAGACAAGACGAGACAAACATACAGATACAGGCAGTATAAGGTAGCTACAAACCAACATTGCACGTGACCTGTTTCTATATTTAGCATTGTAGAGGAATTTATTTTACTTTAAATTTGATCATACATCCCCTCCTGATTGCACTCTCTATCAAAATTCCATGAATTTGGTTTGCTTTATATACAATTTCTTTAAGCGCTCTCATTCATGGACTACAATTACAGCTTTTTTTAGCTGCTTTGTAGTTTATCAGATTGGTCTTTCTCGCTCCTTTTCTAAACGCACTCTCTGCATCTGACAGCATGATTGCAGGCGCCAGAGTTTGCCAGTCTTTTGCTGTTGTGTACTTAATCACTGTTTTAAGTTTTATAAGTGTAAATCGAAACAAATACGTTATCTCGTGGACAGCAATTGCAGATAGCAACACTTCCAGATATTATGATGGTAAAAACTTATACTAGAACTACATTATGTTGAAAACGCCGTAGTCGACATCGACAGTTCTCTATACACCTGGAAACGACATTTCACAATAAATTTGAGAAAAGCACGGCTTATTGTTCGTGTTTTGTTGAACACGTCTTCCCTTTCTGTCCTGTTAATACAATTGTAATGTAACGTCTTCAGACTCTTTTTTAATGTCTTATATCGATGGACGCAGGACCCTTATGTTCTTGTAATGTGATACTGGTGTCTTCTATCTGTCTTCTCTGTCTCTGTCTTCTCTCTCTCTCTCTCTCTCTCTCTCTCTCTCCACACACAATGGGAATAAGAAAAAAGTGAAGATTAGAAAAGAGGAAAGAAAGTGACAGAAAAAAGATAGAACTCAAATCTACAAATTACAAAAAAGTGTGACAATTGTAATAAACCACAAAAAAGGTAACAAAAAAGTGTGGATGAAAATTTGCACGTTCGTGTAATTAAAATCTGAAGAGAAAGAATCAGCCACATTACTCTTTGTTTTTTTACTTCAGACTAATGTCCCCAAATTGGATTCTTGCCTTTTTCATGAAGTTTCATGTTCACCTTTTCAGGTATTAAACCCCACCTCTCCCATTACCCTCTTTGTCTCTGCCAATCATAAACATCGGTCTTATCAAGATACTTAAAGTTCACTGCAATTAAAAAAAAATGTTTCAAAACATTTTTGCCCAATCACTGGCCTTTTCTTTCCAAGCTTTTAGAAGTTCACAGAACGCCTCAAACCTCTGTTGTTATACATGACTTTTAAAAAGCCATCTTCTCAATTCTGAAAACCACTACAGATACTTAACAACTCCTCTATACTATATAGTATGAAATGAATAATCCCACACTGACATCACCAAGATATTAAAAGAAAACAAATAAGACGAATAGAGATAGGACAACTACAAGTAATGAGGCGAAAACAGGTAAAGACATAGGCAAAAATGTCTAAGATCAGAGGAGATCAAGATAAGTCAAAGTCTTCTTCGTCAAAGCTAGAACAATTATTACTATCTGTCATCAGAACGAAAATGCGTTGCGCTGCCTTTAAGCCCTGACCAGTCAAGCCCAGCACATTCGACTTCGGTGTGGAGAATTAAATAAAAGGACAAAAACCACCCAATTTGATAAAGTTGTATTTTGATCTGCTCACCGATTATGCTTTTCATAACTGTACAGATAAGCTGTTTTCAGTTTCGCTGCTTCATATAATCAGTACAGCCATTGCAAGAATTTTTGTTTCTTTAAAGTTTAACCACAGTGGAAAAGAGCATTTAAGTTAAATCCCGTGGGTCCATGAAGTCTTTGGGTTTGAATCTCGGAAACAGTGTTCGGTAAATTAAGGGTGGAAGATTATTAAAATCTTCCAGGACAACTTTAAGCACAGGCCTGCCAGTACCGTAACTCTTTTTGCGTATATACACATGCAGAAGACTAAATGTGAAAAAGCGATTGGCTAGGCTCCACCAAGTATAAATTGCCCACGAGACATAGTCTTGACAGTGCACCAATGAATCATCAGTGTTTTAAAGGGAAAGAAAAAAGAAAAGAAAAAAACGGAAGTGTTTCCAAAATCTGGTCATTCGCTGAGCACCTAATTTACCACATGATGGAATAAAGATGTAAGGAAAATCATAGCAAACAGGCATCCTGTGTAATAGTTTGTGCCTATGACAGAACCGAGACCACTGCAGTAGGTAAAGTCAACATCTCTAGAAGACTGAGTCATTAGACAGCAGCCTACTCTGGTGTCCCTCACCTCCACATCAAAGGCACTGGAGTGCAGCCCACAGACAGAGTGGAGATCCCTAAAGGCCAGATGAGGGCTCTGGAAGAGGATCAGTAGGCCCTGCTGCTGACACTTTCACATCCTTTCCTTCAAGCTAAGTTCCTATGCGCCCCCTTCCCCCCTCCCCTACCGCATGCGTGTGTTTTACCATCTCGAGTTGTTGTTGATTTTCTCTCACTTCCACAACATTCTGTAGGACATACTCGAGATATGTTGGTGTGTGCATGTGTGCCTTCATTCTTTGAAAACCATTACTTGCAGGTATTGTATTTTGGAAAGCGCTTACAAGTTTGCTCTCCTGTCCTCTGAGGAAATCAGTTTTGACTTGAGAGAGACAGAGAGAGACAGAGAGAGACAGAGAGAGACATAGATGAGAACGAGCAGAGACAAGTGAAAAAGGAGTAGGACAAGAAATGAGAGACAAGTCTGACAGACAAGAACAACAGGACAAGGGAGACAGAGAAAGAGAAGAAAAGAAAGAAACTGAAAAGTGTTTCCAAAAATGACATTTGATGAGGCACTACTTACACAGAGGAACAAGCTGTCAGGAAATCATGGCAAGACAGGCATCGTGCAAGTGGAGACAGAACAAGACACTGCAGTAGGTAGTAACTAGATGACGAGTCATTAGATAGCATCTGGTGTTATCCAGAAAGGACGGAGTGCAGCCAAGAAGAGTGGAGATCTAAGGAGAGAGGGTGGAAGAGGATCAGTAGGCCCGAGAGACACACACACTTCAAGCTAGTCTAGGCCCACATGTGTGTTTTACATCGAGTACCACACAGATCTGAGAAATACTTGATACATGTGTACTGAAAACATGCGTTGATGATTGGAAAGGGCTAACAGTTGTCACAGTCCTGAGGAACAGTGAAGAGAGAGAGAGAGAGAGAGAGAGAGAGAGAGAGAGAGAGAGAGAGAGAGAGAGGGAAGAGAGAGGAGAGAGAGAGAGAGAGAGAGAGAGAGAGAGAGAGAGAGAGGAGAGAGAGAGAGAG
Organism: Stramonita haemastoma; assembly: GCA_030674155.1. Lineage (NCBI taxonomy): Eukaryota > Metazoa > Mollusca > Gastropoda > Neogastropoda > Muricidae > Stramonita > Stramonita haemastoma. The sequence continues at coordinate 37,963,002 of CM060328.1, read as the reverse complement.
AGAGAGAGTAGTTGTTTTCAAAGAGGTCTCTAAGATACTTGGCGTTTTTTTTCTTACAAATTACAGCTAAACCACAGAAATGAACAAGCTGTACAAGGTTTCAACGTCAACCTGAATCTAGGGAATGACAAATAATGCATTGTAAAAAAACAGAAGAAGAAAAGAGAAAGTAAATGAAAAGAAAAAAATATTATATAAAGAAAAACAAACAACAACCAAAGACAAGATATCCAGAGGGCATGCTAGATTTAGGAAAATGAACAGGAAGTGAAACATTACTTTTTGAACATTTATTCATCTTTATTTTGTTTATACATTTATCGATTCCTTTATTCATTGGTTTGGTTATTATTCAAAATTTGTGTTTCGTCAACCTCACTATGTACAAACTACTTTTTTTATCTATCTCTTTTGAAGTCGGAGTATGGTCCGTTTATATGGCGCGGGTACTTTAAAAACAGTCAGTTGAAGCAAACTTCTCATTTAGTGTGCAGTTCATCACATAGCAAACCCTAAGAGGGATGAGTGAGTCAGAGTGCACATTCTGAGTGACCCAGTGTGTTCAGCTGGGAAAGCACACAGCATTTATCTATCTATTTCTTATGAAGTCACTTAATGAGTATCACTAAGATTCTTTATTTGCAACAATTCTGATTCTTTACATTTATTCTTCCCGATTCCATTCGTTTGTGACATGCTTTGTTGCCTCTACAGACAAAGCAATATCTAAGTGTCCTGTATCCTGTGATGGCAGTGTGCCTGACTGCCTAATCATTTCAAAAAATGTTTGAGCAAAGAAAGTCACTGACAGCTGACATACTGATTTGTACTAAGGTAGGTAGCACCATCAACACGTTTGAAATTAAGCCATTAGACACTTTAAATAGATGATTGCCTGATTTATTTGTGCATTAACATTCAGTCATTTTATCTGTTTTACAAAGCCATAGAAAACTGTATTGCTGGTCTACAATGTATTGTAACACATCCAAATGTACTTACGCGTTCATAAAGAGAAGTTGACAATAAGACAATGATTAGACTGTAGGGGAAAATATGAAAACAATATCATTGATTCAAGTTACTAGGAAAGATAGGAAATTAAAGATAAGAAAAAAATAGGAAAGAGGTGGTGGTGGTGGGAGGTGGGGGGGGGGGGGTAGGAGGAGAAAAAAGGAAGAGCTAAAAAAGAAAAAGGAAAAAGGTAAAAAGATAACCAAAAGTCAGATGCAATGATCAAAGCCATTGCCAAAAGTAATCAGTCTAGAAAGAGGTTCCTTTGTGTTTCTGCTTCCTGCTAGTAACAGTTGCAACACAACAGTTGGGCTCTTCTCTGTGCAGCTATTATAATTATTTGTGTTTCACTATTGTATGGAATGAACCCTTCAAAAGTCATAATTCCACCATATTCCCTTTACCCCATGTTGTGTCAATAAATCACTGACATTCTCGGTTCACAGCTAGTTCAAACTTGAGGTTATTTCAGACAGATGATCCCCAATCCTTGTTTGCCCAAGGTTGACCTGGTCCTCTGTCTACTTCAAAACTCCTTACATGCACTTAGCCACTCCTCTCCCTTCAACATTAGAGCCAGACCAGAGGGGCTGCCGGAGTAGTCTTCTTGTATGTCAGCAACATTCAAGATCCAAGTTAAAAGCAAACAAAAGACACAGACTGTACGACAAAGGGTAGTGAGGAGTGAAGTTGGGGTTGGAGAACAAAATCCAAAGTTAGCAGTGTATGGAGAAGGTGATAAAACTACAAAAACAAAAGAATGTCACTAATAGATAAATCAAATAATTAGCTATTAAAAACACCAGTACACATACATTATTTCACTAAAAAAAAGTAACGTGTTGTTCCAGTAAAACAGGAAAAAACATTCTCTTAAAATGATAATGGGCTGTTGCTGATGTCAGCAAGGGTTGAATCAGGACCTAATTACAGCAAGTATACATTCCCTCGTGAATAATTTCAAATTGCCTGTTCAGCAAAACGAATACAAGGAAACGAATGAGGGTGGGATAGAGTGGTTTGCCACGGTAGGTAGAATCAACAATTTCAGAGGACTGGGTCATTAGACAGCATCCACTCTGGTGTCCCTCACCTCCACATCAAAGGCATGGAGTGCAGCCCACAGACAGAGTGGAGATCCCTAAAGGCCAGATGAGGGCTCTGGAAGAGGATCAGTAGGCCCTGCTGCTGACACTTTCTGTTCCCCTCCACAAGTCTCAGAAGAAAACCTGATCCAATTCCTCTTCATGCTGCTATTTCTTTTCCTGCCATTTGTAGTGCTCAAGATCTTTTTTTCTTTTCTGTTCCTTGCATTCTGTACACGATGCTTGTGATCTTTCTTTTCTATACCCTTTGGAAAATGTGCACATTTATTCTTCATTTTGTTTTGGAAAGCATGCGGATGTTTACTTTGTTATGCTCTTGGGAAATCATTCCTGAGAGAGAGAGAGAGAGAGAGAGAGAGGAGAGAGAGAGAGAGAGAGAGAGAGAGGAGAGAGAGAGAGAGGAGAGAGAGAGAGAGAGAGAGAGAGAGAGGAGAGAGAGAGAGGAGAGAGAGAGAGTAGAGAGAGAAGATGAGAGGAGAGGAGAGAAGAAGAGAGAGAGCTCAACAAATAATACTAGGGGAGGCAAAATACAGAATGGCAGAAAAAGAAATACATTAAAAAATGACGAAAAGAAATAAAAAGATTGATGAAAAAAAGAAGTGAGAAAAATCACTTAAAAGCAGATGCAATGATCAAAGCTGCTGTGAAACAAAATCAGTCTAAGGAAGTGGTGCCTTTTATTTCCGTTTTCAAGCTAATGAAAAACTGGAATACAACGTTTAGGGCCTGTCTCTGCTGTACATGTAATGCAATGTTTGTTGTCCTTACTGCTTCTGGCAGGACTCTACATACCATCTTCATCACCTCTTTATTGACATTTTTGCTCACAGCTCAAACTTTAGAACATTTCAGACAGAAAAAAAATCTCGAATCCTTGTTTTCCCAGTGCTAACCTTGTCCATTGTCTACTTCAAAACTCCTTACATGTACTTATGTATTCTCTCTATTTGCACACTAGGGACAGAACAGAGGGGCGGGAAAATATTCTTTTACGTCAGGGGCATGCAAGAGTCAAGTTGAAAACAAATAACGAAACAGACTAGGAAGAGGTGGTAGATAGTGGGGCTGGGAAGAAAAACCAAATAAGAAAGCTGATAAGAAAATGTCAAAAACAGATTAAAAATATATATATAAGCAGGATGATTTGCTTCACTTACAAGCAACCTATTATATAGCCCACTAACAAATCATTTTTTTTAGACAAAAGAACTATTTTGTTAACTGTCAGAATTCTTGAAGTGGGACATACCACAAACACATCCATTCTTGTGATCTGTTCCAAACCTGGTGTTCGCACACACAAAAGGAGACAAGAATATAGGGAAGTAATCGGGGATTGAATGCAGCCCTACGCCCTAGAGAGACTTACAATCACCCTGGTAGGCAAAATCAACATTTTTGAAGGACACTATCATTGGACAGCGGCCCACTCTGATGTCCCTCACCCCCCACATCAAAGGCACTGGAGTGCAGCCCACAAACAGAGTGGAGATCCCTAAAGGCCGGATGAGGGCTCTAGAAGAGGATCAGTAGGCCCTGCTGCTGCCACTCTCCATTCCACGCCACGAGTCTCAGAAGAAAAACTGATCCAATTTCTCTAAATACTAGTCATTTTTTGCCTGCCATCGCTGGAACTGAAGACCTTTCCTGTTTTTTCGTTCTCTATATCTTGTAAACAGTGCTCGAGGTCTGGTGTTTTCTTTGTCTCTCTGTCTCTGTTTCTCTGTCTGGTTCTGTATGTCTGTTTCTCTCTCCCACACGTTTGGGAAAATGCGCATGTTTTGTATTTTGTTTTAGAAAGCATGAGGATGTTTACTTTGTAATACTCTTGGGAAATCATTTCTGATCTCCGACAGAGAGAGAGATTTTATTTATTTATTTTATTCTTTTATATCGAGGATAATGGAATAAGCACTCATAGGCTTCTTTTACATCCAGTCCCCGTGTGTGTACAGTTTTGTAAATCTTGTCATCTGTTCCCACCGGAACACGATGGGTTACTCTTACGAAAAGCGGAACAGGATTTAACGTGTGTGCAAGATGTTGTGCGTGCGTTCGCACACAGGTTTATAGTCTCATCCAAAGGGCGCTTTGGGAGAGTGGAGTCAGCACTGATGCTAACTCCAGGGGGAAAAAATCCCCTCGAACGAGAATCGAACCCGGGTCGTCAAATTGCGAGCGCAATGTTCTGACCACTAGGCTATCCCATCCAGAGAGAGAGAGAGGAGAGAGAGAGAGAGAGAGAGAGAGAGAGAGGAGAGAGAGAGAGAGGAGAGGAGAGAGAGAGAGAGAGGAGAGAGAGAGAGAGAGAGAGAGAGAAGAGAGAGAAAACACATGAACAGAAGCGAGATAAAGAGAAGATGCATGAAGCAAGACAAGCCGGCAGACAGACAGACAGGCAAGGCAAGGCAAGGCAAAATTCTTTTATTCGAGGATAATAGATAAACTCTCATGTGCTTTTTTACATCCAGCCCCCGCCCTTTTCAGGGATAACATCAAGATAAAAAGATACTAAACAGCAAAACTATATGCAGTACCAAACAACATAAAGGAATAAGGACATTATACATAATAAGATAATAAAAAATGCACTCATTCAGAAGACGAAAATCAGAAGCCACAATAAAATGATTTTGATTATAGAAGAAAAAGAGAAGCGTTAAATAGATAAAGAGCAAACAAAGAAACATAATGAAACAAACAACTTAGCAACCAAGAAAAGTCCACCCAAAAATATTTAGCTACAACCTTGTTACAACTCATAACAACAAAATGAACTCAGAAGGAACTAAAGATAATACAATGATTATAATGATGACAATAGAATAATATCAACAATAGCGATAAGAGTATGATAATAATACACGTAAAACTCACTCCTACACGTAGGTTACACACACACAAACACACACACACACACACACACACACACACACACACACCACACACACACACACACACACACACACACACACACACACACACACACACACATACACACATACATACATACATACATACATACATACATACATACATACATACATACATACTACCTACCTACCTACCTACATACATACATACATACATACATACATACATACATACATACATACATACATACATACATACATACATACATACACACATATACGCAACTCACTCACGCATGCACGCTCGCAGGCAAATGCACATACAAATCACACACACACACACACACACACACACACACACACACACACACACACACAACAAATGCATACACACACACACACACACACACACACACACACACACACACCACACACACACACTTACTCACACTTATATTTATAAACACATATCCGCAGGCGCACATGCACTTGAGGTGGTAGGGTTTTTTGTTGTTTTTTTTCTTTAAAAAATTCAGTCATAGAAAAAAGATGAAGGATAAAAGTCAAACAATCATATCAGGTGACAATATTATCCTTTCTTTTACAGTCATTTAAAAAGAAGAAACAAAAGCAAACAGCAAAGTTAAAACAGAGAAAAAAAAAAACAAGAACAAAACATCAAAAACTTGAGGTACGACCTATCAACAACAACAACAACAAAAAAGTCATGCAAATCATAATATTTTAATACAAGGTGAGACGACAAATAAAAACAATTACACACACACACACACACACACACACACACACACACACACACACACACACACACACACACACACACACACACACACAGGTAGGTAGACAGAGAAAGACAATGTTAAAACGTGGGATGTTTGTGACACTTTCATGCCCCTTAAGATAAACACGTGGGCAGTGATGAATAAGTAAACAGAAACTGATCTGTCTAAAAAAAAAAAAAGAAAAAAGAAAAAGAAAAGGCTACAAACATTTTGGTGGCAAATTCTTGCCGTTGTCAGTACACTGATATCTCACGCAGCCACACCTTTGAATAAAGCCAAATCAAGCAAAACAGAAACAATTATCTCCCTGTAATTCCTTCCCTTCCATAGAATGCGTTTTCCTCCCTCGTATAACTGATTTTTATTACTGTGTTTTTTCTTTTCTTTTTTTTTCTCCCAGTACCTCTGAATGAAAAAATAAAGAAAAACATGTTGTACGTTGACTTCCAGTTCCCTTTATTCAATTAGTCATAAAGCTATTCTTATATGTGATTTATCCCTGAACTTTATGACACAATGTGTAAAAAGCTTTGTGAAAAAACTTTCTGAGTTTTGCATTGTTTTGCATTGTCTGCAAAGCATACAAAGTTGCTCTGTTTCCACAAGGATGGGACTAAAATAGTTACAGCTTCATGTTCTTCCTCTGTGCTATTGTTGACGTGTAATTTTTATAATAAGTAATTAAATGAAAAATCTATTCCTAAACAAAGCTAAACTAAAGAAGAAAAACCAAGGTAACATAAAAGAAGACACAGTGTAAGAAAACAAAAGAAAAACTGATAAAGCAATCAAAACCAGGAAATAACAGACCAAAAATAGATAGGTGCGACAAACACCTTTTAAAAATCTAAACTAAGAAATAAAAGGTAAACAAAAGCACAGGTATAAAAAAGAATCTCAAATCAAACTGGTTTTATCATATTTTTTCTTGTAGTCGAAAGCTATCCTAATCCTCAGATGTTCACATACTATTTAACCAGTATGTTTCAAGCACTCATACACATGTACACTTACACACCCACACACACGCGCGCGCGCACGCACATACGTACGTACATATTGAGAAAGACAGAGATAGAGAGACACAAAAGCAAAAACAGAGAAAGGCATTCTTTTTTGTTTTTTTAGGGACCGCCTTAGGAGACGTGACAATCGTTCTTTCTTGTGTAGAAATGCCATATCATAGAATGCGGACATATCGATTAAGATTTTCTCCTTAAAGATAAACAATACCCCCCCCCAAAAAAAAAAAATCAAACAAGAAAAACAGAATCGCTAATGATACAAAAACCAAAGCCAACCAAACTAAGAAAGCTTATCGAGCAGAAGTTAAAAATAAATAGACTTAAATGCCAGTTTCTTTAATCTTTTAAACAAAATGTTATATGTTTAACCAGGTAGAATACCTCTCTCTGTGTGTCTCTGTCTCTGTCTGTCTGTCTGTCTGTCTGTCTCTGCGTCTCTCTGTCTCTCTATATATGTCTCTGTCTGTCTGTCTGTCTGTCTCTGTCTCTGTCTCTCTCTCTCTCAATGGGAAACTATCTATTTTAGACTGCTGCATCTGGCCTAGCCTGTTAATGCTAAAGGTTCCTCTCCATTACACTGTCCAAGTTGCTACACACTGGTACACACCATTGTTGGAGACAACTATTACGTAACTTGTGATTTATTTTGCACTTGGCAGTTTCCACCAACCACAGTCCTTCCGCCTTATCCTCTTCAGAGTCTGTAGGTGTTGACACAGTTTGGTGTGTTTCCCCCCCCCCCCCCTCACACTTCAAAATAAAGAGGTTTGTTGTTGTTGTTCAGTCAGTGTTGGGCGTTCCTCACCTTCAGCATCCTAGGCAGAGTCACCTAGATTGTATGCTCTATCTCAGTCATTACATCTGAGTATTGCTGCGAGAGAGAGCGCTGGATGAAAAGGTTTTTTATATTTTTGCTAGAAAGGTATCCATACTCTGAGTTCAGAGCGAAATGATAGAGCATCTTGAATTCTATGTTTGCCCACTGGCATAGTTTCTATTTCAAATCTCAGGGGAAGTTTAAAACAACTTCTCTTCCTTGCTCTTTAGAGGTAGAACTGCATGGACAAGTCATCTGTCTCATTATGAACATGCAATATTCAAATTTAGAGCAAATAAAGTATCAATAATGAGAAGAGATAGTGAGGATTGGAGTGAAGAAAGAAACCCAAACCCAGGTATGAACAAAGACAAACAGGACATAAAACGAATATGAAAACAATATAATTGCTTTATTTGCGAATGAGTACAAATTACTTAACCCACCACCACAGTTGTTATTTCATGACAAAGAAAATTTGTTGATTACCTCATGACAGTTACAGCTCGACTTGGTTACTATCCTCATTCTTTGGTTTTTTTTTATCTCACTGACTTGTGTTGGTTTTGTTGCTGACAAATAAAAAAAGGAGAAATAGTTTGGGGTGAGTTGCTGAGGTGTTCCAGAAATAAGAAAGCATCGATTCACTGAGGTAGGTAGAATCAACATCTTCAGAGGACTTGGTCATTAGACAGCATCCCACTCTGGTGTCCCTCACCTCCACATCAAAGGCACTGGAGTGCAGCCCACAGAACAGAGTGGAGATCCCTAAAGGCCAGATGAGGGCTCTGGAAGAGGATCAGGAGGCCCTGCTGCTGACACTCTCCTGTCCACTCCACAGGGCTAGGAACTGGAGATCCTCTGATTCTCTTTGCAACGATCTCTCCGCCATGCTGTTTCTAAGGTATCATAGCAAATTGTCTTTGTCCTTTTCTATATATTTACATGAAGGAAAGAGAGGAAAAGAGTTTCCACTCTTATATTTAGTTGCTGGTTTTTGTTTTCAAATCACACAACGAATTATGAAACTGTCTAATCTTTGTTTCTATACCCCATCGAGTTGAAAACCATGCACTTGACTCCTTTTTCCTATGAAAAACAGGTAAACAGATGTGACTACGAATATAGCATGTATACGACCAGATGCATAAGTATTTGGAACACTTTGATACATATTTTTAAAGAAAGAAGAAAGAGGCTGAAAGCAGAAACAAAAATAAAAGAGAAAGCCAGAAAAAACAAAAACAAAACAAAGACAAAAAAGAGGAAAAAGAAAACAGCCAAAATGGGCAATGTGAAAATCACAGCCAGAGTGAAACAAAATCCACCTGAACCAGAAAAGGTTGTTTTTTTATATCTAGAACTGTTTTTAAGTTCATACAAATTCGAACATACCACTTTTAGTTTTGTCTTCTCTACAAAATCATTATATTCTCTTGTTTCGCTTGTCCCCTTGGCAAGTTCCTCAAATAACCCTCCTCATTCCTATCCCCTTCCCTCTCTTTCTATCCCAACAAATTATTGACATTTTCTTGTCTCTGTGCAAATTCCACAGCATTTCGGATAGGGTATTTGAAATCCTTGTGTGGCCCATTGTTGACCTTTCCCGCTTCCTACTTCAAACCTTCTTACAGGTACTTCATGACTTCTGCTCCTTGCACACTAAAGCCAGAACACGGGGTGTGGAAAAGCCCTCTACTGTAGTAGCAACGTACAGAAACCAAGTTAAAAGCAAATATTTAAAAAAAACAGAACGTGAAGAAGTGATAAGAAGTAGGCTGATGGAACACCACCAAAAAACGAGGGGCAAAAACAGGGAAAAAGAAGACAAAACAAAATTTAAATGCAGCAAAGATGGTTTTTCTTCATAGAGAATGATATGCTACCTAGCCCTTAGAAAGGTCTACTTCTGATAAAAGAAAAAGGCTGGTCTATGTCTATCTCACAACTGTCTCAGCTAGACCTAGCCACCAGTACATTATTCATTTCTTTCATAATGATAACAAATCTTTGAGCTGACAAAGAATAATGCTTTAGATAACAAGGTCTGCATTTGTAATATAGTGAAAGAGCAAGATTTTTCCAGTAAGCAGCGTCGACCTTTTCAGAGGACTCGGTCATTAGACAGCATCCCACTCTGGTGTCCCTCACCTCCACATCAAAGGCACTTGAGTGCAGCCCACAAACAGAGTGGAGATCCCTAAAGGCCAGATGAGGCTCTGGAAGAGGATCAGTAGGCCCTGCTGCTGACACTCTCCTGTCCACTCCACAGGGATGAAATCCCTCATAGTCCTCAAGTGTCTTTGCCTCATTTCGCCACTACTGCCCTCTTGTTTAATTTTCTCTCTTAATGTGATTCTAAACTATTTTCCCTATGCTTAGATACACTGCGCCGAGTCCCCCCCACCCCACCCCCATTGACATTTGTATGCAAGCACATTTTTACAGATATTGGGAATAAGACTTTAAAAAAAAATTCTGAGTATCAAATGCTAATTGCAAACTTGACACAGCATATAAATGTATACACACATCGTAGGTTGAAACTGGTGGATTAATTATAAACAAACAGAGCTTTGGTCAGCCAGAATACATGATGCCAGTAAAACATAAACATTGTAATAAATGCATTTGATTATTGCCCCATATTTGCTTTCTGTTGAGAGAGACAGAAAATTGAACTGTGGGTCTGAAAACAACATGGTCAAACAATATGTACAAACAGTAATCTCGCATAATCAAAATTCTATGAATCATTTTCCTTAACAAAATATTTTAAAGTGGCAGGCATCACTAAATGCTTTAAAGCAAGGACTCTAGCCATCAGACCAAGTTTTATTTGAGACACACACATGTAAGTCCTTGAAATGCAATCAAGTTAGTACCAAATGTTACATATAATGCTAAAGTGTTGTGCTAGACTATAGTCTTAACATTATTTAACAAAACACAGGTTACCCAAAAATAATTCAGATATTGTTTTCTTGCTGTCAGTGTTATTCATAAACAGTATCTTTCATTTTTTTTTCATTTTGATAATGATTTTATTTCATATAGTCTATAATAAGAAACCAGCCCTAATTGTCTTGTGGTCAGTGTTATTCACCAACTTTTTCTTACATTTTCTTTGCTTAGTTTCAGATTTCTCCGCCCGCAATGCCACCACCTGCATGTCTATGTTTTTAGTATCAACAAGTCGTTGGCATTTTCTTACCACAGTTACAACCTCAGGCCATTTCAGAGTAAAAGTCTTCAATTGTTGCCCTCACACTGCCGACCTTTTCCCAACCTATTGTGCTGAAAGGTTCTTTGGTGTACTTATCGACTTGTCTCCTTCTAGTGTAGCAGTAAAAAACAAAACCCTTGCACAAGTGCTCACTTACATCTTCAAAGATGAAACGGGAAGGTTAAACCTGAATGGACAAAACAGGTCTAGTGGAAGAACAACAGTGCATGCCTGCAGTAAAGTGGTATGAAAGTGGTTCTGAGGGAAAAACAGGGCATCACAAAGAGTTGAATGATAAGAATATTTAACAAATTGACAGTATAGTATAAGTTCACACACACACACACACACACACACACACACACACACACACACCACACACACACACACACACACAACACACACACACACACACACACACACACACACACACACACACACACACACACACACACACACACTAACACTAACACTAACACTAACACTAACACACTAACACACTAACACACTAACACATTTCCTCGCTATTCTTTTTTTACTACTTACTTGTAACACTCTTATTCCTTCTCTTTTTCAACAACTTGCCGGTGTGGTCAATGTATCAACTATGTTCTAACGATCTCACTTTTCAAGGGGAATGCAAAGTACAAGTAAAGAGAACACGTAATATTGTTTTTATCTCCCCTAGATAGATGTCTTGATGCAAAAAAGCAAATCAATGCGTATTCAATGTAGCATCTGGAAATAAAAGTTTGACTTTGAATTAGAAAGGGAATCACTTCAGGGTGAATCCTGGGAGCTATCCTAAAATACGAAATAAGCTAACAAGACTGGAGCCAGCGTTTTTAGGAGGACCCAGTCATTAGACAGCATCCCACTCTGGTGTCCCTCACCTCCACATCAAAGGCACTGGAGTGCAGCCCACAAACAGAGTGGAGATCCCTAAAGGCCAGATGAGGGCTCTGGAAGAGGATCAGTAGGCCCTGCTGCTGACACTCTTCATAGGCTGGAATTAAACACCTTCCTGTTCTTTTTCTTTCCTACTGTCGGTCTGTCTACATTTTCAAAACCTTCTTCTACTCTGCCTATTCCCCATTCCCCGCCACCTCCAACCCCTACACTTTTTTGTAATCACTATGTTGTAGGTTATTTTACTTTTTTCTCTTGGATCATGTATCATGTTTATGCTTGATACGTAAAATAATCGATACACATGTGAGTCCGTTCTTCTTAAGTTTTGCTATAAGGAAAAACAAACTTACTGTCTTACCTCCTTTTGGCTGCAGGTAATTTTTTTTAAGTATGTATACTTTTTTTGCTTCTAAGAAAAACCCTCTCATCAAACTGAGAAAAGCCTTTGCGTTTTTTCGTTGCTTGTTAAACACTTTTAACACCCACTTATAACTGTATACATACAGAAGAATTTTTTTTAAAGAATACAAAAGGCGTGTGGGTTTATGTTAGAATGTCTGAACTGTGGTTTAGGCACTAGTTGTTCGGATGAGATGACAAACCAAAATTCATGGTTCGATATAATTATAGTTAGCTTAAGTAAAAGATTCTATGGCCAAAAGAGAGTTATCCCCGGCATTTCCTTTCCTGGAAGGCACCATTCTTGGAAGAAGAAATACTACAATTACAACCAGGAAATCGAACAATTAAAGCAAGGGAAGAAAAATTAGCAATGAAGAGAAGAAACAGAACACAAATAAGAGGGACAAAAAGAAAAAAGAGGGGAGAACATAATTTCTTCACTTATGGCCACGCGTTATCCTAGGGCAGAGTCTTCCAAATTTCCAGTGAAGAAATATGTCGTGAGTTTATTTGGTTTAAGAAACTTCTTAAAAAAAAAAAGTGATTGAAGAATACTATCGTGAAAAAAATAAGTGAACAACATTTATACCGAAGTCATGTTCAATGGTAAAGCCTGTGTCGTTTGTTTTCAATAAATAGCGGGTCACCATGGTAGAGCAAAATTAATTTTGCCTTTTTCTATTCGTATGTGTCTATAAGAACATATTTTTTTCAGAATTTTATCCGATTCTGTTCCTGTTTTGGCTCTAGGTTTATTGTAGTACATATGCTGCACAGATGGCTTCAGCTGAGGAAACACTAACTCCCAGATTGCCAATTAAGTGTAATATTTAGGAGAGAAATGTTTGCTTGAGACAGGTTTTATTTTCCAGAATTGTTTTCGTTTTTTGATAAATTGTTGGTATTCAAAGCCACATTACCATACTTTATATTATGATGAAAATTTTGTATTTCGTCTTTGTCTTCATGTAAAAGGCAAGCAAAGAAAAGGACTTAAAAAACGCCGTAATAATTTACAACAGTAAGTAACACTAGCTGAACACAACATTTCCTAAAACAGTAGAAAATGTAAAAAAAAAAAAGTAATAAAAAAAGAATGTTAAATATCTTCTTGTCGATTGAACTGATCATCATTTTCTGTTCTTTGTTTTTTTTCATTTTTGTCTACATTCTGGAATCTTGATCAATAACTTAAAACAGAAGTCAGTAACACGTCCCCGGACAAAAGCATTTAAAAAAAGAGACTGTATCATTTTTATCAAAATTTATGTCATGAACTCATTATATCATACAGTGGAGATGGTCATTCCATGTTCACTCTAACAAAAATAGGAGAGAATGCTCTCTTGCTTAGTTTAGATGTACTTACTTCGGAAGTAAAAAACCAGTTTTTCAATTTTTTGTGTCTTTTTTTGTTTTAACTCTTTCTCTCTGACCTTAAAACTGTCAGCAATCCATCTGGTCGGCTGATGCAAACTGACTTTATCTTTAGGTTCACAATTGACAACGTGGTCATCATCGATACTGTGTCTTGACATTTACATATGCGCGCGCACACACACACACAACGCACACACACACACACACACACACACACACACACACCACACACACACACACACACACACACACACACACACACACACACACTTACACACACACATATATACACACACGGTCTAAAATCACTTTTTAGTGGATTGACCTTAAAACGAAGACACACACAGAGACACACACACTTACATACATAATACATAATATATATATATATATATATATATATATATATATATATAATATATATATATATATATATATATATATATATATATTGAAATATGTATAAAGGGTGGGAAGAGGAAGTTTCACTACACTATACCAATGCGCGTTTTTCATTTAAAATAGGAATGCTTAGCTAGTCTCCAAGCTGAAACAAGTAACTTAAACACAAAGCGGTTTAAAGATGATGGGTAGCCTCTACCTTTCATGGTTAGAAACGCTGGAAGATACGCGAACTCTTGGGTTTTGCTGTTGTTTAGATTGACTTTTTTTTCAACTTTTTTATGAAGAAAAGACGAATCTTACAGCAGAGTTTTACGGCCATTTTGACTGGATGCTATTTTTATCATGGAGTGTTTCTTTGTTTGTTTGTTTATTTGTTTTTTTAATCAGAGATTTTGCTTGGGAGAAAAAACAGGAAAAAATGTCTCGAAAAAATAAGTTGGAATATGTTTTTATGATTTGAAAGCACTGAGGTTTCCGATAGTAACAGGACCAAAACAGACTAGTAGTTTGCTTCTGGCTTGGCAAAACGAAGATGAGAAGGACACAGAAGGAAACTGCAGTAGCAGCAAGAGGAGCAGGAGTGGGACGAAGAAAAGGAAGAGAAAAAAAAGAAAAAAAGAATTGCAAAGCAGAAGAATTGCGAAGCAGAAAAATCGTCAAGAAGAAGAAGAAGAAGAAGAAGAAGAACAACAACAACAACAACACCAACAAATACGACAACACTAGCAACAGCAGCAGTAGCAAGTAAAAGAACATGATCATGAACAACAAAACAAAAACTACTACAACAGCAACAGCAAAAACATCAACTTCTAACAACCCACGAAACCCCCCGACTACCAGGCTCGCACTCTGCCTGCCTACCCTACCCCACCTTATCTCCCATCCCCCTCTCTGTCCCCACACCCAACCCTCCTCAGATCATCAGAGCACCCCCTCCCTCCCTCCATCTCCTTCCTCCCCTTTACTCTGCCTCCTCCTCCTCCTTCTTATCCTCCTCCTCCTCCTCCTCCTCTCCCTACCCCTATACCATCCCGCCACCCTGAACTGATGCACAGCAATCCCCTCCCAACACAGATCTGACATCCGTCAACACTTATCGCGCAAAGCCCTCAGCAACATCAACAGGCCAGGGAAACCTGCTGACCTGCCCTGCCAGCCAAAGAGCATCTCCACGCCCCTGGCTTCCTTTGATGTGGCTGTCTGCCTCCACCCCCCCTCCTGCTCTAATGAAGCTGAGTGCAGAGATGTGTACCCCCCAATTTGCTCTACTGGCAAAAAACCCCAAACAAAATAAACAAGGAATAAAACATTGCAAGATAGCTTTCTTGTCGCAGGCCAGCATTATCGAAAATTGGAGGAGGGGTGGAGGATGGATCTAAAGCAAACATAACCCACAAACATATAAATAAACACAAAGAAAAGCAATGCCAACAAATACCAAAACCAGAATAAAAGAACAAAGAATGTGACGCATTTGTCTGTATTGATAGGAAACAATTTAGTGTTGATCTGTTTGTAATTGTGTTGCCATTATTATAACTGATTTTTTGTTCATGAGTTTCATGTATTTAAAGCATAAAGCCTATAATCTCGTTGAACCTATTTCAATCAACAACAGCTACAATCAACAGAAAATGAAACAGCAGCACCATTTTCAGGAACATGCAAATTTTCAGAACTGCCATTTGATTAAAAAGAAATCTGCGAGAAACTTACACAATTTCCTTTTGGATATGCGATAATTATTATGTTTGTGCTGAGATAACCGAAATTAAGTCAAGAACACACTCATAAACACACACACACACACACACACACACACACACACACACACACACACACACACACACACACACACACACACTAAAATAAGTAAATAAAGAACAAACATAAATAAACACACACACTCGTACACGCGTGCGTGCATGCATTGATACACGCACACATCACAATAAAATAGCATTATATACCCCCTTCCCCCTTTGAGAACTACACGAGAAAGGTTCTGAACGGAACTGATAAGCTTGTTTAGTTGATCAACGCCCACGAGTTCTTTCGGGTTATCTTCTGTACACGATTCCAGAGGGTGCCTCTTTTGGTTTTGTCAAGATGTAATGATAAAACCCGTTAATAATATTTTTAAAAAGCCATACAAATAAACTACTGAGTTTTATCATTCAAAATTTTCATAATATTGTGACATACCTTCGGCAAGTAAACTGTCTGTTTGTTTGTTTTTCCTATTCGTTGCAATAGCTTACATTTTGTAAAACTCTAAATTCAATTATAGTATTTCTTCTGCACGAATTTTGGGGGTGTTTTTTTGCGTTTTATTACGACTTCTACCCTATGAATCAGATATACAATCGTGTATGACGAATGAAAAGGCAACCTTGATGACTCGATATAAGCTAACTAAATAACCAACTAATCCAACGCCTTCCCTTTTTCCTACCAAAAAAAAATGCGGAAAGTGGGTGTTTATTTTTGGACCCAACATCAACATTGCAGCAAGGCCGGCCTTCAGACGTCATAGGCACCATGAGAATGATTATCCCCGGCCCCTGCTATCTGCGGAAGGGGCTGCCTTATCAAAGCTAAGTGGGGAAATCTGTCTGATATTTTATTTTTTTGCCTAGTATTGCGCAGTTGTTCAGCTTTTAACCGCAAACATGTTTACACATTTTAACAGCATACCGTGGAACTGCAGAAAACTTAGATAAATCCTGTGAGTTTATGTGAAAACTGCTGTACGGTTAATCCAGCGTCAAATGAGAGTAAGAAGACCGCGAGAGCTGTCTTGGGTTTTGTTGATATTTAACTGAAATTTCAAAACAAATATCACACCCAGGTTAGATTTACCATTTCAAATGTGCTTCTTTTTGATAGTCTTTACTGGCTTACTTTTTGTTAGGGAAGGGGGGAGGGGAAGATGGGGCAAAGGGGAGGGGGGAATTTTGCATATTATCTTCCTACTTTCCCCTACAAAAAACACAGATGTAAGGAAGATGAATGAACCGTGAAATAACTGTTTAATTAACAGCTAAAAAATAAACCAAACAAAGACAGCTGATTTTCCATCTTTGCTCACAATTTTTTATGAGGTTTACATTGGCATAGAAATCCAATTCTGCACAAAATGTTTTTCAGGTGAGATGATGTGAAACGCACATATAACATCCTACGCATGTAAATAACCCTGTTCATCTTTCTTAGAAGAGCAGGTCAAGTGTAGCCGATGCACTGGATGACACAAGCATTTTCATCATGTAAACTGCAACCAAGTGAAGAACGGACTCTACAATGGTAAACTTGCCCCAAAACACAGTTCCTGAAAGTTCCAATGCGGCGTCCCAATAATTCCCTATAAAGTTATGACAGAGATTATGTCTTCTTAGTGAAGGGGAGTACCTGTCAAGAGCATCCGAGAGGACAGTGACAACAATTGGTAGTGCAGCTCATAGATTTTC
>CM060328.1:37920566-37943066 GCA_030674155.1 Stramonita haemastoma | reverse complement strand
TGCGCAACAGTGTGCTTCAGAAGCCGATTTTGATACTAGCATGAATTTATAAAGAGTGTGCACAGCAAAAAAATGTACCACAAGAACCTTATCAATAAGGTAGAAGAATGGAAGAGCAAACAGTTAGAAGTTGTAATAAAGAAAAAAATAACAAAACTAAAACAACAAACTCACCCATAAAATAAAACTAAAAGATCAAAAGAAACAAAAAAGAAGGAACAAGGGGGATAAGTACAACTGGCGTTGACTGCCTCTTTTGATTTTTTTTTCTTAGGGGTTACGAGAACAGTGTGGACTTTTTACAGTCCTATTACTTTTCAGATTTTCATTTCATTTTTGCTTTCATTCAACTTTAAGTCACTGCAGATTTTCGTGCGTGAAATTTGGGCTGCTCTCCCGGAAAAAGAGCACATCGCTACAAGAACAGCATCACCTTCTTTTTTTTCATGTCCGCAAATGTTTTTGTTTCCCTATCAGAGTAGCTTTTTTCTACAGATTCTTTTCCAGGGACAACTCCCATATTGCCGTGGGTTCATTTACGTGCGTTAAATTATGTATAGCACGCGGGACCTCGGTTTATCGTCTCATCCAAAAGACTGGCACTCAGACCATCACTCATGGTCTAACGGTTGGAGCAAAAGTTTGGGCCCAAACAGGGATCAAACCACCGCACACTTCTGACCCGGACTTTGTGCTCTGTACGCAGGCACATTACCTCTAGACCACCGATCCACAATGTGCATCAGACAGCAGGTAGGCAGGCAGACAGATAGACAGGCAGGCAGGCAGGCAGGCAGGAAGACAATCAGAAAGACAGACAGACAGACAGTTAGGCAGGCAGAAAGACAGACAGACAGTTAGGCAGGCAGACAGGTAGACAGGCAGGCAGACAGGCAGGCAGGCAGGCAGGTAGGCAGGTAGGCAGGCAGGCAGGCAGGCAGGCAGCAGCATACAAACAGACAGGCAGGCAGGCATGCAGGCAGGCAAACAGACAGACAGACACTGCAGAAAGACAGGGAGGCAGGCAAGTAGACAGATAAACAGAGACAGAGATCACTAGCCGTGTTTGGTGGCGGAAAGTTTGTTTTGAAAGAGGATGTAAATATTATCATGAATTGATAAAGAGGAAGCATTGCAAGAAAGTGTACCACAGGAACCGATATCAAAAGGGCAGGAAAAAATTGGAGAAATGGTAAAAGAGGAGAAAAAAAGAAGAAAAAATGAAGGAAAGATGATTTCTAAAATATCAAGCTAAAACTGACTGAAAAAAAGTTGATTCAATATTTAATCTTTATTTCTCACAGGGAAGCAAAAACCAAAAGTTGCATTTTATTCGTTATTACGTTAATTGATAACCGTGTAATATAATTGATAATACATATAAGGATAGATAGATAGATAGATAGATAGTAGATAGATAGATAGATAGATAGATAGATAGATAGATAGATAGATATGATAGATAGATAGAGTTGTATTGTATTATAAACTACGCTAGCACATGTTTGCCTTTGTGACATTCGGGATGTTTTCCACGTGAAGAAAACATCATTGAATCTTGTTATTGACCTGTCTGCTTATATTCTTTTTTCTCATAGACATGGCTTTATTTTACAGTATTTTGCAAGGACAAGTCTTGTTGCCATGGGTTCTTTACTGAGCACTAAAAGTATATTCCCTACATAAACTTGGTTTATCATCTCATTCAAAACGATAGCACCCAGACCACCAATTATGGTCTGGAGGAGGAGGGGGATGGACCTCATTTTCCTTTATTTCTGGGTTTATTGATGTATTTGCGAAGACGGCTTCATTGAAAAATCGAACGATACAGAGAGAGAGAGAGGAGAGAGAGAGAGAGAGAGAGAGAGAGAGAGAAGAGAGAGAGAGAGAGAGAGAGAGAGAGAGAGAGAGAGAGAGAGAGAGAGAGAGAGAGAGAGACAGAAGAGAGAGAGAGAGGAGAGCAGACAGAAAAGAGAGAGAGGGAGAGGAAAGAGAAAGAGAAGAGAGAAGAGGAAATGAGAACAGAGAGACAGACAGAGAGACAGAGAGAGCAGAGACAGAGACAGGCAGGCAGACAGACGAGACAGACAGACAGAGATAACAGAAGACAGGCAGACAGACAAGCAGACAGACATAGATAGACAGACAGACCAACAAAGACAGACAAGTGGACAGGCTTACAGTAATGTGGACGCAGCGATAATTATAGCCAGAGACACAGAGAGATAGGGAGATATGTCAACAGAGAAAAATATAAAATAAGGCATTCAGACAAGCAGACACATTAACAGACTTACATCAACCACAACAACAACAACAACAACAAAACCCTCCCATTGGTAAAGACAGAGCTAAAGACTGAAAACAAAGCCCTATAAAACAAGCATCAATGTCGGGAACAGTGTACACACATTCAGCACCATCCCTCTAACGATCTCTGCTGGACTCTGGCAGGCAGGCAACTCGCCCCTAAACTCCTTAATGACACAGACAAGGCAAGGGTTGGGATGGCAGGCAACACGGGCAGTCTACGACCTTTCTCAATACCACCCTCTCCACTTTGACGAGCGTCCAGTGAGAGACGTAAAGCAGGGCTGTAAAAACTGAAGGAGAGCCATTGTTGGCCTTTATTCCTCCTTTTTACAGGCCGGCCTGGCCATCCACACACACTGTCCATGGCTATTGGCCTTGTAAAGATGGAAAGCATCAAATAACAGATGTCCACCTTCCCACCGTGCTCACGTCAACGTGAAATACCTCAGCTGCTTGGTTGTCAGTCTTCTGTTCAGTTCTGTCGTGTGGACCAATGAACTGCCCTTGTTTTTTCTGGTTTGATGGCTTTGTGATGGCCGAATGGACCTGGATGGAGAGTCAAGTGAACAGAAGTTGTGTGTTACACGTACTGTACTTAGTGCACCTGAGAAAAGTATGAGGTAACAAAATGGTTGAATCTCATGAAACTGGTCTGGTTTGTGTTATATAACAACCCATTGTCATACATATCAAGTATAGAAAATGACAACAACAAAAAACTGGATGATACTGTAGTGTAATAACATGTTCTTATGGAAAAATGTTTAAATCATATTCACTGGAATGCTTTATAAAACACAACACAAAAAGAGACATTCTTTTCCACCTTTCAGGCAGAAAGCATACTTTATAATACTGATTTACTGATGTATGAAAAAAAGAGAAAGTCTAAAGAATAGAAAGATACATGAATATTACAATTAATGACCGATTTATATCCATGCTTTCTAGCAAGATATCATAACGTCAGTTGTGGAGATATATAATATCCCTTTAGTTGCTTATCTGGTATGACACTACGCTAATATAATAGCTACAATAGGAAAGACTTTTTATCATAAAAGAGCTTCAGATATATATCAAAAACATTTTCAGAGCAGAATTATTATTATTATTATTATTATTATTATTATTATTATTATTATTATTATATTATTATTATTATTATTATTATTATTATTATTATTATTATTATTATACGTGTCTACACTGTTTGAAATCAATATCAATTTTTATATCAATATTATTTTTAAGAATAAAGAAAGGTTATTAAGAAATCTAATAGTTATGTTTGTTTTTTTTTCTAAAAAAAAAATGATGTGTGGTGGCTGAGATGCCTCTACTCTCACATTTTGTAGTCTTAGAAAAAAAACCTAACTGTATTTTTATCCTCCATCCTGTGATGTAAAAGGGCTTAGTAGAACGCAAGTTTTGTTTACAATTAGCAATCATATTATAAAACTTAAACCAGGCTGGATGTAAGGAAAAAAACTAGAACACAATACTAAAAATGTGTAAGTACACTTTTAAAATAGTTCTAAAAACACCAGATGAAAAGAAAGAAACTTACATGATTTATTTTTCATGTGATGCACAGTTTTCGTGGCTGAAAAAAAACTCTTGTGTATCTCTAATAATAATTATTTCTTTTGTCTTTCGCAAACATGAAAACATAGGCTCAAAGCTAGCCATACATTCATGAAAGTAAACACTTTACAATTATTTTAAATACAAAAACATTCAAGTGCATTTACACCTGATCAATACTTTCAAAAGCTTTCCCTTAACGCTCAGGTTAATACAATTGTACGAGAATTTTCCTTTAGCACATAGGTTTATTTGATCTTCCACTATGTTCTTACTTTTGAAGCAAAAATTAGAGAAAATTAGTCGTAGTAACATAAGTATTCTCTTTTTAAAAAGTTTCTTGGCTGGAGCTCCAAGGCGTACTATCAATGAATTTGTGTGTATGCGACAATTTGCTCATTATTAAGTGTCTGTAATCTGGCTTTGGTGATAATATCTTAACACCACACCAAATATGCATGCGATTCTGTATACTTAGTCATCTATTCCTACCAGCACACGACGACCTGCTCTTCTAAAAGGTCAAACTGGTTTTAACTTGTGAGACAGATGTCTAACGTGCATTCGCACACGGGATCTCTGTTTATAGTTCTATCCAAACAGGACTTTCAGAGGAGTGGAGTTGCTACTCGAGCTAACATCAGGGATAAAATCCCATCGAACAGGTATCTCAGTGGTGGTTTGAAGCCATGCCGTCAGATCGAGATCTCAATGTTCTAACTACAAGGCTATTCCCCTCCCGTAAACAGCTATGCACCAATAAACATAGGAGTCTTCATAGCCATTAGGGGAACTGAAAAGAACTCCAATTTTTTAACCCAAGTTACCTTGTTTCCTTTTTGATGATATAAAAAAAGTACGGCATCTCCACCTACACATAGAAAGTTACTTTTGGAAAAAGAAAATAAGTAACAGAATTCTTGAAGAGCAATCAAGAAGAAAATAAACAAGCCACTCCTTTGATATTCATATTTTATTCACTATGTCAGTTTCAGATTATCTGCTTCGAGCTTTCACACGGATTGTTTATGGCAGCGGAAATTAACCACTAGATCTAGCTCTTTTCTTTCAGTTTCTATTTCATTTTTTGTTCTCGTCTCTTCTACCCTTCTTTGTGCATCTGTTCATGTATGATGAAGTTAAACCTGCACACAAACTGTATCCTAGAATATGAGTTCAGAGTAAAAGTTTAAACAGGTGCCAAAAAACTACAAACACTATTCATACAGGCATGTTTCGATATAACATTATGACATATATTTCATGAACTTTGTAAAGCTTTATACTGAGTGCAGTTTTTATGATCTTAAAGATAGAATCACGTCTTAATGGCTCTGGGTGAATAACGGAAAAAAGTTTCAACCTTTCATTTTCCAGACATCTTAGCTACCCTCTGTTTGTAAAAGTATGTGCACGGTAAGGAATGCACGTCAGAGATGTACAAAGCCTTAATGCATAAAAAAGCTATTGTTATAGATAGAGAATGGGATGTGGACGTTGCATAACCTTGTTTTTCAAATACCCACAATTAATAGAAAGCGGAAATTGCATAACCTTCTTAAAGGAACACAATCAATGGATAATCAATATTGCATAGCCTTGTTGTAGGATAATAATTCATATAAATTGAAAATTCCATCGCCTTGGTTCTAAAAGAACGAAGATTCAATGGAAAGTGGACATTGCGTAGCCTTCGTTCTTAAAGGACCATAATCAATGGAAAGTGGATACTGCATAGCATTGTTGTAGGACCACAACTGATGGAAAGTGGACATTGCAAAGCCATTAATCTTAAGGGACTACAATCAATGGGAAGTAAATATTGCATTACCTTTGTTTTTAGACAGAGACAGAGAGATAGACAGAGATACAAACAGAAAGGAGAAGATAAAGCTAGAGGCAGAGACAGATGGAAAGTGGACATTGCAGAAGCTTGTTTTATAAAGGACCAGAATGAATGGAAAGTGAACATTGCATGGCCTTGGTTCTTAAAGCATTATATTCAGTGGTATAGGGTCAGTCAGCACGAGACACTTTCTTTTGCAGCCCACTGGGTGGGGATTAATCAGTAAATGTCCCTCAGACACCCACCATCCCACCCTGTTCATTGTCTGTACAAATCTTTCACTTTTGCCTGTTCATCCTTTCTGTTTTCATGTGTCTTTGCCTGTCTGTTTGTCTGCTTGTCTCTTGCCCCTCTCTCTGTTTTCTCCGTTTGTGTTTGTATCCTCCTCTGTTTGTTTCTTTTGTCTTCATATATATATATATATATATATATATATATATATATATATATAATATATATATATATATATATATATATATATATATATATGTGTGTGTGTGTGTGTGTGTGTGTGTGTGTGTGTGTGTGTGTGTGTGTGTGTGTGTGTGTGTGTGTGTGACGCTCCACCACATACGGAGTCGCATTGCACCAGAGGTCAATTTTTAGTTACTGACAAGTTGTTAATTTGCAATAAAAAGGCTATTCAATACAAAACACAGATTGAAAATTGAACAATTCTGTGCAAAGTCATTACAAATTGAAATGATAGACTGCAGGATGTGACAAAATGAGAAACGGGCAAGTGTATTTTAGTAACAGGTTGTCGGACAGATCGCTTGGGTATTTTCAAAACAGATTTAAAAGTAAAGGGAATAAAGATTATGCCTTAATATTTCATTGCAAGGTAGAATAACAGATACAGTTTCATGATCGATCAAAATCTCAAAATTGACAACTTGACCCCCACCTGCCTTTAAGTGGATCCTGGCGCAAAATTGGGTAATGTGCTAAGCGACTCATTTCGTGGTGGAGCATCACATATATATATATATATATATATATATATATATATATATATATATATATATATATATATATATATATATATATATATATATATATATATATACACATACATACATACATACATACATACATACATACATACATACATACATACATACATACATACATACATATAATTTATTTATTTATTTATTTATTTATTTATTTATTTATTTATTTATTTATTTATTTATACCTACATACATATATGTGTGCCTATATCTCTCTCTCTATCTGTCTCTATCTCTTAGCGTGACTTTGTGTCTGTTGCTCTGCTTTCTCTTTCTGCACCCCTCTTTCTTTCTGTTTTTGTGTGTCTGTATGTCTCTGTATCTGTCTGCCTGTCTGCATTGCTATTTGTCTGGCTGGCTGGCTGTATCTATTTCTTCTTCTTTTTTTTGCAGTCTGTCTGTCTGTTTCTCTATCTTTCCTTTATTTAATTCCTCGTCCTCTCTCTCTGTATCTGTATCTGCTCTCTTCTCCTCTCTCTCTCTCTCTCTCTCTCTCTCCTCTCTCTCTCTCTCTCTCTCCTCTCTCTTCTTCCTCCTCTCTCTTCCTCTCTCTCTCTCTCTCTCTCTCTCTTTCTCATTCTCATTTTGTCCGTCTCTGTCTCCCTCTAACTGTTTCACAGTCTTTTTCTCCCCTCCCTTTTCTCCCCCCTCTCTCTCTCGCTTGCTCCCTACCCCTCTCTCTTCCTCTCTATCTCCTTTATCTTCCTGTCCTTTCTCCCATTTGCACCTCTTCTGCAATAAGGCAGAAGACTAATTTACTTCTGACACTTGTACAGCACTGAAAATGGGATTGGAAAGTTCTCTGCTTGCAACCTCGGCTGCAGGTGCATAGCTTACACAGAGAGAGAGAGAGAGAGAGAGAGAGAGAGAGAGAGAGAGAGAGAGAGAGAGAGAGAGAGAGAGAGAGAGAGAGAGAGAGAGAGAGAGAGAGAGAGGGTGTTGTAGGTTACAGACAGACATACAGACAGAGATGGAGACAAAAGCAGAGGAAGACAGAGACAGACAGAAACGGACTGACAAATTAAAGAGATTGAGAGAGAAAGACAGACAGGCAGTCAGAGAGATAGAGACGGAGACTGAAACAGACAGACAGACAGACAGAGAGGAAGAGAGAGACAGAGACAAAGAGAGAGACAGACAGAGAGACAGAGAGAGACAGAGACAGAGAGAGAGACATAGAGAGACAGAGACAGAGAGAGACTCAGATAGACAAAGATGGAAATAGGTAGTGACGGAGAAAAGGACGGAGATAGAGAGAGAGTGAGAGAGACAGAGACAGAGACACAGACACAGAGAGACAGATGGAGAGAGAGACAGAGAGAGACAGAGAGAGACAGAGGGAGACAGAGAAAGAGAGACAGAGGGAGAGACAGAGAGAGAGATAGAAACAGAGAGACAGAGAGGGAGAAAGAGACAGAGAGCGAGAGAGAAAGGGACAGACAGACAGACAGACAGACCAACAGACAGACAGACAGATAGACAGACAGGCAGACAGACAGACAGAGACAGTGACAGAAACAGAGCGACAGGCAAACATTCAGGCAGACAAACAGATAGACAGACAAACAGACAGATAGAGACAGAAACAGAGAGTAGGCGAAGTATACAGACAGATGGACAGACAGAGAAGGAAACGATGGAGACAGTAAATGTCAAATGAAATACAGCCTTTTGATTAATTTTCGTAACACGAGGTTTGTGGTAAGGTTCTGGCTTTCAGACCTGGGAGCAACAGCCACATGTATGGCATTTTATTTATTTTTCCACCTCACATGAAAGCCAATCTAGTTTTTCATCTGTCAGAATTTTTATACACTGCTAACCAGTAATATAGATAGGAACAGAAACAACGAGAGAAATGAAAACAGAACAGAAGCAGGGATGGCTGAGTGAGGTAAGATGACAACGATGATTGCGATGATAAGAAAGATGACGACGATGATTGCGATTATAAGAAAGAGGAAGACGATGATTGCGATAATAAGAAAGAGGACGACGATGTCTGCAAAAATAAGAAAGAGGAAGACCATGATTGCGATAATAAGAAAAAGAACGACGACGGTAATGATAATAGCAATTAATACCGATGATTATTACTTTGGATGCATCAGAATAGAGAGAAGGAGGATGAAAACAACAGAAGGAGCAGCAGCAGGAGAAACAACGACAGCACCAATACCAACAACAGCAATACATGTGGCACCTAGTACGAACACTTTGAAAAAAAAGCCGAAACAAAAAAACGTGAATTTTTTTTTATATAGATTTTAATGCACACTTGCTCTGTAAATGTTATGCCAGAAATGAACAATGACTACCACATATAACAAAAATAAAAGAAAAATCATTCATGTCTTTTAAAACATGACATACTGGTGCAGTGCCAATGCCAAACAGTATCTACAACTTCTCGACATAGTCTTTTGAATAACTGTTGAGGCAAAGGAAAGGACTTCTTTCCAACTCTTCACCTATATTCCACACTATATTTTCCACCTTTCATGAAGGTCTGAATAAGCTGAGAAAGCTCAGAGGGTGATGATAAAAACTGCAGATCCTTGAATCATCACCACTGTTTCTGTTGTTTCTGTTGTTGTTGTTGTTGTTTAACAAACTTCTAGGTCCTTGGCAAATTGTCTCTCTGCTGAAATTGAATGAAGTGACCTGGCGTACAAAATGCTTAGAGGTGAAACACATGAAGGGGCAACAGGCTGTATCCTTATCTAGCTTTTGCAAACATTTGGTGTGTATGTGTAAGTAGGTGCATGCGTGCGTGTATGTGTGTGTGTGTTTGTGTGTGTATGAAAGAGAGAGAGAGAGAGAGAGAGAGAGAGAGAGAGAGAGAGAGAGAGGAGAGAGAGAGAGAGAGAGAGAGACAGACAGACAGACAGAGAAGAGAGACAGAGAGACAGAGAGAGACAGAGAGAGACAGAGACAGAGACAGAGACAGAGAGAGCGGGGAGGGATAGAAGGAGAGGAAGACAGACAGACAGATAGACAAACATATAGAGAGGGAAAGTCACTGACAGACAAAGAAATAAAGGTGGATAGACTGGCAGACAAAATGACAAAACAGCATAGCTAGCTACACAGACACACACATATACAACTGAAATAAAAACAAAACAAAAAACCTAAAGAGCAACGAACAATGTACACACATTGAAGACTATCCATCTAACGACCTCAGCTGGACTTTGACAGGCAACCCGCCCCTAAACGGACAGGACAAGCACTGAATGGCAGGCAACAGAGGCAGTCTACGACCTTTCTCAATACCACCCTCTCCACTTTGACGAGCGTCCAGTGAGAGACGTAAAGCAGGGCTGTAAAAACTGAAGGAGAGCCATTGTTGGCCTTTATTCCTCCTTTTTACAGGCCGGCCTGGCCATCCACACACACTGTCCATGGCTATTGGCCTTGTAAAGATGGAAAGCATCAAATAACAGATGTCCACCTTCCCACCGTGCTCACGTCAACGTGAAATACCTTCAGCTGCTTGGTTGTCAGTCTTCTGTTCAGTTCTGTTGTGTGGAGCAATGAACAGCCCTTGTTTTTTTTCCTGGTTTAATGGTTTTGTGATGGCGGAATGGACCTGGATAGAAGTCAAGTCAACAGAAGTTGTGTGTGTGTGTGTGTGTGTGTGTGTGTGTGTGTGTGTGTGTGTGTGTGTGGTGTGTGTGTGTGTGTGTGTGTGTGTGTGTGTGTTGTTTGTGTGCGTGTGTGTGTTTTTTCCTGGTTTAATAGTTTTGTGATGGAGGAATGGACCGGGGATAGAGAGTCAGGTCAACAGAAGTCCTGTGTTTTACGTGTAACTAGTACACGCGCAGAGGTGTAATGTAACAAGAAGATGACCCTGGCAAAGTTATAGTGCTCTCATGTGGTGATGTTTTTAGTAAGGGAAAGCAATATTACCTTTTATGCAGAAAATATGCATTTGATGAATGTAGTCAAAACATGTTTTATTTCTTCAAAAAAATAGAAATTAATATAATCATTTATCTCAATATATTGAATACAAGATTTTAAAAATTACAATGACTTAGTGTTGCACAGTTTAAGTGAATATTAATTCAACTGAAACAACAATTGACAGCAGAAAGCAAAGAGTGATATGGGATGGGTGATGAATGTGTCATATCTTACCACTTGTAAAACTGATAAATTTCCTAAACTGAACTAAATCCACATATAAGTGTCACTATTATTAATGACATCTGCAAACTGCAATTAACTTAGTTGGTGCAGTCTTAGTAACGCAAATAAGCAAGCTAAGATAAGGTTATACGACAATGAAGAACACAAAGTAAACAAAAATAACAACAACAAAGGATGTGCAGTTATAAATCATTATGATTGTACACAAAAGAATGAAATCAAATATATACACAACGGCACTTCCAATTTTATGTATATATGTTTGACATTATAGAAGACGCTCATACTTATCATTAACGATATCTTTTTCCTGTACACGAACACAATTCAAGCTCACTGTTTGTCAAACACACAAAGACAAAAAGAAAACATAACACAGCTTTACAAGCTTGAAATCGGAATTGAATTGCAAAATTCCTTTTTAAACAACCACCAGAGACAAACTGATCACACCTACAAGTATAAATTCCTCCTTTCCCTTCCACACACACAAGAAATAAACATAAAAGTACTCCTAATGAAAAGGGCAGGTCACACTAATTCAAGTCTACGGTTTTTCCATAACTTCCGACTTTTTTTTTTGCTGCTAGAGGAAAAATTACACTTCCCACTTACAAGTGAAAGAATATTTTGGAAAGAAGAGGAATGAAATAATGCTATGATTGAATGTTAAAACAAAAGAGAAGCCACACAAAATCATGCTTAGATAATCATATTTTATTCATTATGTCATTTTCAGATATCTGCTCGGAGCTTTCACACCCCTAGCTGGTGGCAGCGGAAATTAACCTGTAGTCTTTTTCTTTAAGCTTTCCATCTCTGTTTTGCTTCTCTCGTTTGTCTCTTTTTAAGGCGTCTTTTCGCCTATGTATATCGCCTTGAATAGCATTGCAAAATGCAACTTCGGTGCAACTGTTTGAATCAAGCGAAAAAGCGCTACTAAATTATCCACACACACACACACACACACACACACACACACACACACACACACACACACACACACACACACACACCACACACACACACACACAACACACACACCACACACACACACACACACACACAACACCACACACACACACACACACACACACACACACATACACACACACACATGGTTTTATGATGAGTTGCAATCTTTTGTCTGACCACATACGTAAAAGGTTATATGTCAAATAACACTGTGACTTCAAAGTCATTGACCGAGTTTTGAAGCGAATTTAGCCGATTAAGAAGTATTTGTTTGATGTGATATTTCAAGATCGCCTTTCTTTCCTGTGTGGTACCCGCATGTAGAAGATAAGACACACACGTTCCAGATGGGGCAAATCATATAGCCGTCCTTTGGTCAAAGAAACGGCAGTACAAGAGCTCTCCCAGGCACAGAGAGAGAGAGAGAGAGAGAGAGAGAGAGAGAGAAGAGAGAGAGAGAGGGGAGAGAGAGAGAAGAGAGAGAGAGAGAGAGAGAGAGAGAGAGAGAGAGAGAGAGAGAGGAGAGAGTACTATCCGCAAGACCTTTTTTTTTTAAACCTAGAAATGCATCACTGAATGAAAAATGTTGATGTAGTTCTGGGCTCCGTAGTTAGATTCAATAAACAGGTTCATCAATGGAATCCGACTATCTATATATAAAAGTAAAGATCGCCATGGCCCTAAAATCATTCACTGTACTAATCCTTCCATTGGTTTGAGAATCTACAGGATACATGCAGTCCTTCATAGTTTTGTAAACATAGGTCCCAAGTGTTTCATATTCAAATGTGATTGTAATCAATGCCAAGCAGTCACATGTGTTAACATTACTCTGCGTTGCATTTATGCAAAGCTTTATTATTTACAGAAATAACATTTCCATATCTTCACCATTGTCTGATATGTTTTTTTATGTTTTTGAAAAGTAAAAAATTCTACCAATATTTTGAGTGCTCAAAAAGGAACAGAAGCATCGCCCAAACGACATCCTTAAACTCTGTTACTCTCAAGTTTTATCTATAAAAGTTAGTCATTTGCGGATAACGCATTTTTATCTCTTTACATATGTGTTACCACTTTCTTTTCCATGCTCTTGAAAATGCGATATTGGCTGTAATAGATTGGGTGCACATAAAATAGAACCACTGGCCTAAAACAATAGCTGTAAAATGTCTGCAGGACTCCCAGAGGGAAAGGAAAGTGCCAGTTGACCCTAGAGGATCCTGTCACCATAATGGGTTGTACTTCAGCAGATCAGTCTGTAAGTTATTGTCCTCTGCTACTGCTGCTGATAATGATGCAGACACATTGCAGTCATCATCCTTGTCCAGCTATTAAGGGGTAATCTCTTGGTCTCTACCTCTGTCTCTGTCCATCTGTCCGCCCGTCCGTCCGTCCGTCTGTCTGTCTCTTGTCTCGTCTTCTCTCTGTCTGTCTCTCTCTGTTTATCTCTCTGTCTGTCTTGTTTTTAACACTTTGTCGTCACCTCTCTCTCTCTCTCTCTCTCTCTCTCTCTCTCTCTCTCTCTCTCTCTCTCTCTCTCTCTCTCTCTCTCTCTCTCTCTCTCTCTCTCTCTCTCTCTCTCTCTCTCTCTCTCTCTCTCTCTCTCTCTCTCTCTCTCTCTCTCTCTCCTCTCTTCTCCTCTCTCTCCTCCCCCCACCACCTTCCCTCTCCCTTTTTTCCCTTTCTCTCTTCCTCCTTCTAACAAGCATGCACAACACAGTCATGCACAGATGTCTGTGCACACAAACATAAGTTAATACTCAGTGGCCAGTGTATGTTTTTCATACTGTTGTTTGTGGCCTAACTCTTGCAAGTGACACTAACAATGATTTGTTCCTGGGAGGACAACAATCAGTGCTAGAAGGTCAGCCCCAGACACCACCTTTCACAGCCCACAGGGTAAGTGGGGAGTGGTGGGGGTGGGGGTTAATCCCTGAAAGTCCTTCAGACACAGCCCTCCCTCCCCCTTTCTAGTCCCTTCCCTTCACAAATCTTCCACTCTTGTCTGGTAAAGCCTTTCTCCTTCTGTCTGTCTGTCTGTCTGTCTTTCTGCCCTTTAGCCTGTGTGTGTTTGTGTGTGTGTGTGTGGGGGGGGGGTGCATGTGTGGTGTTTGTCTGTGTGTCTGTCTGTGTGTCTGTCTTTCTGTCTGTCTGGTTGTATGGAACAGTCTGTATGTTTGTTGTGTCCTCTGTCTGACACTTTTCAGCTCAATGTCTCTTCTCTCTGTTGGTCTCTTTTTGTCTCTTTTCTCTGTTTCAGTTTATCTGTTTGTGTCTATGTCTTTGTCTTTGTTTCTGTCTACTGTCTGTCCTCATCTTTTGTAGTCTCTCCTTCTGTCTATTGGTCTTTCTATCTGTCTGGCTGCCCCCCCCCTCTCTCTCTGTCTGTCTGTCTGTCTGTCTGTCTGTCTGTCTGTCCCCCCCCCCTCTCTCTCTCTCTCTCTCTCTCTCTCTCTCTCTCTCTCTTCTCTCTCTCTCTTCTCTTTTCTCATCTTTCTTTTTTCTTCTCTTCCATTTGCACCTCCGCCGCAATACGCCAGAAGACTAATTTACTTCTGACACCTGTATAGCACTGAAAATTGGATTGGAAAGTTCTCTGGTTGCAACCTCTACTACAGGTGCACTAGAGAGAGAGAGAGAGAGAGAGAGAGAGAGAGAGAGAGAGAGAGAGAGAGAGAGAGGAGAGAGAGAGAGAGAGAGAGAGAGAGAGAGAGAGAGAGAGAGAGAGGAGAGAGAGAGAGAGAGAGAGAGAGAGAGAGAGAGAGAGCGTATCTAAATGGTTAAATGCAATAATGCAATGTAATCTCTTAACTATTTTATTTTACAAATAAAGTTCAATGGTTGTGTTATGGCTTTCTGATTTTGGCACGGCATCCATAGTTTTTGTGCATCTAAGGTTTTTCCACTGCTTGTAAAGTCTATTCTATTATTAGAGTGGAGAACTTGTCTTTACTATCGTGTTAAACAAAAATAGAAACAAAAACATACTGCAACAGATATGAAAAACACAGAAGCAGTAATACTTTTGTAAATCAATGATGGCAAAATGACAGTAGTAACAGCTGTTCTTGCTGCTGCTATTGCTGCTGCTGCTGCGCTGCTTCTGCCAATAAAATAAGTGTGAAGGAAAGACAGGAGAGAAAAAAAATAAAAGCAACGGAAGTAGCAACAGCAACAGTAGAAGCAACTGAAGAAACAGAGACATAGCACATTCTTAACGAATCGTTCTTGAATAAGGAAAATCTCTTTTACAAATACCTCTGTGAAAATATTGTTGTGTAATTTTTCATTAAAAGGAAGTAAAACCAAAAAACCTTGACTCAATTGCATATATGATTTTTAGAAAGATCAGCACATGCCTGTTGCATATGCCTATACATATGACTTCTTTACAAGTTTTGATTTAGCTCACACAACATCAACACATGCCAACAAGGCAAGGCAAAGACTTTCCTTCTCACTCATCAGCCAGCTCATTCACACTACATACCACCTTTCCAATCTGTCACGAATGCTTGACAAACGGAAATAGCATAGACAACAAAGTATCCAAATTGCATTCCATGTGGAGCTTCACCAAATGGCAAGGACCCTGACTCATTCCCCACTGGCTAGGTTCCGTAAAGGGACCTGGCGTACACACACAAACTCGACAGTGGTGGTGCAAAGGGGGTCAACAAACTTTATACCATTCTCTGGTTTTTGTAAAAGAAAGTGAAGATGGCTTGTGTGCCCTTTTTCGCTCCTGCCTGTGTCGCTGTCTGTCTCTGCTTGCGTCTCTGTCTGTCTGCCTGTCTGTCTATGTTTGTCTGTCTTGTGTCTGTCTTACTGTTTGCCTGTCTGCCTTGTCTGTCTGTCTGTCTGTCTGTCTGACTCTGTGTGTCTGTGTTTTGCAGTCGCATCTGTGAGTATTCTCTACTCCTTCCTTAACGACCTCTCTTTCAACTGTTCAATACTCTTCTCTCTAGTGTGTATCGAAAAAAGAGGACTTGACCTTGGATGGAGTCAAACGAAAATCGATATGACAGGGTAACACCAGGCCCCTTTCTACTACCCAGGAGTGTTTGACTCTGTGTGTGTGTGTGTGGTGTGTGTGGTGTGTGTGTGTGTGTGTGTGTGTTGTGTGTGTGTGTGTGTGTTGTGTAGTGTGTGGTTTTTGTGTGTGGTATGGTGGGTTTTTGGGGGGGGGGGGGGTGTGTGTGTGTGTGTGTGTGTGTGTGTGTCGTGAGAGTGCGGGTGCGGGGGTGGAGGATTAATCACTTAAAGTTCTGACACAAAGTTCCCACCTCTTCCATTCCTGTTCATTTGTTCCATTCTGTCTGCTAGCTATTTAGTCACTTCTTCCTTCTGTCTTTTATTTTCACACGAGATTTTCCTTATTTTGCAATACCACTAGAACTTGGTTCATGTTCAATTATTTATTGGTTTGGAACTTTGTCAACACAGAGAGTGGTGTAAAGATTTCTGACAGCGAAGAACCGTGTATGCTCGGGACATTTTTTTCCAATTGCCGATTATGTAAAAGGAAAAATATGATATAATTTTGTAATAATATCTAAAACAGATATGCATACCAACTAATGATTTTCTGGGGTGAGATTCTTGTAATGTTTTTAATTCGGGATATCTTACTCAAATGTATCACTTGAAGGTGTACTTCGAGCTCAAAGCTAGGACGAAAAGATTACAAGGTGTTGTAGGATCACTCCTGAGGAACCAATTAAAGAACACCTTTAACACTATATGGGATCAATAGCAGCTTCTAAAATAAGGATGGTAAGGGAAAGTGTGTGTGTGTGTTGTGTGTGTGTGTGTGTGTGTGTGTGTGTGTGTGTGTGTGTGTTGTGTGTGTGTGTGTGTGTGTTGTGTGTGTGTGTGTGTGTTGTGTGGTGTGTGTGTGTGTGAATTGTTGTTTATTCTTTTATTTATTCTTTTACATCGAGGATATGGGATATGCCTCACGCGCTTTTTCATCCAGTCCCCGTGTATATACAGTTTTGTAAATATTGTCATATGTACCCATCGGCACACAATGACCTACTCTTACGAAAAGCGGAACAGGATTTAACGTGTGCGCAAGATGTTCTGCGTGCGTTCGCACACGGGGCCTCGGTTTACAATCTGATCTGAAAGACTTTTGGGGAGAGTGGAGTGAGCACTGGTTTTAACTCTAGAGGAAAAATCCCCTCGAAACGGGAATCGAACTCGGGTCGTCAAATTGCGAGCAGCAATATTCTGACCATTAGGCTATCACGTCCCCAGTGTAAGTGTGTGTGTGGTGTGTGTGTGTGTGTGTGTGTGTGTGTGTGTGTGTGTGTGTGTGTGTGTGTGTGTGTGTGTGTGTGTGTGTGTGTGTGTGTGTGCAGGTAGGTTTTGAAAAACTATAAAGCGTTTTGTTTTATTTTTCAATAAAAGTAACAAGTATGAAAATGTACATTATGCAATAGGCACCACTCTGCCCATGCCATATAGCTATGTAGCTCTTTGCCTGTCAAACAAGCCTTGCTACAACTCATAAAACTGCCTGGCATACATGTAGAGGAGACAAGGAGTCTCCCATGCTGCAAGTTCAGCTGTATTCTGCACCATCCCTCCCATCTTTCACGGAGACCTACACAGGCTGAAAAGAGGCCAAGAGGCTGAAGCGTCCCAAATTGCATCGCCCCCAACATCACAAACGTTTTCACAAATTGCTACGACTTTGACTCATTTCCCACCGGCCCCATTGCGTTAAGGGACCCGGTATGAAAGTGCCGAGGGGCAGAAGGTCTAAGGAGGCAATGAGTCTGACCGTTTTCTGGCTTTGGTAAGAGTTCAGTCTGTGTCTTTTAATCATCTCCTCTTCACACGTATCCTTACCCCACCCCACCCCCTCTACAGCATTTTTGTTGTTGGTAAAAGCAGCCCAGAAAAGGTGGAGGAAGAGGAGAGAAGTGGGATACGGGTAGGAGTTCTTGTGGAGGCATAGAGGACAAGAGGGTTTTGGGGGATTAAGCTTAGAGTTTCTCAGTTTATTGACTGAGGGACCAGGATTTTATTATGAAGATTAGCTGAACTATGGTTTTTTTTAAATCCAGGTCAAATAGTGTTCTTACTGCTTAGTTAGAAAAGATTGACGAAATTTTCCAAAGCATAATTAATGATTAGACTTGTTGTATTTCATTTGAAAATTATCAGTTTAAAAGTATATAATGAAATTAATAGGTAATTCATGTTTATCCTAATGCATTGAATGGCTATCCATAGATAATTTTCAGTTGATATGAGCCAGTTGGTCATGCTTAAAGTAAATAAACCTTGGCACATTCCTGCACACATGCCAAGGCATGCGCGCTTGTTTGCACTTGTGCATGTGCGTGTGGTTGGTGTGTGTGTGGTGTGTGTGTGATGTGTGTAGTGTACATTTCAGTCCACAAATTAACTTTTTTCTTTAACCCTCCACATTTGCCTGTCTAAACTGAGACATTGTTTTTCATCACTTTTGTACGATATGGAAATAACACGCCTACAATCGTTGTTCTGAATCATAAAGTCACCGGCATTTACATCTGTCTCACTCCGATGCTACCCCTCTATGAATACTTGTACTACATCTATTCGTCTTCATGGCACAATATCTTATTTTACCACATTTACCACCAAATTTAAATGACTGACCAGGGGGAGGCCAAAGGGATTACTGGTGTAAAGTTAGCCTGTAAAATGTCTGCTGGGTCTCCCAAGAGAGGAGAGAGAAAAGGAGCCCCCACTTTTCCAAAGTATGTTCCCAAACTGTGGGGGCACTTTGAGTCACACAAGTTTGCTCTCTCCAGTTATGTCTTTTCTGTTGAAGCAGGCTGGAAACCTTAACTTAAGCAAAAGGGCGGGACGTGGAGTAGACTTAATATCTCCATACCTACCCCTTGCTTTACTCTTCGGGACTAGAAGATTTTATGGCTGTCACGCCTCGTATTTGGCCACATTTCTATTAGGGTGTCTGCGTTTGCCTCTTGATACTTACTTTTTATGGATACAGTATTTTGCTCTCTTTAAACTTCTTCTTTGATCATGAACCTATATGCACATTTTTGGTTTGTACTTGTCTGCCTGTATTTGTGTGTATAACTATGGCGTAGCTTGTCTACCTGATGGTCTATATATATCTATATGTGTTTTTGTTTCTCTGTCTGTCCCTTCTCTCTCCGTTTATGAGATTGTTTATTTGCTTGCGTGTG
The DNA here is from genome assembly GCA_030674155.1 of Stramonita haemastoma. NCBI lineage: Eukaryota > Metazoa > Mollusca > Gastropoda > Neogastropoda > Muricidae > Stramonita > Stramonita haemastoma. The sequence goes on along the minus strand of CM060328.1, from coordinate 37,923,951 downwards.
TGTGAGTGAGTGCCTATATACATGCATGGGTATGTGTGGGAGTTGCCAGCACGCATGCCTGACTGAACACATGCTAAATACATGTATACGTTGGCAGACACCCATGTACCTTTATCTTTACCGTATTGAGTGAGGGTGTTTTACTTCAGTGACTCATCATTCCTTATGCTCAAAATGGAAAGTAAAACCCTGGTGGAGTAGGATTTAAGATTGATGCTGAAGAGGGGATCTGGCTGCCTCCTTGCAGACTACAGACTGCAGCAGGAAGGGGATTAATCACGGGGAATCTGTGTCACATCCATCCATCCCTTCCGTTCTGGATAGGCGGAGATGGCGCAAATAGTATTGCTCTTTTCTACCCTTACCTCCGGACCCTCTCTGATCCCTTTATTACTGTCTGATTTTTCGATAGTTCAGCGCACTTAGAACCTTGGTTGTGGTTGATGTGTTCAGTGTAGAAGATTGGATTTTATAGCCATGGGTGTGTGAAACCTTTTACGGGCAAAATACCTGCTGGACAGACTGTTCTTGTTTATAAGTGAGTCGTTAGTGTGTACTGAGAGAGAGAGAGAGACAGAGAGACAGAGACAGAGAACAGAGACAGAGAGACAAGAGACAAACAAACAGACAGACAGACATACAGAGCGAGAGAGAGAGATAGATAAAGCAGACAGGCAGAGACAGACAGATAGAGACAGAGACAGACAAAGAGAAATAGAGACAGACAGACAGATACGGGTAGACAGAGACAGACAGTAGCAAACAGACAGACAAAAAGAAAGACAAACAAACAGACAGATAGACAGACTACGATTTAATAAAAAAAATAGAGGAATGAAAAGAAGCCAAGACAGAGGTCAAGAAGAAGAAGGAAGAAGAAGAAGAAGAAGAAGAAGAAGAAGAAGAAGAGAAGAAGAAGAAGAAGAAGTAGAAGAAGAAGAAGAAGAAGAAGAAGAAGAAGAAGAGAAGAACAAGAACAAGAACAAGAACAAGAACAAGAACAAGAAGAACAAGAAGAACAAGAGAACAAGAAGACAAGAACAAGAACAAGAAGAACAAGAACAAGAAGAACAAGAAGAGAAGAAGGAGAAGAAGAAAGAAGAAGAAGAAAAGAACAAGAACAAAACAACAACAAACAACAACAACAACAACAACAACAACAACACAACAGAACAGGAAACAGGAACAACAACAAGAAACCCCAAAAACCTACAATATATTGCAAAACAAAAAAAACAACAACAAAAACCGCCCACAAAACAAACCATGCGTGATCTTGAGGAGAAATAATATGCCACGTATACCATGGCTTAAATCCATAATCATAAAGTGGCACCAGTAAAACGAGCGATAAAAAAGCTAGCAGTAGGCATGTTGATGGGGATGGAACAGTACACTTCTCTGCAGGGCAAGTGCCCATTCATGGCTAAACAAGCCGTGGATGCAGAGCATAAAAAGGCAATACATACAGACGGAGCAGGATGGAGAGTGTCCACACTCTTGCATCCCATGTGTTGAGACTTATTTGTGGCTACTTCCCCAATTTGTTTTACGGTGGTTGAATTAGGCTGAAAAAATCCAAGTTGGCAAAAGAGTCAAACTGTATCTCCTGTAACATAACAAATTATTTTTTTGTTTACAAGCTGCTAGAGCTTTGACTCATTTTCAATTAGTTGCATATTGTTAAGAGACCTGGTATTAAGTACTAAGCATTAACAAGGCTAAAAAGGCATTCAGTATTTGCATTTTTCTTCTGTTTGAATAAAACATAAGAATGCTACTTAGATTTTTTTTCATTCCAATCATCGCCTTATTATAAATTTGTTTCCTCATAATGTGTATTGCGTAACCAAAGATAGAAGTATATCATATCTTTCAAATTGCAAGAAATTTGCATCCAATATTTTTTTTTGATTTATTACCTTTATTTTGTTTCTTGGCTAGTGGTGTAAGGTTCACTAATAGTCAGATTTTCTGTGTACTGCCATGTGTGCCCAACATTTTAAAGAGACCGTAATCCAACTTCTGGAATCTGGAAAATTATTTAATCCCCCTTTGTTCCTGTGAAATTGTCAGCATGCATTCCAGCAACAATGCTGACAGTGTATCGTGAAAGAATCTCAATTTGTTTATGATCAAAGAGTGAGTCTGAGATACTATGTGAGTCCATCTGTCCTTTCAAGTGTCCTTAAGCATTCACTATTTATATCAGTAGAAATGAAAAAAAGTAGAAGCACAGTGATGCGCGCACACCCACGGCACACATGTATGTGTTATGTGGTGTGACTGAATCTGTGTGTGTGTATATGTCTGCGCAATGAACGTATCTGTGCGTCAGTGTGTCTACGCATTTGTGTGTGTCTGTGAGTATGTCTATGTGCATACTCTTGTGTGTATCTGTTTGTATGTCTGTGTCTGTCAGCCTCTATTGTTCATGTAGACATCTGTACCCATTTTGTGCACCCATCCTCCTTATCACCTCTTTTTTCCCATCCATCCCATTCAGTATTCCCAGCCATTACAAATCCATGATGGGAGGGGGGGGGGGAGGCGGGGGTAAAGCCGCGGCCCTGATGGACTAAGAATAAAATCAATGGCGGAGGGTAGAGCAAGGTGGCTCCCTGCACCGCCCACAAGGTGGGGATTAATCCCTGAAAGTCCTGACACTCAGTCCCCACCCCTTCATTCCCTTTACGAGGGTTTTTTTTCAGTCTTGTCTGCGAATCCCTTACTCATTCTTCTAACTCTCTTTCTCTGTCTTTCTGTCTTTCTCTCTGTCTCACTGTCTGTCTATCTCTCTGTCTATGTTTCTATGTCTGTATGTCTGTCTCTCTCTATATATATACACACATCTCTCTCTCTCTCTCTCTCTCTCTCTCTCTCTCTCTCTCTCTCTCTCTCTCTCTCTCTCTCTCTCTCTCTCTCTCTCTTCTCTTCTCGTCTTCTTCTGTCTGTCTGTATGTGTGTCTGCGTGCGTGGGTGCGTGTGTGTGTGTGTGTGTGTGTGTGTGTGTGTGTGTGTGTGTGTGTGTGTGTGTGTGTGCGGGCGCGCGCGCGTGTGTGTGTTTCCCTACTCTCTCTTCCATCGTTCACTTCTGTTGGTACTTTAAGTTGCAGTATGGCTAATTTGTTTCTGGTACTCAGACAACATTGAGTATTGGATTCTAGGAGGAAAGTGGGGGATGGTGTGTGTGTTGGCAAAGAAAAATGAGTCAAAGCATAAGTTGATTTCTTTGTGATAGTATATTATAGATATTTATATATAATATAACTTTTTAGATAATTTATGACGAAATCTATGATGTTTAGAAAAAAAAAAGAAAATTGTATGCGATTGATATTTTTTTGTTGCTGTTGCTGTTTTCCTAAAAAAAAAAAAGAAAGTA
>CM060328.1:37893066-37915566 GCA_030674155.1 Stramonita haemastoma | reverse complement strand
AGAGAGGGGGGGAAAGAGCGAGCGAGCGAGCGAGAGAGAGAGAGATAAGAGGAAGAGGAGGAGAAGGAGGAAAGGAGGAGGAGACAAACAGACAGATGGTGTAGGTGGAAGAGAAAAGATAGAAAGAGAAATGAGAAGACAAGGAGACACGGAACAACAGACAAGACAGACAGAAACAGACAGAAAAAAAATCAGATAAAATCTTAAATCAATGATCAGCGGGGTTTTTTTGCATGAAATAAAGCAAACATTAAGAAAATCAGCAACGAGCAGTTTGATAGTGATGTAAGGGTGCCCTCCTCCTCACGGCCAGAGCCCATTCATGGCTAACCAAGCCCCTGACACTGCCCATAAAAAGACATGGCATGCAAATGGGGCAGGATGAGGAATCTTCATACACTCGCCTCCCCCCATGTGCTCCGAGTTATTACTCACTACATTCTCCATCCTTCTTTATGATGGCATCAGCAGGTGAAAATTCAAACTGGGAAAGGGCCTAATTTCATCCCCCTCCCCAAAACATTGCAAGCAATCTTCACAAATTGCTGCAACATTCACTTATTTCTCTTTGGCTTAAATATCGGTGGAGAACTCGATTATAAAAAAGGTTATAAACAGCAGATACAATGGACGTATTCAATGTTCTTCTTTGTTGAAAAGGGTATAAACATTTATTTAAATTCGTCCAATTTTTGCTTTCACAATTCACGGTTAATTAAATCATGGTACTTTAAAGTCAAGCCAATCACAGGAGCCCAATCAGCGGATTGAAGCAATGGTGAAAATGACCACAATTAAAATGCGCACAAGCTATTCACTTACGAAACGTTAAGATTGAAACCAACTATTACGTTTGTTCCTGTCCTGAACAAGCCAGCCCACAACAATCATTTATTGGCAATATTTTTAGATTAGCAACTGAGAACTACGAAATGAGATTGCTTTGTTTAAAAGACAGCAACGTCATCAGCAAGCAATACAAGTACACTATTGCTTTTTTTCAGAATTTCTTTTTTTAATTTTAATGATGCCTCACAGTTCCTCATAAAACGATGATGCATGAATTCTCAATAGAATTTCATGCACAATTCAAAGCTAAAATATGTTTTTATTTTAATGTTAACATCAACATGTTTTTATTTTCTTAGCAGCTAGAACTAGTGTTGATGTGTACATGGAATTATTTATTCGTAGAATGTATTGTAATAGACCGTAATAATCTACTATAATCATATAGTACATGCATAATACAACATATACAACAACATCACAATTTTTGCAACATTGCTTATAAATTGCTTACAACATTCTTGCTTGTCATGTATATAAAAGAATATGATTATTTGTGTGCTAAAATACTAGAAGAAAGACATACTGTTATATTTCCTTGTGTTTGGAAAAAACATCTACTGCTCCCTATTCCGCATGTGCACAATATGTATACATTTCAAAACTATTTTACTTATCTCTTCATTGGATTCAAGATTAATCATCATCCTTTATTCAATACTTCCAGGTCATACTTAACACGTTTCGAATCTTGAACTTATGCACATCCTTATTCAATTACTTTGACTTTGTGTTCTACCTTCACCTCACCCTGCAAGCCACTGCACGTACACCACAATGCATTACTGACCCGGTACCCCCCCAAAAAATTACTGACTTAAAAGTTGACCAATAAAATGTCTGGTGGGCCACCAGGGAACCGAGAAAAGAGCGTCACTTTTCCCAAGTGCTGCCCATAACCATGGTGGCTCCTGCTACAGACACATTAGTCTGCGTGCGCTATGTATGCCTGTCACTCTTGGAGCAGACTCCTCTCCATCCAACAACTGTTCTGGCCTACATGTGTTTTTTGTGTTTTTTTACTCCTGTTCTTTTGCTGTTTTTTTAAAATACTTTTCACACCATTATACTGAGTCTGTCTCTGTTTTAGTCTCTCTGTATTTGTCTCTCTCTGAATCTTTCTGTGTCTGTATACCCGTATCTCTCTCTCTCTGTCTCTCTCTCTCCCTCTGTGTCTGTCTGTCTGTCTGTCTCTCTGTCTCTGTCTGTCTCTCTCTTTGTCCCTCTGACTGTCTTTCTGTCTGTCTCTGTCTGTCTCTGTCTGTCTGTCTGTCTCTCTGTCTCTGTCTCTGTCTCTGTCTCTGTCTCTGTCTCTCTCTCTCTCTCTCTCTCTCTCTCTCTCTCTCTCTCTCCCCTCTCTCTCTCTCTCTCTCCCTTATCTACATTCATACTCTTAACATAAATATTTTCTCTCTTCACAGCTAGTCAAAACCAGCCGCAACCTACATTCAACAATAACTAACCATCACTTAGCACCCCTTAACCCCACCCCACCCCACCCCACCTCCCAATTAAATTCAGTCAAGGTTTTGACCTCACCAACTCTAGATCAAAACCAATCATCACGGAGACTCTTGACTAAAACAGAATGTCGGCATCCGTCAGTCTCGGAAGACTATGGAGTTGAACTCTAGGCTACAGAGCGCAAAGTCTGGGTAAGTAAATATGGAGGGCAAGCTGTTACCCATGCAGCAGAGCCCCCTCTCCACGTAGCTGGAATGGTCCATTAGAAAGGCAATCGCCTGTACGCATGGTTCCAGTACCGTCGCTGGAGCCACCGGAACGTTGCCATATACAGCTCTAACCCCCCTGGGAACTCCAATTCCCAGATTTTTCCTCAGGATGGTGTCTAAACACTACACCTGTGTGCATGCTGGTTATTTATTTTGTGACCATCCACTCCCACCAGCACACAATGGCCTGCTCTTCCTAAATGGTGAATGGGTTTCTTTAACGTGTGCGCAAGATGTTCTAAAACAGACACTTACAGGATCAGCACCGGCCATTTTGATAGTAGTCCTGTCGAGGAGCCATCAAGCTCATGGCAAGAGGACACTCAATCATCACCAGACATACCCCTGACATAGATTTCAAACTAGCAGTCTATGCCCATAAAGTAAGATGAACAAATTCCCAGGTACCTGCTTTCCATGTGCTGAGCATTATCCGCATCCTTTTTCTCCATATTTTTATGACAGTCTAAACAAATTGATCAAGTAAATTATGAAAAAATCACCATTCAGCCAAACTTCATGGGCCTGAGCGTAGGATTGTTACATATTGTTGTCCTTTTGACATGTTTCCCCTGGTCAGTCAGTGTTCAGGGCTTCGTATGAAAAGGCTAAAATAAAGAAGCGCTAAATAGGCAATAATCTTGATTGACTTTATTTTTCTGTAAAAGACAGCTAAACGTTTACCCTCTCCTTCCCGTCATTTCTCAATTTTCCCTTCCGGCATTATCTTCCCTTTTTCCTTTGGGCCTGTGGAAACAGATGACAAAATGGACAAAACTGCATATACACAGGTTAAGTTAAAGTGTATCCCGAGCCTAAGGCTCATCAGGCCGGTGCTTATCCCGGTTTCTGTGGCGTTAAGCGACTGAGAGTCATAGACTCCCCCCTGGATAGGACGCCAGTCTATCGCAGGGTTAACCCCAACACAAGGTTGCTACCCCTTTTACACCTGGGTGGGGTTAGAAAATAGCCGTAAAGTGCCTTTCCCAAGGGCACAACGCCATAGCCGAAAGCTGGGATCGAACCCGCAACCTTTAGATTACGAGTCCAACGCCCTAACCACTAGACTACAGCGGCGGATATATACACAGGGACTGGATGTAGAAAAAGGATTCGAGTGCTTATGCCATTATCCTTATGATGGAATTTAAAAAATACATATATCAACGGTGTGAAGGAAAAGCGTGCTCGTGGATTCTCTGACTCTGTGCGCACGTGTGCGTGTCCGTGTACGCACACACGCACGTGTGAGTGTGTGTATGTGATTGCTGACCACAACATTATTCTGATCAGTGTCTGTCATAAAAATATGATGCTCACGACTCTGGTCGATATGAATAAGTCATCAGTATCTCTGCTTGTATAGCATGTCCTTCGTCTCTGTCCTTACCTGGTTGTCTGTCCTTGTTTCACGTCTGTCTCTCTGTCTCACAGCCAGCCCTTGGTACAATCAGTCTTCTTTTGTGGCCATGTATTATAATCTATATGTAGCTTTTACATTTATGTGTAATTTTTATATTTGATTTTATTTTTTATATCATTTCAAAAATAATGATTAAACACTATATTCTTTTTACAGCCACCCAGTGTATATGCAGTTTTATAAATTTTGCCATTCAAAAGGTGCACAGTTGTCTACTCTTTCAAAACACAAAATTGGTTTCAATGTGTGCCTAAGAGGATTCATTTACAAACAGGAACTGGGTTTATAGTTTCATCCCTGTGTGTGTGTGTGTGTGTGTGTGTGTGTGTGTGTGTGTGTGTGTGTGTGTGTGTGTGTGTGTGTGTGTGTGTGTGTGTGTATGTGTGTGTATGTGTGTGTGTGTGTGTCTGTCTGTCTGTCTGTCTGTCTGTCTGTGTGTCTGTGTCTGTGTCTGTGTGTCTGTGTCTGTGCCTGTGTCTCTGTGTGTCTGGGTCTGTGTGTGTGTGTGTATGTGTGTTCTTTCTCAGTCTCCATGTCTGTTTGTGTCAGAATCAACGCTATGTTTATGTCACAGCTTCAGAATAAAGATATTTTCAAGTAAGTGTGCGGCTACCTTAATGGTGGGCAAATGGTTGCACACACAAAATGTTACAATATTTCTGTAAACCTCGGAGCTGTAGCCAAGGAGTAAAGGAAAAGGGGTAAACATACATATTCGTTGAACTAATAGGTGTACAACAACAAACTTATAAATCATTATTTGTCGTAGTCCATTGAGAGAATGATAAAGCGTCTGTGCCCGATTATAAACCTATCAGAACTACGAACACGGTGTCGCAAAACAAAGGTCAAACTATACATCTTTCTTTATGGTTCGTGGGCTACAGATTAGTTCTCTATGTTTTTGTAGTTGATAAGTCGGACTTTTTTGTTCGTCTACAAAAAAGAAATTGAAATATTACATTGACATTTCTAGATTTTTTGCATGTAAGAGATACAGTTTGTTTCTTCACCCCTATCTCAAAATTTAAACAGTATGAAAATAACGTATGTGCTGAGTATAGCACAAACGATATCCGACTATGTTTGAAAACACATTTTTATATGTACCAATTTTTGTATTAAAGATCTTAGTAAACCTGTCAACATTTATATTTGCATTCCATCTGTTGTAAATGTTATTTTATAATGTCAATAAGACAGACAAAAGAATCAGATCTAACAGAAATAAATCTTAGATTAAGTGTTTTACACACACAGCTATGGCATGACCGTTTCACTGGACCAATTTCAAAAACAATCCAAACAGCTGAACCCCTTTTTTTCTAATCTAAGATTCCTGAGGGGTACGAGGGTAGGGGGGGGGTGAGAAGGTGCGAGTGGTATAATAAGCTAACTGGACACAAAACTGAACCCTTCATAGCTAGTTGTTCTCACTAGACTCACACAGCCAAAAGCGCTCTGTGAAAGTTTATTTTCAGAAAGTCTGATGCGTAAGGTCATAAAATTGTATGATATAGAATGTTTCTGCAGGAATCAATATAGCCTGGAAAACGATGTGTGAGTGTGTCACAGAATACATTGCAGCAGTTGAAGGAGTTGTAGAACTGGTCACGTGTACGTCACAGAACACAAGTGGATGTTTACACTGGCTCTGATATACGTGATAAACACTTGAAAAGACACTCCATCAATTTCTTGTAAAAATATTTGTACATTCAATAGGAAGTTGCGTAAGCCTAGCAGTTAAAGCGATAGACTCGTGAGCCGACAGTGAATGGGGGCGCTGGTATAAATTTCAAGTCATGTCAAGTCAAGTGAAAAACACTTTAATCATCCCTGAAGGGCAATCGCAATACTGACAGGCATATTGATACGAATCATAATGAAAAGACACAAGATAGCTACATTTCATATTTCTGCTGAGGTGCCAGTTTGAGAGAAATAACACTCTACGTGCTGACTTCATTCGCTGAAATCCTTTTGGTAATACGATTAACCTAAGTCCCGTATGAAAACGTACGTAAATCTTGCACACGCGTTTAAAAATCATTTACTGTTTGAAGAATGGAATGTTAGCTGTGCCCCTGCGGTTTACGGACACGGAAATACCCAGCATGCACCCGGCAACTAGGAGAAGAGTATGTTTCAGCAAACACAACTTGTCTCAGATACACTGCCTAACCAGTCAGTGCACTACCTCAACATTCTCTAAAGAGATCAGACAAAAGTCAGGCCCACTGGTTGTCAATGCAAATAGTTTGTTGTATACATTTAGCACATTGTTGATTTATCCTACGTGTTTAAGAATAGACAGAACATAGAAAAATAATTCTCGAAAAGGAAACAACCGCTTGTCCTACGAATCTTTGTCAAAGTAAAGTTCATTGTCAGTTTCCCAAATCTCTGAATCGTCTGAAACTTCCTTGAATGTGAACAAGTGCATGACTGTAACAGCACAATTGATCCAGCTGACAGAGCTACACATCCATCCAGCCCCGCAAAACAAAACCTGTCAGGATGTCAGCAACCCCAGGACAAAAACCAGACCCTAACAGCATTGACTGCAGATCTGTTCACTTTAGCAAGGGTTTTTTTTTTCCATCGACTGCTGAACTCTGGCCTGTCTCTGATGCTGCTGCTCACATTGACATCATTGTCATTTCTTTTCGTTTTGCATCCTTTGTCCCGTATAGAAACAAGGCTAGTTTCCCAGTTTAGATTAGTTAAGGGGGAAGACCTTACCACGTCAATATTGTCACGCCACTAACAAGACCGAATTAGACAAATCCTAAATCCACTGAGCCAGACGTTCCTCTTTATTCCTGGTCGAAGCAAGCCCACGCAGTCATTGAACAGAATTTCTGAACTCTGCGGAAAACCCCCAGTCCCCCTATCCTGGTAATCCCCTTGTCACCACCACACCACCACCACCACCACCACCACCACTTGTACACTCCTTGCCCTGCTGTTTTGACGGCAAGCAGAGTGAGTGGTGTGGACAGACTGAAAAAGAGGGAGTACAGGGAGGAAGAGAGTGTCTTGATGCTGTTTTTTTCTCTCTCCACAGGCCAGAGAAATGTAAAGCTGTTACCTCGCCTAGCACTTTTATACCAGGTCCCTTAACGAAATTTGGCCAGTGGGAAATGAGTCAAAGTTGTAGCAATTTGTGAAAACGTTTGTTATGTTCCAAGGGATGCAAATTGGACGTCTTGTCCTCAAGGCTTTTTCAGCCTGTTCAGGCTGTTGTGAAAGATGGGAGGAATGGTTTGGAATAGACAACTGATCTTGCCGGGAAAGCGGCTCTGGAGCGTTTTTTATTTCGTTCCATCTGCATACACTGCTGCTGTGTGGACTTTTTAGGGGGGCTTGTCTGGCTACGAATGACTACTGAATATAGATATGGCACTGCTACATTATGTTTTAAAAAGCTACTTGCGGATTTTTTAATGTAAAGTTTGTTCCTTCTGAGTTAACGAGGTTTCTTAGAAGTGTGTCAGTGCTGGCTTCTAAGGACAAGCATGATAACTAGGTTTTTTCTTTCTTTTGGGGTGGGGGGAGGTGCTGGTTTTTATATCATGAGGAGAAACAGGATGAAAAGGAAGATGATGATAAGTAATTACCGTGTTTTGACATAGTTGTGATGTTTACACACCGGATTAGGAAGTCTGCATTTCATTTTATGCAAAGAAGCCGGAGCATACATTTATTTTGTGTTATAAGAAAGTGTCAGATGCAAGACTTTGGCTTCATACAGCATCAATGTATCTGTTGCTTTCAAATATACAGTACCCACATGCTGTTCTGATTTTTTACCCCACCAAAATACAGTTTTTAGCATACCCACATGCTAGAAATCGTCAAAGTTTTGTTGCATTATAACACTATGTCTCAAATGATGTGATTTAATGTATGGTAATATCAAGAGATTGAAAAAAAGATATTTCAGAAGTAATAAATGTTAATACCTTGAAGGTCTTGTAATATTCCTGAGAGAAAATTTCAAAAATAATTCAGCGGCAGAACTTTACATACTAAACTGACCAGGCCATTTAGGCATACAGTACCATAGACACCAAAACCCCCATCAAAATACACCCCAGTGTCAGCAAGCAGACTAGAGGGGGAAAAAACAAGCCATTAAAACATTGACCAGAGATCATCAGCCTCCAGCAGGGATTCTGGTCTATCGACTGGTAGACCCTGCCCATTAGCCGCCTGTTTGAACTGACAGCATCGTCCTTTCTTCTCTGTTGTATTAAAAAAAAAACGATCTCTTTGCCAGAGCCACGTGAGAAGGACGCCTTTTTGATTTTAATGATTCCTTGTGCCACTAACAAGGAAAGATTAAGACAACCCCTGACATCGATATGAAGTCAGACACCTTCTTCTTCAATTCAAGGTCAAGTGTAGTTCAAAGAGTCACTGTCCATCTGTTTTAGGATTTTATTTTGAATAAAAGGAGAAGAAACAAAGAAAACAAAAGAAGGAAAGAGAGGAAGACAGACAACATGAAAGTAAGGAAAGGAGAAAGATAAAACTATAAGAAACTAAGAAAAGAAACTAAGAAAAAAAAGACAAGGGAAGAAAGAAACAACTAAACAAAACAGGCTCTTTAGTCGCTGTACAACTTAGCACCTACCTACCAATTCCCTAGCCGAAATGAATGCCAATGACATTACTGCAACATGTGAATGCGTTCATGCCATCCTTAAAATTGCATGTTGAAGGTCTGTTTGCATTTTAGCATGCTCTGGCCATTATCAAAGAGGCAGAAATGGCGGCAAATAAAACACAGCACACCAGAGAGCAGTTGCTGGAATTTCTTGGTTCTGCTCCATCCACGTGCGCTGACATTCAAGATGATGTATCAAGAGTGTTTCGATAAACATCCTCTTGCCATAAGCCAAACAGCACATATCTGCCAAGTTTAAGATGCGTTTTGCTGGTTTCCGTAATGTCGTTTTGCTTGTAGTTGTCCATTTTTATTGACGTTGTGCTAAATATATATATAGCCTATGCCTACCAACATCTGATTCGATTAGGCTTTTTGCTTCTTTTTTTTTGCAGTGTGCTAATCTGTTTCTTCATCTGCTGTTGCTGCTGCTTCTTTTTCTTCTCTTTCTTCTCTTTTTTTTTGGTTTCTTGTTGTTGTTGTTGTTGTTGTTGTGTTCTTCTTCTTCTTCTTCTTCTTCTTCTTCTTCTTCTTCTTCTCTTCTTCTTCTTCTTCTTCTTCTTCTTCTTCTTCTTCTTCTTCTTCTTCTTCTTCTTCTTCTTCTTTTTTCTCCTCCTGCGCCTTCTTCCCTCTTCCTCCTCCTCCACTTTAACATTGCCCCCTCCTCCTCCTCTTTTTTCTTTTCCTGTCGCTTCCCCTTTACCTTCTCATCTTGTTATTCTCTCTGTTTGTTCTCCTTCTTCCTTTCTTTTTTAGCTCTGTCTGTTTCCTTCCATCCTCCTCGTTCTTTTTGTACTCTTTTTTTTTCCTGAAACACAGTCTATTCTGTACCTTTTCTTTTTTCTTAAAAACAGTCTATTTCTCGAAATGTTTTGCTCGTTCAAATAATACCAGTCTTTCCACTCTTAGGCAGCATAGTTTCAACATAGTTTCTCTTCGAGATTTTAGGTCATGTTAAGATTATAAGATTGACGGCAGTGGAGCGCTTGCCTGGATGTTAGCAATTCTAGAAAATTAAAATTTTGCTTCACGTGTGATTATTCTATATATTGATTTTGTCAGTAAATTGGCTTACCTGACATACTTCATCTCTCGCAACAATAACGCAACTTTAGAACATTTATTTATGTTTTTATTTATGCGTTTATATATCTATGCATCTATTTATTTATCTGTTTGTTAAATTTTATTCTATTCATCTATTTGTTTATTTTTTTATTTTGTCTATTTATTCTTTTAGAGCAAGGATAATGAATAAGCAATCATGTGCTTTTCAGACCCATTCCACGATGTATGCACACATTAAAGATTTACTTTGATTCTAATGCATAAATGACAATTGTTAAAAGAGATACCCAGCTCTCCAAGAACATAAGTCTGTCTGTTACAGGACTTATCAGTATGAACGTGTTCATGATTATGCGGATTAAATTTTTAAGGTCTGGAAAATGGCTGTCTGTGTCTGTGATATTTTTTAGTTTATTTTATTTACATATTGAAACTGTTTTAATTATACTTGCTTGTAGCTCACGTAAATTTCTCGCCGCCCTTTTTGGGAGAGTAAAGATTTCGTATTCGTGTATCAAGACCGTGTACACAAAACGAAAGCAGCAGGAGTGTCAGCAGGCTAAGAACACAAAGCAGAGCATGAAGGCATTGACCACAGCTCGCCACTCTGCAGCAGAGAGAGGCATCAAGTCTATCGACTGACAGATTCTGGCATGCCTCTACGGCTGTTTCACTTGACAGCAACATCTTTATTTCTGTGCTATGTATATGACTAAAAGCTTTCAGTAGGATGGTTATAAGTGAACGATTTCTAGTTAATTTTTTTTTAAAACAAATATTTCTCTACCGCTAACAGAAAGGATCTGTGGTCTAGAAAAACGCACCTGGTTAGTAAGCTAAAAGTCCGTATTCGATCCCCGTTTGTGCCTAAAACTTTTCTCCATCCAATAGAACGTGAATGGTGGTCAGGGTGCTAGTCTTTCAGGTACAACGATAAACCGAGGTTCCGTGTGCAAAAGCTATTCAGTGTACGTAAAAGAACCCATTAAAAACTGAACAAAAGAGTTGTCGCTGTCAAAATTCTAAGGAAAAGAAAGACTCTGAGAGGGAAAAAATACACATGCAGACAGGAAAAAAGAAAAAAAGTAATAGGTGACGGTACTCTGGCGGCGAGGCGCTCTCCCAGGGGAGAGCAGACCGAATTTCACGCAGAGAAACCCTCTGTGAACTAAAGTGGTTTTACAAATATAAATACACACAACTCTCAATTTTGCCCGAACCCAGATACCTAATTTCAGTTAAGGTTATATTTGCAGTCGCAGAACAGTTATGTTGAACTATCTAGAAAAAAAAGAAAGATCCCACCACTTTAGTCTTCCAAACTTCCCGACTATTAAAGCCTACAGACGTTGCTGCTACTACCACCACCGCTCTGAAGATACGAAAACAAAAAAAAAAGCAACTGAACTAAAGAAAGAGGAGTAGGGTAAGAGGACAGAGGAGGATTTTACGCTTTCGTTTTTATAAAGGCAAGGAATTGGTGAAGCTTATTGCCTCTCCTGCCTTGCCCCCGCTCAGCACTTTTATGGCAGGTTCCCTAACAAAATTTAGCCACAGGGAAATGAATCAAAGTCGATGCAATTTGTGAAAACGTTTGTGATGTTACAGGCGATGCCATTTGGTCGCCAGTCCTCTTAGATTGTCCAGGCGGCTGAGACAGTTGTGGAAGTGAGGAGAAAGGGTGGAGAATACTGCTAAGGATGTTGGCAATGACAGAGGGAAACACACTTCATCTTCCTCTATGTTCACGCGTCTTTATTTTATGGGCCTGTAAAGGATTTGTTCTGGCATATATGGCGAATTGTTCTTGTAAGGGTGATGGTTTTGGTACGTCACGTTGACTATCATATCGGTTGTGGTTTTGTTGAAACATTTGTATGGCACTGGATGTTGATTGATTTGGATTTAAAACTGGCATGAAACATATAACTATAACCATTAAGTTACTGTAATGAACATTTTTCGAAATATCTGGCCAGTTCTTTACCTCAAATTATTATCATTTAATATTTTATTTTACTAGTGCTGCTTTGGTTTCTTCAAGCTAAACATCATACTATTATAAACATTTAGTTCATTAGCAAATTACTCTAGCTTTGAGCAAAAAAAAAACCTAGAAGACCACGGAAATGGTCCTGCTATACATATTATTTGTGTGTACTCTTTTACACAGATATGCACGTGATTCACACACATACACACATACACACACACGCACACACGCACACACGCACACACACACACACACACAAACATACAACACTCACCACTCACTCACTCACTCAAATCACTCTCATAGAATAAAACACTACAGGGAAGAGGCTGGTGAACAAAGGCTGGATGTGTCTAAGACAAAGAGATTGGAACATCAGAATATAAGAACACACACCCACAGTGACGGCGAAGCAGTCAGAGGGACAAGAATATTGATGATTTATTTATACACTCCAACAGGATTGGTGAACGCTATATGATACATGCATACACACACACTGGTCACAGTAATGATGTGGCCAGCTATTCACCGCACACACACAGACACAGACAAACCGATACATAGACATACAGACATACAGACCCAAGCACAGACAAACAGACATATGTACAAACAGACAGACATACATTCAGGCAAACAGCACACACCCACACTATACACTCATGTCTCATTATCTCTATCTCTCCTCTTATATTGATGTACTTATTTGTGTATGTATGCATTTATTTATGCATGCATGCTAGGACGCTGTGGTGTGTATGTATGTGTGTATGTATATGTATGTAATGTATGTATGTATGTATGTATGTATGTATGTATGTATGTATGTATGTATGTATGTATGTATGTAATGTATGTATGTATGTATGTATATGTATATATATATATATATATATATATATATATATATATAATATATATATAATGTTTGTGTGTGTGTGTGTTGTGTTGTTGTGTGTTGTTGTTGTGTTGTAGTATGTATGTATTATATTTATGCATATACATATGTACATATCTATCTGTCTACCTGTCTGTCTGTCCCTCTCTCTTTCTCTCTCTTTACTTTTATATATAAGGCACATGTGAAAGAAAGAAAAAAAAGAAAAGCTAACAAGAGAGATAAAACATCAGATTGACAAACGCCCAGTACATTAATACTTGATTCGTACATGGCATCAGCATTAATTAACACTCTGTATCATGTACACTGATCAAGGTTAGAAGGTGCTCAACCATTAATCACTCTCACACAGTCAGGCAGACAGACAGACAGAGACAGACATATGCACGCAAGCACGCACGCACGTAAGCACGCACACACGCACGCACGCACGCACGCACGCACGCACGCACGCACGCACGCACGCACGCACCACACACACACACACACACACACACACACACACACACACACACACACACGAATAGGCCACTTGACGAGTTGGTATCAGATAACAATATTTTATTAAGCTGTGTGCACACGAGTACTGGACGTGAAAAAGCAACAGAATTTAAAACATTCTCTCTCTCTCTGTCTCTCTCTGTCTCTCTCTGTCTCTCTCTGTCTCTCTCTGCTCTCTCTCTGTCTCTCTCTGTCTCTCTCTGTCTCTCTCTGTCTCTCTCTGTCTCTCTCTGTCTCTCTCTCTCTCTCTCTCTCTCTCTCTCTCTCTCTCTCTCTCTCTCTCTCTCTCTCTCTCTCTCTCTCTCTCTCTCCCCCTCTCTCTCAATATGAGCTTTATTTTCAAGACATGAAATCAGAATTTGCAGTTATATTCGCAATGAAATGAATCTTACTTGTTAACAGGTGGGCTTGGAAGACATTCATTGCATTTTCATGTTTATTTGAAAATCATTGCATATTGGCTAAAAGGGCTCATATGGGTAAAAATTACAAGCTATTGTATGAATTGAATGAGAGATGAAATATAATATGGGTTAGTAGGGGGCAAATGTGTTGCAATGTTTCATTTGTTTGGCCTAATCAGTGTTTGGTGTGTCAATAGTGTTTTGGCCTCCTTTAAACAACGTGTTATAGATTGTAGATGGCAAAATAAGAAGAACCGTGTTCAAAACTACGGTAGATCTCTTTGCATAAACTGTTTGATACAATTCACCCCATTGAAAGATATGTAGAGATGAATATGTATAAGATTCTAAGGTGTGTTTTGACCAAGTTTCCATTTGGGGTCACGGATATAATAGTGCATGATCAAAGATATAACAAAAAAATGGCAGAAATGTCACGTTTCTTATATGTAACTAAATAGGGAAGATAAGATAAGGTAGAGTTTCTTTTCTGTTGCCCAGCACTTGAAGACTTAAGGACAGAATACATTCTTTCTAGGTTTCCCAAGAGACCAGAAATAATTCCGTTAGTCATACTTTTGTCCTCTACCACTGAAAATACTATTCAAAGTGTTCCTCTGTACCTGTCAAAGTTTGTTCAAACGAAGAGAAAAATAATAATGTTAAAATTTCACTTTAAATTGAAAACAATGTTACGTATGTGTTAGAGGTATAGGACCTAAGTGTGCAATGTACGACCAATACCAGTGGTGTATACCCATTCAAATGGGGCCATGGTCTTTTCTTGAATAAATTGTCATTGTCATTGCATTGCCATTACATTGTCATTCCCCACCTTCTCTCCCACATTAAATATGGGATGCTCTCTCTCTCCTCTCTCTCTCATCTCTCTCTCTCTCTCTCATCCTCTCACTCTCTCTCTCTCTCTCATCTCTCTCTCTCTCTTCTCTCTCATCTCTCTCTCTCTCTCATCTCTCACCTCTCTCTCTCTCTCTCTCTCTCTCTCTCTCATCCTCTCTCTCTCACTCTCTCATGCGACGGCAAACCGAAATCCTGTCTGCGTACGCACGCAGAACCACTTGTGCACACGTTACAACCTGTCCCGCCTTTCGGCAAACTCTACCATTTGTGCCGATAGGAACGAATGAAAAACAATATATACAACTGAATACTCACGATGACTTGATGTAAACAGAAAAAAACAACTTGTGATCATGTCATTA
The DNA here is from genome assembly GCA_030674155.1 of Stramonita haemastoma. NCBI lineage: Eukaryota > Metazoa > Mollusca > Gastropoda > Neogastropoda > Muricidae > Stramonita > Stramonita haemastoma. The sequence goes on along the minus strand of CM060328.1, from coordinate 37,900,793 downwards.
TGCCCGAAAGAAAAAGTATTTTAAAAATCTGTAATACAAAAGAAAACCAAAAACATAAAAAACTGATAAAAAATAAACAGCTCTGTAGCATAAAGAGATAGAGAAAAAAACACAACAGGAAACGATAGTGGAAAGTAATTAGACGACACAGAGGATATGAATAGTTTATGGATACATTCCAACAGGATCTATGAACACAATATCATACACACTGACTGGAGTAACAACGTGATCGATTGTTGATCACACACACCACACACACACACACACACACACACACACACACACACACACACACACACACACACACATACACGCACGCACGCACACCCACACGCACACACATACACACACATACACACACGTACGCACACACACACACACACACACACACACACACACCAGACGCACGCACGCACACACACACACATGCATGCACACAGGCAGACAAACAGACAGGGGCAGAAACAGAGAGGGAAGCAGACAGACAAGGACTTCAGAGAGATAAAGAGACAGAGACGTAGAGGAATGAACAGAAAAAGAGAGAGAGAGAGAGAGAGAGAGAGAGAGAGAGAGAGAGAGAGAGAGAAGAGAGAGAGAGAGAGAGAGAGAGAGAGAGAGAGAGAGAGAGAGAGACAGACAGACAGACAGACAGACAGACAGACAGACAGACAGACAGACAGACAGACAGACAGAGACAGACAGGCAGACAGACAGACATACAAACAGACAGACAGACAGACAGACAGAAAAAGATAGACAGAGAGAAGGGGGAACATGAACTGAATAAAGCTTATAGAATGGCGAATAGAGGAACCGAGAGACAGTCATATGATTGGATCTAATTGGATACATTATTCATTAAGATTTCTGTGAAAGCGTACATGAACACGATACAGAACCGATTAATTATAAACAAGTACAGAAAGTGTGCACACACACATACAAACATACACCACATACATATATTACACACATGCACAACATAACACACAATTACACGCCCTTATACACACACCCACACACATACACACACATACACAATATACACATACACGCACACACACGCACACACACAAACACACACAACACACACAACACACACACGACATCCCCCCTTCACACACACACAGACAGATAACACACACACACACGTACACACCACCATCACACACACAGACACACACACACACACACACACAAACACACACACAAAACAACACACAAACAAACTCACACACAAATGCACACACATTGACTATTTCATTGAGTGACTGACCGATCAACTCACATACAGAAGACAGAAAGAAAAACAGAAAAAGAAGAGTTTGGAGAGAGAAATAACCAAAATCTGTGTGTGTATGTTGTGTGTTTGTGTGGTATGTGTGTGTTGTATGTATGTCGTTGCGTTGTGTGTATGTGTGTGTTGTGTTTGCTGTGTGTATGTGTGTGATGTGTGTGTGTGTGTGGTTTTGATTTGTGTGTGTGTATGTGTTTCTTTAGGAATGTCCTCTACGTCTTGAGTTTGCCATGGAATTCTGGCAGTATGACTGCCATGGGAGATGATAGTTTGACAGGCAGGACATAAATGAGTAGCCCCATGTCCCTCGTATCTCTCAGCCAATTGCTACACCCTCGCTGACACACACTGAGTGCTCCAGCTCGGTTGGTGCAATACTATACTCGATTTCAACTCTCTGTGTAAAATAAAAAAAAAAAAAGAATAAAAAAATGGAAAACACTAAGACAAAAACAGAAATAAGACTTAGAAAATAAATCATTAGAAATCACCATTTTTTACATTGTTTTTTCTGGGGGGGGGGGGGAATCCTCGGCTCAAGTTCCAAGGTTCAGCAATGTTTATACTTTGTGTACGCGACCCCTTGTCCATTATTAAGGTAACCGCATTTGACATCGAATATAATGTCTAAACACAACACCAATGTGCATGTGTTTGGGTTTTTCTTGTTTATTTTGGTTTTGTGATCCGTGCCTAACTGCACGCAATGGTTTGACTTCTTCAAATGACAGAATGCGTTTTAACGTCTCAAAATTTTATTCACACTCCCATAAAAGTCCAACAGATGAGACTAGTATACCTAGGTACCTTGTGTGAACGCACCAGAACATCTTGTCACACGTTAAAACCTGTTCTAATTTTTGAAAAGAGTAGGATATTTGTACAGGGAAGACAGTTTTATATATACTGATGGCAAAGCTTGGATATTATTCATGACAATAGAATGCGTGCCAACTTGATCGTGAGCAAAAATGGTCGCACACGCCAAAAGAATATCTCACTCTTGGTGAACCTCGGAGAGGAAAAACACAACAAAAATATGCAAAGGACTTGCAGGAGAATAGGTTAAAAATCTTAATCACTCTACAGTAAAAAAAAAAAAAAAAAAAAAAAAAAAAAAAAAAAAAAAATCCTGCTCTCCCAATAGCCACTTCTGAAAAATTAGGGCCTATACTTTCTGGGGTACCTGGAATTCTCTTGTTTCTAGATGTCAACCCACTAAACAAACAGCAGCACCAAACTTGCACTTAGTGTTTACTTTTCAAAACCATATTATTTTGGAGATGCTAGGCATTCTCTCTCTCTCTCTCTCTCTCTCTCTCTCTCTCTCTCTCTCTCTCTCTCTCTCTCTCCTCTCTCTCTCTCCTCTCTCTCTCTCTCTCTCTCTCTCTCTCTCTCTCTCTCTCTCTCTCTCTCTCTCTCTTTGTGTGTACATGCGTGTGCGTGTGCCCTCGTGTGTGTGGTGTGTGTGTGGTGTGTGTGTGTGTGTGTGTGTGGTGTGTGTGTGTGTGTGCGGGTGCGTGTGGGTGCGTGCGTGCGTGCGTGCGTGTTTGCGCATACGTTTTTGATTAAGTTCATATTTTGAACTTTATTCAGAACTTTTGATACACAGTTTGACGTGGACACAATCAATAATAAGTATTATCTTCTATGTAGGTCGATCTTCAGTAAAACATGATTATCTATGTGTATAATTATATATCTCTCTCAATTCTATTATATTTCATTTATATATATATATATATATACATATATATATATATATACATATACCTGTATATATATATATATATATATATATAGATATGCATATACAATATATATATATACATATATATATACATATATATATATATATATATATATATATATATATATATATATATATGTTGTGTGTGTTGTGTGTGTGTGTGTGTGTGTTGTGTGTGTGTGTGTGTGTGTGTGTGTGTGTGTGTGTTCAAAGAGACCTACAATCTGCCTTTGCCAGACAAAAAACAAGAAAAGAAAAAATCAAATTTCGCACAATACAACCGATTCCGTCTGTTCTTCCTTTCTTTTTTTTCATGAGTTTTTTTATCTCTCCTTTTTTTTCTATCTGTTGCGATGAGAGACTGGTGTTAAATTCAAGAATCTTGTTCTGAACATTTGAATAACACGACAGCTTTATGCCTTTTGTTCTTCTGTCCCTCCTCCTTGAAATTGGCGATGATTTATGGGGTGACGGCATCAAAAGTTCTTACTACAGTTCTTTCCCCTTGAGATCTTCAACATCTGTCTGAGAAAGAAAGAAAGAAAGAAAAGAGATAGAGGAAGAAGAGGGAAAGAGAGAAAAAGAGACAGGGACGCAGAGACACAGAGAGGGAGAGAGGGATGGAGAGTGAGATAGAGTGAGATAGAGAGAGAGAGAAAGAGACAGAGACACAGAGACAGAGACAGGGACAAAGGAATAGAGATAAAGACAGACAGACAGAGACACACAGACACATAGAGACAGGGAGACACAGAACGACACAGAGAAAGAGAGAGTCAGAGAGAGACAGAGAGAGTGACAGAGAGACAGAGAACTAGAAAGACACAGAGGGAAACAGAGAAAGACACAGAGGGAGACAGAGATGCAGAGACATAGACACAGAATGAGAGACAGGGAGAGAGACAACGAGAGAGGCAGAGAGAGCGACAGACAGAGACAGAGACAGAGACAGAGACCCATATAGAGACAGACAGATAGACAGACAGGAGACAGACAGACAGATGGAAAGACTGGAGGGGTGGGAGGGAGAAAGGTGACAGAAAGAAACAGAGACATGGACAGATAGACGGATATACATACAGACAAGTCTGACAGACAGAACAGATAGACAGATAGAAAAAACAGATAGACAGACAGACAGACAGCAGACAGAGTGGGCTTGCATTGTCTCAGAGGGAATACGTTAAAACCTGTTCCGCTTTTCAAAAGAGTAGGATATTCATTTTGTACAGGGAAGACAGTTTTATATATACTGATCGCATGCTTGGATATTATTCACGACAATAGAATGCGTGCCAACTTGATCGTGAGCAAAAAAAAATGGTCGCACACGCCAAAAGAATATCTCACTCTTGGTGAACCTCGGAGGAGGAAAAACATAACCCAAAAAATGTCAAAGGACTTGCAGGAGAATAGTTTAAAACTCCTGATGACTACAGTAAAAAAAAAAATCCTGCTCTACCAATAGCCACTTCTGAAAAATTAGGGCCTACACTTTCTGTTGGTACCTGGAATTCTCTTTGTTTCTAGATGTCAATGCACTTAACAAACAGCAGCACCAAACTTGCACTTAGTGTTTATTTTTCAAAACCATATTTGGAGATGCTAAGGACTCTCTCTCTCTCTCTCTCTCTCTCTCTCTCCCTCTCTCTCTCTCTCTCTCTCCTCTCTCTCTCTCTCTCTCTCTCTCTCTCTCTCTCTCTCTCTCTCTCCTCTCTCTCTCTCTCTTTCTCTTTGTGTGTGCATGCGTGCGCGCGAGCCCTCGTGTGTGTGTGTGTGTGTGTGTGTGTGTGTGTGTGTGTGTGTGTGTGTGTGTGTGTGTGTGTGTGTGTGTGTGTGTGGTGTATGTGTGTGTGTGCGCCGGTGCGTGCGTGTGCGTGCGTGTTTGCGCGTACGTTTTTGATTAAGTTCATATTTTGAACTTTATTCAGAACTGTTGATACACAATTTGACGTGGACAAAATCAAGACTAAGTATTACCTTCTATGTAGGTCGATCTTCAGTAAAACATGATTATATATAATATATATATATATATATATATATATATATATATATATATATATATATATATTATCTCAATTCATGTTATATCATATTTTACTATATATATATACATATACATATATATATATATACATATATATATATATATGTATATATATATATATGTATATATATATATATATATATATATATATATATATATATATATATATATATTTAAAGAGACCTACACTCTGCCCTTGCCAGACAAAAACAAGAAAAGAAAATCAAATTTCGCACAATACAACCGATTCCGTCTGTTCTTCCTTTCTTTTTGTTCTTGTTTTTTTCTCCCCTTTTTTTTCTTTCTGTTGCGATGAGAGACTGGTGTTAAATTCAAGAATCTTGTTCTGAACATTTGAATAACACGACATCTTTATGCCTTTTGTTCTTCTGTCCCTCCTCCTTGAAATTGGCGATGATTTATGGGGTGACGGCATCAAAAGTTCTTACTACAGTTCTTTCCCCTTGAGATCTTCAACATCTGTCTGAGAAAGAAAGAAAGAAAGAAAGAAAGAAAGAAAGAAAGAAAGAAAGAAAAAGAAAGAAAGAAAGAAAGAAAGAAAGAAAGAAAGAAAGAAAAGAGATAGAGAGGGAGATGGAGGAAGAAGAGGGAAAGAGAGAAAAAGAGACAGAGACGCAGAGACACAGAGAGGGAGAGAGGGATGGAGAATGAGATAGAGTGAGATAGAGAGAGAGAGATAGAGACAGAGACAGAGACACAGAGACAGAGACAGAGGAATAGAGAGAAAGACAGACAGACAGAGACACACAGACACATAGAGACAGGGAGACACAGAAAGACAGAAAGACAGAGAGACAGAGAGAGTAAAGAGAGACAGAGAGAGTGACAGAGAGACAGAGAAAGACAGACGGAGACAGAGAAAGACACAGAGGGAGATAGAGATACAGAGACATAGACACAGAATGAGAGACAGGGAGAGAGACAACGAGAGAGGCAGAGAGAGCGACAGACAGAGACAGAGACAGAAAGAGACAGGACACCAGATAGAGACAGACAGACAGACAGATAGATAAACGACAGGCAGACAGACAGACAGATGGAAAGACTGAAGGGGTAGGAGGGAGAAAGGTGATATAAAGAAATAGAGACATGGACAGATAGACGGATATACATACAGACAAGTCTGACATACAGACAGACAGACAGACAGACAGACAGATAGACAAACAGATAGATAGACAGATAGACAACAGACAGACAGGCAGACAGAGTGGGCTTGCATTGTCTCAGAGGGAAGTTTAAGATTAGCACAATGCATTAGTTCCGCATGTCTCTCCCATTATTTATACATGCCTAACTCCCCCTTTAAATGCAAAATGCTCGTACAAGTGCATGCATGTGTGCATGCGTGTCTGTGCGTATTTTACGCAAACTCGATTGTGTGTGTGTGTGTGTGTGTGTGTGTGTGTGTGTGTGTGTGTGTGTGTGTGTGTGTGTGTGTGTGTGTGTGTGTGTGTGGTGTGTGTGTGCGTGCGTGCTGTGGTGTGTTGTGTGTGTGTGTGTGTGTGTGCACACGTGCGTGTGTGTGTATGTGTGTGCGTGCGTGCGTGTGTGTGTTATTGTGTGGTGCGTGCGCACTTGCGCATTTGAGAGCGTTCTCACCAGCATGAATGTAAATGCATAATTAAAATCTCGAGTTCATACGAGTAGAGACTCCAAGGTGATAAACATGTCCAGTTTCTAGAGAAACAAGTACAACAAACTTTCAAACCAGGCAACCTCGTACCACAAAATTGATGACGATTTTTGTTCTTTCGTTATCGTTGTTGCCATCGTTGTTTTTGAACTCAAATACTTTCATCCTAAGACTCTGTACAATAAAAGCTATACATATTTTGATTTAAAAAATCTTTGTTGTTAAATTCGCGTAGTTTGGGGCGCTTGTTCTTCTTATCTTTATTTTTAATGTTTTATTTTGAGGATAATGGAATAAGCACTCATCTGCTTTTCTACCTCTAGTCTCGGTGTGTTTACAGTTTTGTAAAGTTTGTGATCCAACTTAGCATTAGGTACATCGCTATTTTGTAATCTGTTTGATATTCAGAATTCTAATATAGGAGGGCCAGCATACGTTTCAAAATGTACTACTTACTAACAATGAATTCGTGTTGGGGGAAAATGTTGGACACCTACAGCTGGTGCACTCGGTATGAAATGAAGATGATAATCATACTGTTATTGTGAGTCAGAATGAAATGGTTCAACACTTTGCTGTTATTGTGGAGGTGATGGAGTCTAAAGGCATAATGTGTGAAGTGCTTAATCTCTCATTCATAGAAATTTCGTTTTTGGCTAATGATTTGTAAGCGTTAAAAGAATAATATTTTTTTACAAACTGTTTTGCCTTGCAAATTCGCCGTGTTTCTGTCTGCATTTCGTTTATTCTCTTTGACTGTTTTGTCTGTAGCTGTGTTTATGTGTGTGTGTGTGTGTGTGTGTGTGTGTGTGTGTGTGTGTGTGTGTGTGTGTGTGTGTGTGTGTGTGGTGTGTGTGTGTGTTGTGTATGTCTGTCTGTGACTATTTCTGTTTCTCTCATATAGACAGAAAGGAAGGCAGATAAATAAACAGGAACATGGAGAACACACATACATACACACATGCGCGCG
>CM060328.1:37883066-37885566 GCA_030674155.1 Stramonita haemastoma | reverse complement strand
GTCAACTTTATTTAATGACTATGTAATATTCACTTCAAAAGCAAAGAAGCTATCCCATCATGGAAGATACTCTGGTGGAGTAATTGTAATGATAAGAAAATCTTTTGCTGATTCTATTACACGCATCCAGGTAGAACAAGAAAATACAGTAGTTTTGCAAATAGATAGACACCTCTTTTCCACAGAGAAGAACATAATTATGATTTGTTCATATATACCACCTTGTGACTCTTTGTTCTGGAGGTCACAACATGGCGTATATGGAATTGAATTATTAGATCAATGCCTAGCAGATATATATGAACAGCATGGCGATTTTTTTGTTTTGCTTAGTGGAGATTTAAATGCAAGAACTGCAATGGAAAACTATAGCTTTAACGGAGATAACAGTGATTTTGAACAAATGTTGATTTCTGACTACAGTCCTTATCCAAGGAAATCTCAAGATGATACCATAAACAACTTTGGAGAACAATTAATTGAACTGTGTAACATGCATGACTGTGTAATATTAAATGGCCTTAGTGAGCCAGGCTTTGATGATAATTGTACATTTATAGGACATTCTGGTGAAAGTATGGTAGATTATTTTATTGTATCTGTAGAACTTTATTCATCTGTTCATATTTCAGCTTTAGAGGTAGAGAGCATTGTAGAGTCAGACCATTTGCCTGTAAGTATGAAAGTAGTAATAGGGGACAATCAGAAAGGGGGATATATTGAAGAAAAACAAAATGAAAATAAAGTATATGAAAAGTGCATTTGGAATGAAACATACAAAGATGAGTTTGTTAAATCATGGGAGAGCAAAGATATTCAAAACAAAATGTTGATAGCTGTAAAGGATTTAGAAAGAGATGTGGACAGTGCCCTTGAAATATTTGTACATTGTCTGAAAGAAGCTAGCAGGTGTATGGTTAAGAAAACTGGTTTCAACAAAAAGACAAGGTCAGCATGGTTTGATGACGAGTGTAAAAACGTGAAAAAAGAAACTAGAAGAAAACTTAATAATTTTCGATTTACCAGGAATGAGGAAGATAGAATTATATATGTAGAAGCTAGAAAGAGATATAAACAGTTGCTAAAAGCTAAGAAACTCACTTATAACAGACAACAAACTGAAAGGCTAGCAAATGAGGTTAACAGTCCTACTTTTTGGAAGGAATTGAGAAGGTTGGGTCTGGGAAATAAGAAAAGAGTTACAAACAACATTACTACAGATGATTGGTTTAACCACTTTAGAAAAGTCTTCCAGGGTAATAATGATGAATGTAGTGAGGATTTTGATATAGTAAGCGATGTATCTGAGGAAATAGACCACGTGTTAAATAAAAAGATAACAGAAGTAGAAGTTACAAATGCTATTGGAAAACTGAAAAACAATAAAGCAAGTGGTATTGATGAAATATCTGCAGAAATGCTAAAAAATGGCGGTGCAAATGTCAATTTATTTCTAGTAAGGCTATTTAATGTAATCTTTGACCAAGGCATATACCCACAAGAATGGTCCAAAGCCATAATCATTCCTTTGTATAAGAAAGGAGATCCTGAGGATGTTGACAACTATAGAGGTGTGTCTCTTCTAAGTATAGTATCTAAATGTTACACTACAATTTTGAATGCTCGGTTGTATGAATGGTTAGAAAGCAATAACTTCATTTCAGAATGTCAGGCAGGTTTTCGGCAAATGTATTCCACAACTGATCATATATTTACATTGTATGCTACTATTCAGAACTATATGGCTAAAAAAGGAAGAAAATTATATGTTGCTTTTGTGGATTTTAAAAAGGCCTTTGACTCAGTGGATCACAATAGGTTGTTATGTTACATCAAGGACCAAGGTGTAAAGGGTAAGTTTTTTGCATCACTCAGAGCCATGTATAAATCATTATCAGCATGTATTCGAGCAAATTTTGAATTAACTGATGTGTTCCAAACACCTATGGGAGTTAGACAAGGTTGTGTTCTAAGCCCCACATTGTTTTCTATGTTTATTAATCAGTTAGCAAACGTTATGTCTGAAAAAGGTAAGCATGGGGCTCAAATGTTTCCAGATATTTTTGAGTTGTTTGTCTTGTTATTTGCTGATGATGTGGCATTGTTGTCAACTACACCCACTGGCTTACAACACCAATTAAGAGTCTTAGAAACTTGTTGTGGAAATATGAAATTAAGTGTAAACATAGAAAAAACTAAGATTATGGTTTTCAGGAAAGGGGGATACTTAGGAAAACATGAAAAATGGTTTTTTAATAATAAAAGATTAGATGTAGTTAACAATTATTGTTATTTGGGATTTAATTTTACATCTATGATTAGCGCAAAGAGAGGTACATCGCATCTAGTTACTAAAGGCAAAAAAGCAGTCATACAGCTTAACAAAGTTTTCCAGAAGTACAAGGAAATGACAGTAAATACATTCTTTAAAATTTTTGATACCAAAATCCAACCAATATTGTTATATTCAGCTGAAATTTGGGGGTTGAACAGACTAGAA
>CM060328.1:37865566-37873066 GCA_030674155.1 Stramonita haemastoma | reverse complement strand
TGCTTGAGTTTCTTTTTCTTTATTTTACATTATTCTTTGCTTTCTTAAGTCTACTTGACCTACAGTGTGATGTTGTGGCATTTTGTCCCTTTTTTCTTGGGTTTCAAAAAGGATAAACCGAGGTCCCATGTGTTACACATCAGTATTTCGTGTACGTAAAAGAATCCACGGCAACAGGAGGGTTGTCCCTGGCAACAGTTTGTAGAAAAAAGCCTCTCTGATAGGGAAACAAATACAGTTGTAGACAGGAAAAACAGAAAAATAAAATAATGGGTGGCGCTGCGCTTGTAGCGACGCGTTCTACTCGGGGAGAGCAGCCCGAATTCCACACAGAGAAATCTGCTGTGACATAAAGTGGTACTAAATAAATAAATGAATAAATACATGAATAAACAAATAGTAAGATGAATCTCATTCATAGAAAATGTGTCTAGCAGGTTAACGATGCTATCAGCAGTGTCTCCAGTAGAGAGCAAAAGACAGAGGGAGAGAGGGTGGAGAAGGAAGAGGGATCGTTCAGACGACAGAAAAAGATCTTGGTTGGAGGAAAGCAGTGGGGAAATGGGAGGGGGAGTAGGCGGGGGGGGGGGGAAGTAGGGGAGGGGAAGGCACAGCCTGAAATTTGATTACCTGGCAAGGACGTGAAACAGTCCTGGTACATTTGCATTCACATGTGTTTCTTTGCTGCCAGGTCTATCTGGAGCTTTCTCTTCCCATCAACGACATTCTGGCCTGTCTTCAACATCTGTTGCTTTCTATTCTATATAAGTATTATAATTATTTCCATGCTTGTTTACACTTGTGTATGCGCATGCTTTGTATACACACACGCACGCACGCACACACACACACACACACACACACACACACACACACGCATATATATATATATATATATATATATATATATATAGAGAGAGAGAGAGAGAGAGAGAGAGAGAGAGAGAGATAGAGAGAGAGAGAGAGAGAGATAGAGATAGATATAGATATAGATATATATAGATATTTATATATATGTATGTGTGTGTGTGCGTGCGTGCGTGTGTGCGTGTGTGCGTGCGTGTGTGTGTGTGTGGTGTGTGTGTGTGTGTGTGTGTGTGTGTGTGTACGTGTGTGTGTGTATACCAAGCACACTAAATCACCCTTTATATTCTGAGCTCTACTGCCAAAGAAACGAATGAGGTGGTGTTTAACGATTCTCCTGTAGAAGTCGTTTTGCTATTCAAAGGATGAATTTGCCATTTGCCATTTCACTGCTGTCTGAGGTGTTTTCTTTGTTTATCAATTCCTTGAATTCTGACCAAAAATGTAGCTCTTCTGGAGAGCTGAAAGCCAAGCATGAATGGTGTGTGTGTATGTGTGTGTGTGCGTGTGTGTGCGTGCGTATGTGTGCGTGTTGTGTAAGTGTGTGTGTGTGTGTGTGTGTGTGTGTGTGTGTGTGTGTGTGTGTGTGTGTGTGTGTGTGTGTGTGTGTGTGTGCTGTTAGGCCTGCAATGCAAAGTTTTTGCAACGTTTTAGTTTACTTTCCATTTCAAGAAGTAACGCATGGCTGTTAAAAGTACTAACTTTTCTTTTTACTTGTTCTCATTTTACTTTTTACACCACTCTAAATCACAGCAGATTTTCTCTGCGTGAAATTTGGGCTGTTCTCCTCGAGAACATCACATCGGCATAAGAGCAGTGCCATCCATGTTTTCTTGTTATTGCTGTCTGCAACAGAGTGGCTTTTATCAACAGAATTGTCCATGGACAACTCTCTTGTTGCCGTGGGTTCTTTGTCACGTGATAAATAATATTGTATAACACACGGGACTTTGTTTTATTGCCTCATCATAAAGACTAGCACCCAGACCCCACGCATTGGCTAATGGATGGGGGACAATTTTGGATCCAAGCAGGGATCAAACAACCCCATACTTCTGACCAGGACTTTTGACTTTCTAGGCTGGCGTTACCTCTACACCCGATCCACTGATAGAAAATGTGTTGTCAAGTAAGTTAACATACTATCAGCAGTGTCTCCAGTGAAGAGTAAAGAGAGAGAGAGGTTTTGCTGTGGTGCCTTCAGACGAATAGAAACATCTGGGATAGAGGAAGGCAGAAGAGGAAGGGAGGGGGATCGGATGGGGGGTGGCCAAGCTTTAAATTTGATTGCCTGGCAATGACGTAAACAGTCCTGGTACATTTCCATTTGCATGTGTTTCCTGGTGATGTAAAATGGATAAAAAGAAACACACATCATCAGGGCTTTACTATGTTCTTTGAAATAAATGGTTTTGTCCTACCTTGACTTGCCTGGACTTTGACTTTAAAACACACACACACACACACACATACACACACACTTACACACACATTCACAAATTCACTCACAGAGTAAAATATACAAATATACAGATAAATATACAAGCACAGACAAGAAAACAAACACAGACACAAACAAGACACAGAAAAGGCACACACACACACATTCATGTGGGAACTGGTGTCCAATCCCTTCGGATCAGTAGTACTACACCACATCGATTAATTCACAAGGCTTCTTCTACAAGCCAAAGGATAGAAGAAGGAGAGGGGGAAGGGGCACAGAGTGGATGACTCAAAGTGGATTAAGCACAAGACGGGGTGTGGGGGCGGACGGAAGAGAGAAGGGAGACAGGGAGAGAAGGAGAATAACCCCCCAACACGCACTACCTTCAACTAGATGTAGGCCACGCTTGTTTTCACGTGTATGTGGCATTGGAGAAGTCTTGGAGCGTGACCCTGCAGCATGGGACAGGTTCTAGCACGTGCGGCATTGTCCCTGTCCTGTGTCCCTTTACAAAGTCACGGTCTGTCGTGTGCACGTCCGGGAGGGGTGGAGGGATGGGGGGTGGAGGGATTGGGGGGGGGGGGGCGTTATGTTTGTGTGACAGGTGTATCGTCATCAATTAGGGTGATTGTTATCCTGTCTGGAGAATTGCACATAGTGAGAGTGCCAGGTGGCCTCTGTCTTCATGTTCCCTCTATGTGGGTCAAAGGGTAGTAAAAGATGGATACAATGACAGCAGCAACAGCAGCAACAATACCAGCATGCACACCAATAACAACGTTGCTGCTTCTACTTCTGCTACTGCTGCTGCTGCTGCTGCTGCTGCTGCTGCTGCTGCTGCTGCTGCTGCTGATGATGATGATGATGGTGATGATGATGATCATGATGATGATGACACCACTAACGATAATAACAATAGCAATGTTGATGATGCTGATGCTGATACTGATGCTGAAGCTCATGATGATGATGATGATGAGGAGGAGGAGGAGGAGAGGAGGAGGAGAGGAGGAGGAGGAGGAGGAGGAGGAGGAGGAGGGTAAAGATAATGATGTGGAGAAGGAGGAGGATAACTGATTATAACGCAGATGGTGATGCTAATGATGATGATGATGATGATGATGATGATGATGATGATGATGATGATGATGATGATGATGATGATGATGATAATCATTATAATGATAATGATCGTCGTCATCATCAGAAGTTAGTGGTAGAAAAGTGAAAGACCACTTTTAGCGTATTTGTTTGATCAATTATCTAATACTTAAGGTCTTATTTTCAATAATTTTGAGTTATATCCTGTAGCCATCACACTTTGAATTTGAATGATGAATTCAAATTATTTGTATCAAGGATAATGGAATATACATATATGCGTGACTCAAGAGTCTGAATTTGTGCAACTGAGCTGGCCTGTTCAAGCCAAAAAAAAGCACATAAATCAGTTCCCTAACTATACAAAAGTTAACAATAGGTGAGAATGAAAGATCATTTTCATTGTGCAGGTCACACGTTGCCCAGTGTCCACACTGTCCACTCCAACTCCCCCAATCAGTCTCTGTCGCTTCAGCCCCAACGTGACGTGCCGGGCTTGTTAAAACAGCCAACAGGCAGCTGTAAACATGGCGCCAACAACTCCGATAAAACGGCTTCATTGAACACACGCACCCAACGCGTGCCTCAAGCGGAAGAAGCCATACGTCATCCAGCTCAAGACCCCTGGCTGTCCCAGACCCCAACATCCGTTTTTCGCTTGCTTCGGTGAGCCACGACAGCCTGAGTAAATGTTTTATGCCACTGTGTGCACAGGGGAACGCAAAAAACAAAGCTCTGCGCCTTTCCAGTAAATGCTTCTGGGTGTTTTTAGTTTGTGCTTTTGGCAATGTAAAGAGCACACTCTCATTAAAATTCAGGAATTTGCTTGGGTGTAATTTATTTGAACTGCCAGCCAGTTTCTGTTTTAGTTCTTTTGTTTCTGGCTTGCATTTTCACAATGAACAAAACACAACTTAAGTCAAGCTAAGTTGGGTTTCGCTTTTTCAATGTGAAGGGGTCTGGTGAGGTTCACAAAGGCATATTCAGAACAGGGAATTTTCGAGATTATAACTCAACTAGCCTCACTTCATGCGTAAGACTAACAATGACGAAAGAGAAAGAGACAAGAGCATGCAAGATAAATACAAGAGAAGACAAGACCAGACACAACATGTTCAAGGCTTGTAAAAACAGCACAAAATAATGCTTCCATACACATAAACCCTTCCCTGCAGCTAGACAAAGATACACAATCGAAAATCTTACAAACTATCTCATTCCTGGGGAAGAAAGTCTGGCAGGAAGGATGGAAGTGTTATCAGCTGTGTCTGCACCTGAGATGGAGAACGAGAAGGAAGGTGTGGGGTGAGAATGTCAGGAGGGGGGAGGCAGATTGTTTTATAGTAGCTTCAAAAGTGGGACGAAGATATACGTGAAGGAGAATCGGGAAGAAGGATGGAGTGGGAAAGCCTTCAATTTGATTACATGGCAAACGACGCAAAACAGTCCTCCTACATTTGCATTCACATGTGTTTCTTCGCTTGTGCTTTTCTTTGTACTTCTGTGTCCGGTTAACAAATGGCCTGTCTTTTTTCCTGAACATTAACCTACTATCACTCTTATAGACCCACAACTTCGTAGGCGAACACGTGCATGTATATACACATATGTATGGATATAATATTATTATGCATGGATAGGCTCCCAGTTGTACATATATTTATGCACAAGCATGCACATGCATGTTCAGCACACACACACACAGACGGGCAGACACACAAATACAGACACAGACAGACAGCTCGTCAGACAGACAGAGACACACACACTCATGCATGTATACATACACACAAGCATATACGTGCATGCACTAGCATGCACACACACACATACACACACACATACTCACTCAGAGAGAGAGAGGGCATGTAATATATATTTTTTCAGTTCTAATGGCAAAGAAAAACAATCACCACCACTTCAGGGATTTCATCTTGGTCAGTGTTTTTTGGCATTGAAGTGATGTCTATGCCATTTGCCCTTTTCCTCGCGTCAGTGATGTCCCCTTTGTTGTTGTTTTTCATGTTAAAAAATCCTATCATTTTTGCGAAATCTGACCGCTAGAATGTTTTACTTAGGTGTACATAAGTATTCATGGCTGTGTGTTTGAGTGTAAGCAAGTAGGTGTAAGATAAGTGTGTGTGTGTGTGTGTGTGTGTGTGTGTGTGTGTGTGTGTGTGTGTGTGTGTGTGTGTGTGTGTGTGGTGTCCTTATTTGTGTTGCGGTGTGTGTGTGTGTTCTGCTCTGTGTGTGTGTGTGTGTGTGTGTGTGTTGTGCGTGCGTGCGTGCGTGCGTGTGTGTGCGTGTGTCTGTGTGTTTTAATACTGATCAATTCTAGTTTTCTTCATATTACGTTACATATTGTGTAAGCATAATATAGAGAGAAATAGTTGAAACAAGGGAAAAAATCAACAGTAATAAGGAAGAAACGAACACATTTCAACATGAAAGTTAGTTTGTTTGTTTGTTTGTATTCAACATTTAAAGTTTTTCTTTGTTTGTTTCCTTGTTTATTAAAATGTGTGATATTTTATTTCACACAAAGCTTCTTGGTAAACACTCTTCTTGCAGATTGTTTTTTGTTGGTGTTGTTGTTGTACACTTTAGAGCTATAGTCTCAGATGGCATTATTATATTTGACATTTTAGAATCTTTTTACGCGTTCTGTTGTCTTATTTCTATTTTTCTGAATTTGTCCAGTTTTTTTAAGACAAAACAAGTATGTTCTGGGCAAGGATAGGCCATCCTTAAAGCATTGGAGAGAGAGAGAGAGAGAGGAGAGAGAGAGAGAGAGAGAGGAGAGAGAGAGAGAGAGAGAGAGAGAGAGAGAGAGAGAGACAGAGACAGAGACAGAGACAGAGACAGAGACAGAGAGAGACAGAGAGAGAGAGAGGGGGGGGGGGGGGGTACGAAAAGAGAAAGACTTAGACACAGACACAGACACAGACAGACAACAACAAACATAGGCAGAAAACACGCACAAGAGAGCACAAACCAATTCATGCACTTCTTCCTGCCCAATCAATCTGGGTTCATCGTACTGTCCCTCCATTAATTGACAGGGTCACCCTTAGAACAACAGACAGAGAGAACAGGAAGAGAATAACAGCTTGTGGATTAAACAGAAGACAGAAGGAGGATGACAGGACACAGAGAGGAGAGAGAGAGAGAGAGAGAGAGAGAGAGAGAGAGGAGAGAGAGAGAGAGAGAGAGAGAGAGAGAGAGAGAGAGAGAGAGAGGAGAGAGAGGAGAGAGAGAGAGAGAGGAGAGAGAGGAGAGAGAGAGAAGGGGGGGAGGAATGAACCCCAGGCACGCACAGGCTCCAACAGATATGGGTCACGCTGGAGTTCATGCGCACGTGACAGTTGGAGATTCAGAGCGTGCCCCTGAAGCACGTGACAGGTGTGGGCACGTGCAGCTGTGTGGGTGTCCCCTGTCGGCCTCTGCTAAGTCACGGGGGTGTGCACATCAGGGGAATGGCCGTGTGACAGGAGTATCGCCATCCATCAGGCCCATTATCAAGTCTCAAGGTTTCCCAAATTAATGTTCCTCAGGTGGTTTTATGTCTCGGTTAAGGCGGGAAGGGTGGATGATGAAAGAGAGACAGAGCAGAAAGGAGAGGGCGGGGGGGGGGGGGGGGGGGGGGGGGGTAGATGGGGGAGGAGGCAGCTTTAATTCTGCACATAATTCTTCTCTTTCTTTCCTCAGCTGCCTCCCATGTGTCTGTTGTTGTTGTTGCTGTTGGTGTTTTGTTGTTGTGTTGTGCGTTCCCAAGTGTAATATTGCGGGGGTCATCCAGAGTGTTGACTCACTCATCCTACCTGGGAATCACTGTGAGATTGAAATTGTGCACTGAATGAGAAGTTTGTGTGTATGATTGTTTTCAAGTACCTCACCATATAGGTAGCCATACTACGATTTTAGAGGACCATGTGTCTCTTATATTGTTAATCCTTCGGGAGAATACAGATTTAACAACTATAGAAAAATGAATAATCTTAACAAGAGGAAAACAGAATAAGGAAATGATAAGCTTCAAATTAAAATTGGAAAAAGGCAGAGTTGTTCAGAAAAAAAGGGCCGCATAA
>CM060328.1:37843066-37858066 GCA_030674155.1 Stramonita haemastoma | reverse complement strand
ACAGACACACACACACACACACACACACACAAACACACGCACACACACACACACACACACACACACACACACACACACACACACACACACACACACACACACACAGACAAACACAGACATAGAGAGAGACAGAGGGACAGAGAGAGACAGACACAGAGATACAAAGACACACGGAAAAAGAGAGGGTAAAAGACAATGTGAGTGCACACGTATGTGTGTGTAATGCGTGTATGTGTGTATGTATGTATGTGTGTATGTGTGTTTGTGTTTATATGTGTGTGTGCGGGCGCGCGCGCGCGTGTGCGTGTGTGTGTGTGTGTTTTGTGTGTGTGTGTGTGCGCGCACGCGTGCGTGTGTACATGTGGTGAATGTATGGCTGTGTGTGTGAGTATGTGTGCATCTGTCTGTCGGTTTGTCTTTCTGACTGTGTGACTGTGTGCTTGCACGCGTGCGTGCCTGCGTGTGTATTTGAGCGCTTGTGTTTTTTTTCGCGTGTTTGTTGTATACTTGCGTATATGCATAATACAAGCAAACAGAGACAAAACAATACTGCCCAAACTTTCCACACACACTGTAAACAACACGTTTGTGTGTTTCATTTCCGTAATAACAGCAGTCGCAAAGAAAAAAATAGCTGCACAGAAAAGATTGTGTTTTTTCTTCGGAAGCAAAGAAAATGTTGAACACTTTAATCATCTAGAAAAGTAAAAGAAGCATACCTCGAGAAAAGCTAAGACAAAGAGAGAGAGAGAGACATGGAGAGAGTGAATGAGAGAGAGAGGCAGACAGACAGACGAATACAGGCAGACAAACAGAGAAACAGTGACAAAGAGAAAGAAACGGAGAAAGAGAGAACTAGGGAAGGAAAGGGAGTGACAGATTAGAGAGAGACAGAGACAGAAACAGAGAGACAGAGAGAGACATGGAGAGAGACAGACAGAGAGACAGATAGAGGAGAGAGACTGACAAAGAGACAGAGAGAGACAGAAATAATGACAGAGAGAAAGCCAGAGCAAGAATTAAAGCAGTTGCTGTAGTGCAGTGGTTAGCACCTTAGCTTACAGACATGAAGGTTGTGGGTTAGAGTCTCATAGTCGTAGAGAGTTCACTGACTCTGAACACAGTGGGTATGCAATAGTGTCTATAGAATACGCGAAGCACCCAGTCAAGCTTCTGTGCTGTCGAGCCTCATCTATTTTATAAGATGCAATCTTGGGAGTGTTGCTCAAATAACCTGACGTACACGCTATGTGTCTTTGTCACTCAAATCCGGCTGACACCAGGACAAACTAAGGTAGGAAGTGTACAAAGTACAACGCTGTCAACTAGTTTCCAAGCATATATACTCCATAGCAGCATCACCCCATCATCCTTATCCTTATTGGTCACCACACAATGAAAGAAAATGCCTCTGACTTGATTGCTCTAGTTTCATGGTGATCTCAGTTTTGGTGTCCATTACACTTCTATGCCTGTGGTGAGCTTGTGTCAAAACCTCCAGGGATGAGGTTTATGGGAGGTTGTTAGGGGGATGACGTGCTCGTCATCATTTCAAGGGTATGTTTCACTCACTACAGATCAGAGACTATGTTTTTATTGTCATCAATAAGAGGCTGATTTCATAGATGCTATCCCGTGTACATCAGCTCAGAACAGACACTACTGACCCCAACAACCAAAGTGATCTACAACAGTGCAGGGCACCAGTGGCTGGTGGCCTCCTGGTGACCTAACAATGATAACCGCCCTGTGGACTCCTGAGCCAGATGATATGACATAATGAGGCTTGGTATAGCTGGAGTAAAGAGATTGAAAATGAGCCTCGTTCAAATAGTAGGACAGTAACATCACAAAAGATAAAAGTAAAAAAAGTTAAAAGTGTTCCATAACCTAGGCGGTCGTAGGGGAGCGAGGCATCAGAGACCTTAGCTTCTCTAGGGGCCAGCATATTGAGGACGGAGCCCATCTCCTCTCCCTTGCTGCTCTACCTTCCTTGACCCTAAAGAGACCAGGTACCCATCTATAGCTTGGTGAACTGGGGAACTGTACTGAAGCCAAAGTGCGCAAAACAGCTACCCATCCAATTGGTAATCATGCTCAATGCTGCTTAACTTGACTTGGGGAAAGCGAGTGCTCTGACCACTTAGCTGTCCCGCCCCCTAAGAGATAAGAGAACCAAGAACAACAACAAAAAGCAACTCCACAAACAAATACAATAAAACAAAAACAAACAGAACAAACAAAAAAGGGAGAGAAGAAATAAAGAGAGAAACATATACAAGTAGAGTAGCATAGATACTGAACAAAAGAGAAGGTCACAAGAGAGAGATAGATAGGTAGGTAGATAGATAGATAGATAGATAGATAGATAGATAGATAGATAGATAGATAGATAGATAGATAGATAGATAGACAGACAGACAGACAGACAGACAGACAGAAGACAGACAGACAGACAGACAGACAGACAGACAAAGAGACAGAGACAGAGAGACAGAGAGAGACAGAGACACACTGACAAAGATAGAACAACAAATGCAGCTAAGATAAAGGAGGAAAAGACCCCCCCCAAAAAAAAAAAAAAAACCACACTGGTTCAGACAGTGGAACTTGGAGGTAAATTCACTTTCTTCCGTTAAGCGCTGGGCTAACTCAAGCCAACACCGCCTTAACTGCATTTTCCACACGCTCCTCTAACCTGACTAAGGCCAATCCAATAGCTTGCCACCCCTGCTGCTTCCTTCCTTCCTTCCTTCCCTCCATCCATGTAGAAACAGGTAGGCACTGGGCTCTCTAGGTCAGCCCACTGCTTAGTCGTCCGTCTGTGGAAAGTTGACAACTATTTCCCTGGATTTTATGTAGTTAATAAACGAATGCATAATTATTGTCAGTGCCCCACCTATCTTCGATATTTTATTGATGACTGTTTAAAGCATTTCCTATTTTACATATACTATATTTGTTATTAATGTTATATATATATGTATATATATATTTACGTAGTTGGTAGTAATAATGCTTTCTATAGGTACGCAAAGAGAAAGAAGAACAAAAAGAAGGAGAGCTAAAAAAAATAAATAAAAAGATTAACAAATGAACTACCAAAGAAAGAAAAAAAAAAGAAAGAATGGAAGTAGAGGAGAACAACAAATAAACAAAGAAAAAGGGGAAAAGTGGTGGTTTGTTTTGTGTTTGTTCTGTGTGTTTTTGTCTTGTTTTTTTTTATATTGCCTATACATATAGTTTTTGTGTAGTCTTTTTGGCTGTTTTCTTAATAAATGTGGTGGCTTCTATGCATTGTTGTTGGTTGGGTTATTGGCTACTAAGTTTTTGATTTCCTTTTGCTTTGAGTAATAGTTTTGCAATTGTCTCATTAAAACTCCATGTACATTTCTCACCTGAGAAAATATAGTTACAAGGCTTTTTAGTATGTATGTATGAGTGTAGAGCGACTGTTTTTAGTTTGCTTTTCAGGTCCTTTGCAGTTCTTTAAATGTTAATGTCACTGAAGTTTTATATGTTTCTTTGCTCATTGCAAAAGGTCAGAAACTTTCTTTTCTTATATGAACGTGTAGACAGTTTATGCACAAACAGCGCTTTACAAAACCTTGTATTTGATTGCCTTGCCTTTTGGTTTGTATTGAACTAGAATTAGAAAGTGTGGAAAGCAAGATGAAATAACTGATTAAAGAGGATTTACCACCAGACAGGCATGTAAAAGTGCGCCTTTTTGCTGTCAAAAGCAATTATCGAAAGCCAAAGTATGCCTGTGTGTGTGGTGTGTGTGTGTGTGTGTGTGTGTGTGTGTGTGTGTGTGTGTGTGTGTGTGTGTGTGTGTGTGTGTGTGTGGTGTGAGTGTGGTGTGTGTGTGTGTATGTGTGTGTGCAAATATGCATAGATACATGCATGTCAGGATATGAACATGTGTTCTTTGTGTATGGATATATATATATATATACATATATATATATATTTTATTTATATATATATATATATATATTTTATATATATATATATATATATATATATATATATCCATATACAAAGACACACATGTTCATATACTTACATACATATATATACACGGATCAGTGGTCTAGTGGTAACGCACCGCCTGGAAAATGAAAAGTGCAGGTCCACGTGTCCACTTGTTGTTTTCTGTTTTTACCCAACATCTTTCCCCCCATTCCATAAGGCTATGAGTGTTGGTCTGGGTGGTAGTCTTTTGGATGAGAAAAAAAACCCTGGTCTCATGTGTTTAACAAAATTATTTAGTGCATGTAAAATATCCCATGGCAAAAAGGAATTGTTCCTGGCAATTTTTTTTAAAGAAAAACATCCACTCTGACAGGAACCAAATATAGTGGCAGACAGGAAAAGAAAGATAAAATAACGCAGAGAAATCAGCTATGACCTAAAATGCCATAAAAAAAATAGAAAAAACAAATGGAAAGGCAGGCAGGCAGACAGATAGACAGTCAGACCGGCAGACAGACAGACAGTCAGATAGACTGACAGAAAAGCTCTAGCAGACAGAAAGACAAACAGCAACAGACAGACACAGACAGACACAGACAAACACACACACACACACACACACACACACACACACACACACACACACACACACACACACACACACACACACACACACACACACACACACACACACATAAAGACAAATCAGCAAACACAGAAGACCAGAAAGAAAGAGGGAGAAAGGGAAGAGGAAAAGGACACGGGTTCAGACAGTGGAACTTGGAGGTAAATTCACTTTCTTCCGTTAAGCGCTGGGCTAACTCAAGCCAACACCGCCTTAACTGCATTTTCCACACGCTCCTCTAACCTGACTAAGGCCAATCCAATAGCTTGCCACCCTGCTGCTTCCTTCCTTCCTTCCTTCCCTCCATCCATGTAGAAACAGGTAGGCACTGGCTCTCTAAGTCAGCCCACTGCTTAGTCGTCCGTCTGTCTATGTTGACTGTCGTTTAATTACAAAATCCAACGACAATGTAGAAAGGAAGAAAAGAGAGAAATAAGGAGAGTATACAGAGACAGAAAGAAAAGTCATAACAAACAGAAACAATGAATAATGAATGAAATAACAGAAAACATCTTTTTTTCCCCTTTTTGCTTTGTTTATTTTTTAAAGACTACAGTTTGTTCTGTTGTTGTTGTTGTTGTTGTTGTTTTGTTGTTGTTGTTGATTATGTTGCTGTAGCTTTTACTGCTGCTGCTGTTACTGTGGTTTTTGTTTTTGGTGTTTACATTCTAATCAATTTAGTTTGAATAGGTTTTAAATCTCGTGAGCTTTCTGGAAAGAGGACTGCTTATTTAGTTTCTTGTTTTTAAATGTCTGGAATCTTTCCATCCAATCAGATAGATCACACAGACAATCAACCACTATGTAGCCATTCCCTTAACTGTCTCATCATTTGCTTTGAAGATTTAATGAGCAATGGGATCTATCATAAAGCGAACTGACTGAAGAAACAGTGAAAAGCACCTGTGATAAACAATGCCATCAGGGTCTCTTTTCAAAGGACCAAAAACAAGAATAAGGCAAAATATTTCACTAATCCTGTTGCCTCACAAATCAATGGTTGTATATGGCAACGTTCTTGGCAGATCCTGCAACGGCGTTGGAACCATTCGTAAGGGCAACTGCCTTTCCAATGGACCACTGCAGTGATGCGAAGATGTTGATTTGCTGCATGGTAACAGGCTGCCCTTCATACTTATTTACCCGGCTTTGCTCTCAGAGTGTAAGCGCAACTCCATAGTTTTCCGAGAATATATGACGGATGCCTTACTATCACAAATCAACATTTACAGCTAGTAAGAGAATCTGTGTTAAATCACACCATAAAATTGTAAGTTTTAAGTGCATTGTCTTTTCTGAAATTTAATAGGTGCAGTCACACACAGAGAATCATTGATGCTATTTATACCCCATCTATCAAGAAATAATTATTCACAAAAGTTCTTTTAACATCCCCACATTAAACTAGTGTCCTTGTGACACATGGTTTTTTTAGGTTAGAATAAAAAACCATAGCAACTCCATCTTTGTTTGGTGATATAAGTTTATATCTAGTATCGTAGTTATTGTTGACGTTGCTCAGCTTTCTGTAAATGCTTTGACAAACGGATACAATTCAGAGTCTACTCTGCTAGGTACTGCTTTAAGAAAAAAGTTGTATAAGGGTTTGATTGAAATTTCATACTACAACTGAAAAAGTTAATCAAAGAGTTTTGTTGTTAATGCAGGTGGGTACATGTTTTTCCTCTTACTGTTGTTGTTGTTTTTTTTAAAGAATTACTAGTTGCTATTGGATGGTTTTAATTTGCACTTCTCATCTCTTTGAGAACTTTTTGTTTACTTTAATGTCAGTATAGTTATCTGTGTCACCTAGCCCCTTTATAAAAGTTTAGAAACTTTGCTTTCCATGTGCACACACAATTATGCTCAGCCACTGCTCTTGTACAATCTTATTCTCAGCATTTTATTTCCTTTTTTTGTGCAAGAAGCAGGTAAGAACATTGACAAAATAAACGGAAAATAGTTATAAAGTAAAATCAACTCAGGCTAAACCAGTGAAGGTGTATCTTTTTACTATCACCTGCGTCATTTGAGCGGACAGCTGCATTCTATTTGTTTGTTTCTTTATTTGTGTGTGTGTTTGTGTGTGTTTCTCTATGTGTGTGTGTGTGTGTGTATGTGTGTGTGTGTGTGTGTGTGTGTGTGTGTGTGTGTGTGTGTGGTGTGTGTGTTTTCGGTATGTGTGTGTGATAGAAAAAGAGAGAGAGAGAGAGAGAGAGAGAGAGAGAGAGAGAGAGAGAGAGAGGAGAGAGAGAGAGAGAAGAGAGAGAGAGAGAGAGAAGAGAGAGAGAGAGAGAGAAGCGAGAGACAGCGAGAGAACAGAGACAAGACAGACAGACAGACAGAAGACAAGAGACAAGAGACAGAGAGGGACAGAGACAGAGACATAGAGACAGAGAGACAGAGAGAGACAGAAGAGACAGAGAGACAAGACAGACAGATATGAATAATTACCTCGTCTCTTTTCTATATTTTTGCAACCCTCCCCGCCCCCCCCTTTCGTGTGAACTGTGCAAAAGATGAGATAATGTTGACATTCTCAGCTGCCCTCGGATGTCTGTCAATGTCTGACTTTATCTTGCAGCCCTCGACTTCTGTCTGTTTGTCTGTCGTCTGTCTGTCTGTCTGTCTGTCTCACACACGCACAAATACACACACGCACATCTTAAAGGCACTTTCACCTTGGTTTTCTATTATAGTTCTAGTAATTTACAAGCGCTAACTTCGACCTTTCTCAGTCCTTCATGTATTTCAGTGGTGGCTTTTTTTTCTTGTGTGTGATGTTAGGAGGTGGATGTGATGGGGTGAGGATAGGGAGAGAAAGAAGGCTACCAAGGGGTGACGTTTTGGAAGATCGGAGGAGGGGTGGCTCGATAGAGTCAAGGATTTTGTGGCAGGTGTGTAGAGAAAGAGGTGTTTGGTGGTTAACTTAATGAGCGTTTTATCCTGAATCTGGCAATATGTGTAGTTTTGAAAACCAGATTGCCCTGCTTGTCTTTTTGCAAGACTGATTTTTGAGGGGCGTTTACGTGTGTGTGTGTGTGTGGGGGGGGGGTGTCTGTGTGTGTGAAAGTCTCTCTCTCTCTCTCTCCCCCCTCTCTCTCTCTCTCTCTCTCTCTCCTCTCTCTCTCTCTTCTCTCTCTCTCTCCCTCTCCTCTCTCTCTCTCTCTCTCTCTCTCTCTCTCTCTCTTGGTTCCCCTGAAATGCTTGTCTGAGACTTTGATGACCCTCCACTTGTCTCTACCACCACTCCCACCCCCACCCCCTTACTAACCCCCCCCCCCCCCCCCCCTGATCCACTATTCCTTAACACTACGTCTCTCCTGCTCTCCTTTTTTTTTCTTCATGATTGTCCAGACACAGTACCCCAGTCAGAGCATATTTTGTTAGGTAGTGTCTTCCTCTGTTGTTCGTTTTGTATTATGTTAATTGTATTCTTTCACAAACTAAAAATGAATATTTATTTTTTTTATAATGATCAAGCGCTGACATAGACTGGTATGAATTATAATTTCTTTCATGCGTATTAATCCGGTGAGAGTTGGGAGTAGTTTTGGTTAAGTTTTGTTGTTGTTTCTGTCTAGTTTTGTTTTTGTTTTAGTTTTGGTTTTTTGTGCACAGGAGTTTTTATTTCCTTCCACTTACATATTTATCATCTTATTCCCAGGATAAAGGAATGAACACTTACGTACCTTTTTACATCCAGTACCCAGGTGCAGGCATTTTTTGTTGTTGTAAATGTTGTCATCTGTTTCCCACCAGCTTAAAAGAAATTCAACTCTTTTGAAAAGCAGAACAGCAGGTTTCTAGCATTGTGTGCAAGATGTTCTTACGTGCGCTCGTACACGGGGTCGCATTTTTGTAGTTTTATCTAACATTCTTTGGAAGGAAGTGAGAGTGGGTGCTAGCGGGTAGTTAAAAGCAAGTTTGCAGGTGCGTTGGCAAGGTGACTAGGGGAGAGAGGTGGGTGGGGATGCCTACAGGTGTGTCTGATGGTGGGATGGACGGTTTGTTCTGCCTCTTCTGTGCCACTTTTGAAAGCCAGATTGCCTCGGCTTGTCTCTACGCACAACTGCTTATTTATCTCCCAAGTGGGAATAATGGCATTTTTTTGTTTGTGTGAATACGTTTGCTTTGGCTCTGTATGTATCTGCTTCTTTTTCTGTCTGTCTGTCTGTCTGGCTGTCTGTTTGTCTGTTTGTCTGTTTGTCTATTTGTCTGTCTGTCTGTCTGTCTGTCTGTCTGTCTGTCTGTCTGTCTGTCTGTCTGTCAATATGATTACTTTTCTCTCCATCTCTGTCTTTGAATGTCTCTATCAGTTTGTGTCGACATGTCTATTTTATTCCGCCCCCCTCTCTCTCTAACTAGTTTGTTTTCTTTCTCTCTCTCTCTCTCTCTCTCTCTCTCTCTCTCTCTTCTCTCTCATCTCTCTTCTCTCTCTCTCTCCTCTCTCTCTCTCTCTCTCTCTCTCTCTCTCTCTCTGTGCCTATTTTGTCTGTCTGTCAATATTTTTATTTCTTATCTTTTTCTTAATCAATTTTATTTTCGTTTTTTCGAAATGGGTCTAATGTTTTGATGACTCTTCACTCTCCCTTTCTCTGTGTGTGCGCGCATGCGTGCGTTTGTATTTGTGCGTGGATGCGTGCGTGTGTGTGTGTTTATGTGTGTGTGTTTGCGCGCACGCGCGCGCGGTCGTGCGTGTGTGTGTGTGTGTGCATCTGTCCTTCTGTTTGTCGGACTCTGTATCTCTCTGTCTGTTTCTCGCTCACATAAACAGACACACACACACACACACAACACACACCGCGCACACACACACACACACACACACACACACACACACACACACACACACACACACACACCACACACACACACACACACACACAAACCACTCCCTTCCCACCATCAAACATCATACAAATTCACAAACACGCACACCTTGTCCTAACCCCCCCCCCTCCCCCCTCCCCGCCCCCCCCCCCCCTCCCCCCCGTCCTCCTCACCTCATATCAGGTTACCCCCTCTGTCCATCACACCTCTATAGGGCTAATCAGCCTGACAAATCCTCCCTTCCTTCTGCCCCCCCCCCCCCCCCCCCCCCATTTTTGTTTTCTGTCTCTGTCTGTCTGTTTGTCTGTCTGTCTGTCTGTCTGTCTGTCTGTCTCTGACTCTCTGTCTGTGTGTCTGTCTGTCTGTCTCTGACTCTCTGTCTGTCTGTCTGTCTGTGTCTGTGTCTGTGTCTGTCTCTCTCTCCTCTCTCTCTCTCCCTCCATCTCTCTCCCTCCCCTCTCTCCCTCTCTCTCTCTCTCCTCTCTCTCCTCTCTCTCTCCTCTCTCTCTCTCTCTCCTCTCTCTTCTCTCTCTCTCTTCTCTCTCTTCTCTCTCTCTCTCTCTCTCTCTCTCTCTCTCTCTCTCTCTCTTCTTCTCTCTGTCTGTCTGTCTGTCTTCTTCTGTCGTGTCTGTCTGTCTGTCTGTCTGTCTGTCTTCTGTCTGTCTGTCTGTCTGTTCTTCTTCTATCTATCTCTGTCTGTCTGTCTGTCCTGTCTGTCTGTCTGTCTGTCTGTCTGTCTGTCTGTCTGTCTGTCTGTCTGTCTCTCTCTCTCTCTTCTCTCTTCTCTTCTCCTCTTCTCTCTGCTCTCTTCTGCGCTCTCTGTCTCTCTCTCTCTCTCTCTCTCTCTCACTCCTCTCTCTCTCCTCTCTCTTCTCTCCTCTCCTACTCTTCTCTCTCCTCTCTCTTCTCTCCTCCATCCGACCTCTTCCCCAGGCACAGCCTATTGGGAGCTACAGTGATTTAGCGATGGACGGCGCCACTGGGCTCAGTGTGGTCATCCTACTTGACCGTACCTGTGGTCTAATGGGATTTGTCTTCACTGCTAGGCCTAGCTCTTCTAGCTACCGCCTCTCTGGACGTTGCTGTCCAGGTTTTTTTCTACTGTTTGTTGTTGTTGTTGTTGTCCTGTTTTTCTTCCTCATTCTCCTCGGGGGTGTGGTGAGGTGGGGGGTGGGGGGCGGGGGCTGGGCTTTTTTTTGGGGGGTTTGTTGTGTTGTTTGTTTTGTTTTGAAATTTTGCTGTCATTTTTCTGTACCTGAATTTACTTTTGCTGTTTTCTTTCGTGTCTTTCTTTCTCTTTATCTTAGATTTCCCTTTCGAATTGCTTTTATTTTCTCTCAACTGCTTTTTTTTTTCTTTTACTTGTTTTTTTTTTTCTCTTTCGGCCTCTCTTTCTTCTTCTTCTGCTCATTACCCTTTACCTATGTGTTTATCGTGTTTCTTTTATTTTCTGTTTATTTTGTTTTGTTTCTTGCCTTTCTTCCTTTAGTTTTGGCCTTTATTTCTCTTCATCAATTTCCGTGATTTCCTCATCTTTCTACAAAAGTCATTACGAGTTTTTGGAACATGTCTCTGTCCATTTTACATTGTCAAAATTTGATCTCTCTGTCTCTGTCTCTGCTCTGTCTCTCTGTCTCTGTCTCTGTCTCTGTCTCTGTCTCTCTCTCTCTCTCTCTCTCTCCTCTGCCTCTGCCTCTCTGTCTCTCTGTCTCTCTGTCTCTCTGTATCTGTCTCTGTCTCTGTCTCTGTCTCTGTCTGTCTCTCTCTCTCTCTCTCTC
The DNA here is from genome assembly GCA_030674155.1 of Stramonita haemastoma. Classification (NCBI taxonomy): domain Eukaryota; kingdom Metazoa; phylum Mollusca; class Gastropoda; order Neogastropoda; family Muricidae; genus Stramonita; species Stramonita haemastoma. Next base: position 37,846,852 of record CM060328.1, on the reverse strand, counting down.
TCTCTCTCTCTCTCTGTCTTTCTGTCTCCTCTATAATTTATGTATAATTATATGTATGTATATACGTATATATGTATATGTTTATACATATTATGTGCATACATACACACATACATACACACATACATGCATGCACGCATGCACGCACACGCACAAAAAACACACAACACACACACACACAGATTCTGTTGGAATTATTGTCTGAGACTTGGTCAGCCCTCCTTTCGCCTCTATACTCTCCTCTCTTCACTCCCCCCTCCCCCATCCCCCATCCCCCTCTGCTTCCCCCAACGCTATTCCTCGCAGCCATACCCCGCCTCCATCGTCGTCCTCTATGCCACTATAAAAAAAGAAAAGAGAAAGAAATAAAGAAATGAAGGAGGAGAGGAAGGAAGGAAAGAAAGAAGGAAGAAAGGAAGAAAGAAAAAACAAAGAACGCTAGAAAGAGAGAAAATAAATTCTAGAAAAGTTTACAGAAAACAAACAACAGACAACAGAAGAAAGTTAGACAAATAAAAAATAATAAAAGAAAAAATGAAGAAAGAAAAAAGCAGAAAGATTGAGAGAGAGAGAGAGAGAGAGAGAGAGAGAAGAGAGAGAGAGAGAGAGAGAGAGAGAGAGAGAGAGAGAGAGAGAGAGAGAGAGAGAGAGAGAGAGAGAGAGAGAGAGAGGGAGGAGGGGCAGAGAAACAAAGAGAGACATACAGATAAACAGACAGACTGACAAACTGACACTCAGACACACAGACAGAAAAATAGACACACAGAGACAGAGAGTTCAGACAGAGACAGAAAAGAGAGAGAAAATAACCGACAATGCCAGATACAGCACATAGACAAAAGTAAACAGACTGGTAGACAAAGGCACAGACACAGGCACACAGACAAACAAACAGACACACAGAAAAACAGACAAGTAGACAGACGGATAGACAAATCTATTTTATTTATCTATTTTTGTATAACGAGGATGATGAAATAAGCACCCATGTGCTTTTTCGTCTAGTCCCCGTGTGTATGCAGTTTTGTCAATATTGTCATATGTTCCCACATGCAGACAGACAGACACAAATTTAGACAGACACACAGACAGACAGACAAACATATAAGCAGACAAATAGACAGACAAACGGAAAAGTGGGAGCGCTAGGGTAGGATCAATGTTGTATGAGTCCAGACAGGGGAAAGGTGACAAGGGTGTAATGAGGTTAAGACTGAACGGAAAATGAAAGTTCATGGACATCTATTGACCATTAGTTTGCCTCCAAGGGTCTCTGTGTGTGTAGTGTGTGTGTGTGTGTGTGTGGTGTGGTGTGTGTGTGTGTGTGCTGTGCGGCTGCGCGCGCGCGTGTGTGTGTGTGTGTGTCTGTAAGTGTGTGTTGTATGTGTGTGTTGCATGTGTTAGTGTGTGTATGTGTGTGTGTGTGTGAGAGTGAGAGTGTGTGTGTATGTGTGTGTATGTTGTATGTGTGTGTGTGTGTGTGTGTGTGAGTATGAGTGTGTGTATGTGTGTCTGTGTGTCTGTGTTTTATGTGTGCTGTGTGTGTGTGTGACTGTGTAAGCGTGGTTGCCTACAACGCCAGTAAGATGATTAGTACTGTTTAAGCGGTGAGAGAAGACAGACAGACAGACAGACAGACAGACAGAGAGAGAGAATGAGAGAGAGAAAGGGGGTAGATAGAGAGAGAAGGGAGGAGAGAGAGAGAGGAGAAGAGAGAGAGGATAGATAGAAAAAATAGAAAATGAGAGAGAAAGAGAAGAGAGATAGAGTAAGAGAGGGAGCGACAGACAGACGAGAAACAGGTACAGAGAAATTAGAGAGACAGTAAGAGAGGGTGCGACAAACAGACAGACAGACAGACAGACAGACACAGGGACAGGGGAAGTTCGATCCGCTTACATAAAACCGGAAGTGAAAATATCAAGCTTGTTTTCTTTTGTATTTTTCTTTTCGCTTTGGAAGTTGTAAATAGAGCACAAAAATATCAAAAATATCAAATTCTGGCATCACAGTGAGCTTCTAACACGCACCGCACACACACATACACACACACGCACCACAAGCGCGCACGCAAACACACACACAATCACCAACACAACACATACACACAGCACACACGCGCTCCGCACACACACACACACACACACACACACACACACACACACACACAAGCACACAAACGCATACACACAAGCACGCATACATGCACGCACATAACACACCACTAACACAGCCGCGCACACACACACACACACACACGCACACACATGCACAAGCACACACACACTCTTTCAAGCATACACACATCTTTCAAGAATAACACACTCTTTCAAGCATGCACACACATGCACTCTTTTAAACACAGCGCGAGCGCGCGCGCACACACACACACACACACACAAACACACACACACACACATCACAAAACAACATATATTAATATAACAACTATTCATAATACACACTCCACACACACACACACACACTTACACACACACCCAAACACACACACACAACACACACACACACATCAACAAAACACAAACATAACATAATATATATAAAAATATATGATATACACTGCACACACACTACACAACACACACTTACACACACACACACTTACACACACACACACAACACACAACACACACACACACACACACACACACACACACACACACACACACACACACACACAAAGCAAGGCAAAGGCAGCAAACAATGACAGCAGACAAAGACAGGGCAGACAAAAGAACAAAGACAGAGATAGCGAAGCTGAGAAGAGAGACAGAGAGAAAGACAGAGAGAGCAGAGAAGACAGAGAATGACAGAGAGAGACTGAGAGCGCAGAAGAGAGAGAGAGAGAGAGAGAAGAGAGAGAAGAGACGAGAGAGAGACAGAGAGACGAGAGGACAGAGACAGAGAGAGACAGAGACAGAGACAGAACAGAGACAGAAGAGACAGAGACAGAGACAGAGAGACAGAACAGAGACAGAGAGAGAGACAGAGACAGAAGAGAGAGAAGAGACAGAGAGAGAGAGACAGAAGACAGACAGAGAGAGACAGAGAGACAGAGAGAAGACAGACAGAGCAGCAGAGACAGAGAGACAGAGAGACAGAGAGAGACAGAGACAGAAACAGACAGACAGACAGACAGCAGACAGACAGACAGACAGACAGACAGAGCAGGCAGAGAGACAGAGAGACAGAGAGAGACAGAAGGCAGACAGACAGACAGACAGGCAGGCAGAGAGACTAACAGACAGGCAGACACGCAGGCAGGCAGAAAGGCTGAAAGACAGACAGCAGACAGACGATAGAAACCTTATAAAAATATATTTTCAAATGTCACAATAAAAAAGGATCAAAACGCGCGCACGCACTCCGCGCACTTTATATCACATACTACAATAGAGGATCAAAACACGCGCGCGCACACACACACACACACACATGCTGAGCACAGTGACACATACACGCACGCGCGCACACAAACACACACACACACACACACTCTTCTCATCTCTTCTCTCTCCTCTCTCTCTCTCTCTCTCTCTCTCTCTCTCTCTCTCTCTCTCTCTCTCTCTCTCTCTCTCTCTCTCTCTCCTACACACGCACAACCCCGCACACACACACACACAACCCCCCCCCCCCCACACACACACAACCCCCCCCCCCACACACACACACACACACCATACCCCCGCCCCCTTCCGCCCCCCCCCCCCCCCAACCCGCCCCCGCCACACACACATACGACGAGGACACAACACCACCACCACA
>CM060328.1:37818066-37833066 GCA_030674155.1 Stramonita haemastoma | reverse complement strand
CCTGCCAAAGAAACCGAACTTTATAAAAAAAATATATATAAAAAACACATACTGCATGGCAAGATAGTGATGCATTGTGTCTGAAAAAATATTGCATGGCAATAATACTGATGCAATTTGTCTGAAAAAAATACTGTGTGGCACAATATGATGCAATATGTCTGAAAAAAATACTGTGTGGCCAAATAGCGATTGAATCTACCTGAAAAATTTCCTTTGTATGGCAAATAGAGATTCCTTATGAGATGTCTGCCAAAGACAACCGCATTCTATGGCAAAATAGAGATTCACTCTGCATGAAAAAGCCACACTGCTGGACAATACTGATTCAGTATCAAATGCCCCCAAAAAACCAAACTGCACTTCACATTATTGATTCAATATACCTGAAAAAAACCACATTGTGTCAAAATACTGATTCAATCTACGTGAAAAAAAGCCATACGGCATGGCAAGATAGTGATTCAAGCTGCCTGAAAAAAGTCACACGACGTGGCAAAATACTGAGTCAATCTACCTAAAAAAAAAGGCATACTGCATGGTAAAATAGTGATTCAGTCTGCCGGAAAAAAGCCAATCTGCACTGCAAAACAGTGATTCAGTCTCCCAGAAATAAAAATAAACTGCATGGAAAATAGTGATTCAATTTGCCTAAACCAAGCCACACAGCATAGCAAAATAATAGTTTAGTCTGTCTGAAAAAAAGCCACACTCCAAGGCAAAATAGACATTCAAGTTAAAATGCCTACAAAGGGCCACGCTGCATGACAAATGCTGTAAAAGTTGGAAAAAAGTTATGCTGGCTAAAAAGAGCATAGGGCCTGAAGGGGCGTAGATTAATGTCAATTTTCGGACTCTCTTGAGTAAAAACGAAATGAGTCACCATCTTCATTTGACAATCCCTGTCTTTCGTCTGTTCTTGTCTGTCTGGCTGTGTCTGTCTCTGTCTGACTGTCTCTCATTCTCATTCTCATTCTCAGCTTACTGGTAAGTCTCTGTCTTTCCCTTCTGTCTCTGTCTCTCTCCTCCATTTTCTCTGTATCTGTCTCTGTCTCTCTCTTACACACACACATACACACATTCACACACCCCAACATACTCACACACACACACACACACAACACACACACACACACGACACGACACGCACCGCAGCACGCACTCCTCCCCCCCCCCCCCCCCCCCCCCCTCACACACACACGCTTAACATTCGTCTAACAGTCTTTTACTATTTCAACAAGTTTCCATAAATCATTGGACGCTTCTGAAACAACTCCTCATCAGCTTCGCAATTTCCGAACACATAAATAATGATGTCGTTGGAAAACATCTAAAAACACCGGTGAAGGCCATTAATTTTGCAAAGCAAAGCGGTGAAACTTAAGAAAGAACTCGGCAATGCTGGATTAAGTAGACTAACTGCTACTCTTAATGCTGTTAGGGAGAGAGAAGTGCTTTTTGTCTTTTCTTTTTTTTGGGGGGAAGAGGGATTCTTTTTTTATTTTTTTTTGGGGGGTGGCTTAATTTTCTGTATCTTTTTCGTCTTTTTTATTAGTATTGTTGCTTCAGATTGGGAGTTTAATGTATGCTTGTGTCAAGATTTTAATATGTAAGTTGATTTTTACTTAAAGAGAATGTGATAGTATTTTGTCCTTTTAAAAATTGAATAGGTTATAGTTGATGGGTCGAAAGAATGTCTGGAATCCAATGCAACAAATAAGCATACACATGCGTATACACACGTGTGCACGCACCACACACACACAGATACATACGGCACACACAATATACAAACACGCACACACACGCACGCACACCACACACACAACACTCACACACATAACACACACTGTATACAAAACACACACATACACATAACACTATACACACAACTCACAACACACAAACTCAACACATACACATTGCACAGATAATAATAATAATGATATATAATATAATATATATAATATATAGATAATAGATATATATGATAATAATATATATGATATATATAAATAATATAGTATAATAATATATATATTTCTCTCCTCATCTTCTCTCTGTATGTATATATATATATATATATATATATATATATATATATTATATATATATATATATATATATATATATATAATATATATATATATATATATTCCCAGTCAGCCAGTCAACTAATTAACTAGCCAATTAGACAGCCAGCGATATATTGTACACAGACAAAATAGACAAGAACAGAAGACTGGAACTAAAAGAATTTGGGAGCTGGAGGGGGGGGGGGGGAGGGGGCGGCTGGAGGATAAACTGTAGTTCTTCATCAAATCCTGAACATTTCTGCTGGCTTTTCCTTCTTCGAAAAGTTTCGCAAAAATGTAATTGCTTGTAGCCCAAAATAACAGTGACGAATGCAATCAGTTTTGCTGCTCAGTGAGAGATTTGCCTTCAACTTAGGACAGAGTGAATCAAGTTGTAGTTTGTTTTTTGATTGTGTTTTTTTTTAGGTGGAAGGGGGGAGGGGCTTAGATGTGTGTGTGTGGGTTGGAGGGGGGGGAGTGTGTATGTGTATGTGTGGTGTGTTTGGTGTGGTGTGTGTGTTGTGTGTGTGTGGGTGTGTGGTGTGTGTTGTGTGGTGTGTGTGTGTGTTGTGTGTGTGTGTGTGCGTGTGGTGTGTGTGTGTGTATGTTGTGTTGTGTGTGTGTGTGTGTGTGTGTGTGTGTGTGTGTGTGTGTGTGTGTGTGTGTGTGTGTGTGTGTGTGTGTGTGTGTGTGTGTGTGTGTGTGTGTGTGTGGTGCTGTGTGCGCGCGTCATTTGCTCTGTTATGATGTTATCTCGGAATTGTTTCACGCTGTTGTTGCTGCAATAGTTGTTTGCTGCTGGATTTGGGACCTTTTTTTTTACAGTTTGATGTTCTTGCTTTTTAAGGGGTCACAGAGTGTAGATATTTTTATACTTCTTTCCGCGAAAACATTACGGAGGATATATCTCAGGTTACTACAAAGTAGGCTACATGTTTACTCGTGGGTACTCAAAGACATTAACATCGATTATAGGAATCGTTATCATGCACATTTTGTCCATTGCATTGTATGTAGACGTACTTGACTAAAAGATAAAACAGGGCTGAGATAGTTTCGTTCGGGAGATTATGATACTGTACTTTATAGCTTTATCTGTCAACATCTTGAGATGCTGTTGTGACATAGCACTATTTTTTGTCAGGCAGTATATCATGGGTGAGTTAAATCAGATGGACCCCATCTCTTTAGATCATGTTAGGTTATTTCATTGGCGAGGTGAATAGATGGGTCATTTTAGATTCTGCTAGTATATTCGTGTTATGGTCCATCGTACGGGCCTTCTTTAGATTGCCTCCTTGCCTACCTTTTGAAAAGATGGTCAGGATAGAGAAAGTGTTCAGATGTTTTGGTGCATTTACACATGAGATCTTGGATTATAGTCAATCCGAAGGACCTGTAGAGGAGTGGCTTTAGCACCAATGTTAGCTCCAAGGGAAACGTCTGTTACAAATGGATATTTCAGCGGAGACTCGATCGTAGTCGTCTGTTCCTGCTACATCACGACCACAAGGCTCTAACCACCGAACTATCTCGTCCATAGTTACACTGCCCTGTCTTGACATGCCAGGCTAAGTTAACACCCCGCCTTTAGCTTTTGTTTATTTCTTGTTCTTAACCTTTAATGGGTTTTATTTACAGCGAATGTGGTGAGACGACATAGTCCATGTGATTCTTCCTGTAGATATTTAACGTAATGACCTCCGAATATATTTTTTTTCGAATCTTTTTTCCGTAAACGTTTTTGTAAAAGTAGAAGTTTTGTCTTGTATACCATCTCGTTGTGGACAGACATTCAAGTTTTCAAATCATAAGCGCAGGCAATATTCCTACATACACACCATACAGGATTTTACAACTGCCTCAAAGTGTGAACAATAGTTTCCTAATTCGCACACTCGAAAATTTACTAAAGAAAAATGTCAGCAATGTTGAATTTCTATAGACTATAGATCTCTAACTTTCGGATATTATCAATTATTCTACCACCATAACACTTCATGTGTTGTTTTGTCTAATTGACTATGCATTAATTTATTTATCTATTCAGATTTATGCATTAATAAGAAAAGTAGCATTAGCACATACTGTACTGACACATCATCAGACAAAGTCACACTAGCTTGTGTGGGGGGGGGGGTGGAAGAAGACAGACAGACAGACAGACAGACAGAGACAGACAGAGACAGACAGAGACAGACAGATAGACAGACAGATAGACAGACACAGAAATAGAGAGACAGAGACGTAGATACAGAGAGACAGAGAGAGTGGTCCAGAAACAGACTAGACCAGACTACGAGTTCTCTCTGTTTCAAAACATCATATATTTCCCCTCCACCCACTCCGGGCCCCACGTTTGCCAGGCTGTTTTAAGAGGATTTCACCCTCTGACGTAAAGAAGCCAAACGAGGGAGCTGGGGAATCTGGCTTGTAAAAAAGGAAGCTGGTTCAAGAAATGTTACAATCTGTAAAAAAAAACAACCCAGAAATCTCAAGATGTTCTCGTTCGGGGCACCATTCCATAAACGCTATACCGTGTTTGCAAAAAGCTGTGGTCTGCTGGTGCATGGCTGTTTTCACAACCCGCTGCATGCGTCTGGCTAGCTGCGAAGGACTGAGTTCTACTGGGTGTCAACTAGGCCATGCAAGCCATTTTGTCTGCAAACAGAACAACATAAATTAACACAGAGCCTCATCGACTCTCTTTAAGAAGTTTGAGAGATAAATCAAATCAACTGAAGGCTCTGGTAATGCGTTATTTGTAATAATGTTTCTCGATCACCATGAGTTACAGAATCTTTAACGTGGATTTTATGTCATCAATTGGTATAGATACAAAAAAAATGATGAATAATCATAGACATGTTTGATATTAATCATAGCTTGTCTTCGTGTCTGGTTAGGTGTTTGGGTTATTAAAAAAACAAAAAACAAATTACTTCCTATCAGTGTTGTAATTGCTTTACGTGGGATGATTACAGTTTTTTGTGTTTTTTTACTTCACTTTGACTTGACTTGTTTCCTTTGACATTGCTCGAAAAAGCTGCAAAAAGAAACTGTTCTTAATTCATTGAGCGCTACAGGTCTTGAACCCACAAACCTCAAGGCCAGCTGGGACATATGTTCAATATTCAATCCACTTAGACGACGAAGAAGCAACTGTACTTGGAAACTAGCTGGATGGTAAAATAATAAGATGGTGCCAATGACTTGTCAAATCTCCCTGCATGATATCAGTATGTATGCCCTGCCTTCTGCCGCTCACGACCCCCCAGTCCCTCCCCCCCCCCCTCTCTCTCTCTCTCTCTCTCTCTCCTCTCTCTCTCTCTCTCTCTCTCTCTCTCTCTCTCTCTCTCTCTCTCTCTCTCTCTCTCTCTCTCTCTCTCTCTCTGTTCTTGTATAGCAAAGAATAATTGGCAGGAAAACAGCATCCAGAGCTCATGATGCATTTGCAGCCCAGCCCTCCTGGAACCAGAGTTTGAGAAGTTAGGCTAAAGGCCGACACACTTTACTAGAACGAAGGAGTTTTCTCTGTTAAAACTCCCTGCTCTTCCTTCACTTTCTTTCTCCTGTCTGAATGGATGTGTTTATCCTCTCTTTTACGTACGTATGTATGAATGAATACATAGCTGATCAGTGATCTACAGATAACGCATTTAGCTAGAATGTGAAAAGGTCGAGTTCGATCCTCGTTTAAGTCCGAACACCCCCCCCCCCTCCCCATCCCCTCGTCCACTAAAGCATAAGTGATGGTCTAGGGGCTAGTCTTTGAGACATCAAACTTGAGGTCCCGTGTGCAACGCACATGTCAGTACACGTAAAAGAACCTACGACAACGAGAACGCTGTCCCTGAAAAAAGGAATTCTGCAGAGAACAGCTATTCTAAGAAGGGAGCAAAAAAAAATGAATGGCTTTACTCTTGTGACACCTTGCTCTTCCTAGGAAAAAGTAATCTGAATTTTGACTGAAAGGTAAAATCTGCTGTGACTAAATTACTGTAAATAGAAAAAGAAGAAGAAGAAAAGAAAAAATAGAAGAGAAGAGAAGAGAAGAGAGGAGAATAGAAGAGAAAAGAAGAGAAGAGGTGGATCGATAAATGAACGGGTGGATGAATGGACAGATCGATGGATCAATGTCCAGTGGCTCTCTCTAGATAGTTTGTCACATATCATTGCGTCTTCCTGCTTGCTTGGTTGCTTCAAATATTAAATAGCGCGATCAAGTAGCCGGCAATCAGTATATGTTCAGATGAAACAGAACATTGTTTTGACGCTACCTTTCGTTACTTCATTCAAATATAGAAAGAGAAAGAGTGAGATGGGGGGAGCGGGGGGGGGGGAGAAAGACATAGAGAAAGAGAGAGGGGGAATGGGGGAAGGGAAAAGACAGATAGACAGAGAAAGAGATAGAGACAGAGACATAGACGGACAGATAGACAGAGAGGCAGTTTAGAGATAGGAAGAGAGCGAGAGCGAAAACGGAGAAAGAGAGAAAGATAGAGAGACAGACAGACAGAGACAAAGACAAAGACATACAGACAAACAGACAGACAAAAAGACAGACAGACAGAGACAAGACAGATAGACACACAGAGACAAGAAGAGAGACAGAGTGAAACGGAGAGCGAGACAGACAGTAAGAAATACAGGAAAAGACAAAGCACTCAGAACTCCGCAAAACAGACAGAAGCAGAAAGATACAAAAAAGACAACAACCAAAAATAAAACAAACAAACAGACGGCCAGACAACAGTTGCATCGATTATTTTCACCCCAGACTCTCCTCTCCAATGCTACTCTGGATATTAGTGCAGCAAAATCATCTGTGAATGGATGTAATACGCGTGAAATGGTATGGCCAGTTATCTGACAGTATCGATGTATTGAATTAAAATCTGTCTGTCTGTCTCTGTGTCAGTATATTTGTCTGTCTCTGTCTCTGTCTGCCTGTCTGTTTGTCTGTCTCCATCTATCTCTGTCTCTCTGTCTATGTCTGTGTGTGTGTATGTGTGTGTGTGTTGTGTGTGTGTATGTGTGTGTATGTGTGTCTGAGTGTGCGTGAGTGTACCTCTCTCTCTCTCTCTCTCTCTCTTCTCTCTCTCTCTCTCTCTCTCTCTCTCTCTCTCTCTCTCTCTCTCTCTCTCTCTCTCTCTCTCTCTCACTCTCGCTTTATCTCTCTCAATTTCTCTCCCTCTTCTGAAAAATTAACCGTAATAGGGTGCTTTTTGCGCATAATCGTATCATAGCCTATGACTCGTCTTCCTGCTCACGACGCAAGGAGCATAATAAGCCAACGACCGCGTATGTGTGTGAAGAGATCATACAGTTGTGTGCGCACGCGCGTGTGCGCACGCACATACACTCATACGTACTGATTTCATTCCTTTAATTCCTTTCACATACACACGCACACATGCACACACCACACCCCACACACACACACACACACACACACACACACACACACACACACACACACACACACACACACACACACACACACACACTCACACACAGATACACAAACATACACACATACACACTCAAGATTCAAGATTCAAATTTTAATTCCTTTACCACACAGACGCATTCACACACAGACACACAGACACACAGACATACAGATACACAGACACACAGACACACAGAAACACACATTCTTTTGGAAAACAGTATCTCAGATGCAATGAAATGTTAGTTGGAGTTGGATGTTGAGGAAAACCAGACATACCAAACATGAAACATTACCAACTCCACAGAATGAATATAATTATATCATGGAAACAATTTCTAACTCACAACCAAAAATAGTGAGTAACAATATGTATCTATCTATCTTACTCCGTAGTCTCGCGACCTTGGGGACAGCCCCGAAGACTTAAAAACCAGTTTCCTCTATTCTTCTCTCTATTCTGCCTTTCTCAGGGTTTTATTGAGTTCTAGGCCTGTCCATTCACTTATGTTGTCCTCCCATCTCCTCCTTGGTCTGATTCTTTTTCTTATTCAGAGACGGAGCTGGGGGAGAGGGGGGGGGGGGGGCGGCAGATGGGGGACAGAGAGGAGAAAAGAAGAGATAGATAAAGACAGAGATAGACAGACGGGCAGAATCAGAGCAGACAAATAGAGAGCCAGTCAAAGGAGAGACAGACAGACAGAAACAGATACAGAAAAACATAGGAGACAGACAGAGACAGTCAACATAAACAGACACAGACAAATAGAAATAGGCAGTCAGACTGCGTACCCACATCTGTTATCTGCCCCTCCCTTGCCTTTAAAGCATAAACATAATGTACAAACAAAGCTATGTGCCCACATGCTTTTGTAATGGTTTTAATAGCAACTAGCACACACCATATATCAAACATAGACACAAATACAAAATTCTGACTATGTGGGCAGAGCACTATCATTATCACGAAATATGTTGCTTCAGGACAACAGAATGAAAATAATACGAGACCGAAGATCATGCACACAAAATAGCTACGCTGCTTTTGTGTACTTCCACCAAAACGAGATTCCGATTCTGATGTGCTTATAGTAGCCTCAGTTTGGACAAGAATAATGATGATGATGATGATGATGATGATGATGACGACGACGATGATGATGATGATGATGATGATGATGATGATGATGATGATGATGAAAGATGATGATGATGATGATGATGATGATGATGATGATGATGATGATGATAATGAGATGATGATGATGATGATATGAAACAAATCTGATTATAGTAGTAGTACAACATTGACTATGATGATCGTTTAGGAGCACTTTTGACCTATCTGCTGCAGCAGGAGATAGATATAATTTTGCTTTAAAGACACAATAGTTACTCCTTTTTTATTCCTTAGAGACTTTGGCAACGAGTTACCCTTGATTAAGAAAGACTCGTTACGTGAAGACCAAGTCCTGGTTTCCGTATTGCTCTACTGTTTGTGTATCCTGATTAATTTATAGGCAATATATTAGTCAGTGTAGGTGGGGTAAGATTGTTTATTACACGGTGCACTTACATTGCTTTATCATATCATTAGAGATGATAGGTTAGAAGATGAGTGTTATGTGTATTGTAACCATGATGTAAGAAAATGCGACATTTTAAAGTAAGACTGAAGAGTCGTTTAGGGATTCTTGAAAAAAGGTTTTAATTAACCTATTAGCACTGCACCGATCACATAATGTTGAGACGCAATTAATATTGATTAGATAGAGGTGTGATAAAGCTATCTTTGAGAATTTGGATCAATATAACGCTCGCTTTATAAGATCAAAACTATCTTTCAAGAGATTCGTCCATATAAGCAAGCAATGTGGGCTACAAAATGATCTGACCATGGGCTATTGCAACTTGTAAAAGTCTTCGTGTCTAGTGTGTGAGAGCGTCTTTGATAGTAGCATTACCAATAAGAATTGGTGACAGAATGAATGTTACATTTTGTGTTTTTCTTTCAGGAAAAGTTTGTTTTCATGTTGATATTTTTTAACGTTTAGAGCAATATGATCAAATCTGGTACAGTCATGAAACTGGCTGACACTTTTGTACAAACGTGTAGACAGCAGTTTGAAATTAAAATGAAAAAAAAAACTGATAGAAGTATCATCGGAAAAAGGAGAGAGAAAGAGAGAGAGAGAGAGAAGAGAGAGAGAGAGAGAGAGAGAGAGAGAGAGAGAGAGAGAGAGACAGACAGACAGACAGACAGACAGACAGACAGACAGACAGACAGACAGACAGACAGACAACAGACAGACAGACAGACAGACAGACAGACAGACAGACAGACAGACAGACAGAGACAATATCAAGTACCGACTCTAGCCCATCATGCTGTATTCAGATCATTAGGAAGCACATACATTTTGGTGCACACGTGAAGCCACTAGTATCGCATCCTCTGTCATGGTATAGCAGCGATCTGTGTGTTTACAAGATATTGCTTTTTCCCCCTCAAAGAGAGAGAGAAGAAGAAGAAAAAACACTAGGCCAGTTTCTTTGAATTTGCATACAAATTACAGATTGGATCTTCACAGACATAAGGCAGAACAAGGGGAAGACGCAAAAAAGGGTGAAAATTAATATGAGAGAGAGAGAGTGAGTGGTGAGAGAGAGACAGACAGACAGACAGACAGAGACAGGACACAGAGAGAGCAAATACATATGCACAAATATGATAACACTTTCAATAAAAGTGTTTGAAAAAAACACCCAAAAATCAATATCAAAACATAACACACCCACACAAACAAAACAAGTACACAACTTACAGACTAAAAATAAAAAGAGAAAAATAAACACAGTACCTGCAGAAAGCATACAAAACTAGAATACAACTATAAACCAAAAACACAAACGATTACATTATTCAAAAAGAAAAAACAGAAGGTATGAAATACAGAGGAAAACAATTACATACACGCGCATGACACAAATATGCGGACAGACAGAAGCTACCAAGACAGACAAGTGGAGACAGGTGTAAACATAGACGGAGACAGATACAAAACCACACACAAAAAGAACGACTTACAAACAAGACTACACTTCGGACAAGCAGACACACATTCGCAGACAAACACACTCACATAAACACACACACACACACACACGCACGCATGCATGCACGCACGCACGCACAGACACACGCAAGCACTCTCTCTCTCACACACACACAAATACACACACGAACACACACACGAACACACACACACAATTCAGAGAGAGAGAAGAGAGAGAGAGAGAGAGAGAGAGAGAGAGAGAGAGAGAGAGAGAGAGAGAGAGAGAGAGAGAGAGAGAGAGAGAGAGAGAGGAGAGAGAGAGAGAAGAGAGAGAGAGAGAGAGATGAGAGAGAGAGACAGAGAGAGAGAGAGAGAGAGAGAGAGACAGACAGACAGACAGACAGACAAGACAGAGACAGAGACAAGACAGACAGACAGACAGACAAACAGACATACTGACAGAGACAGACAAACAGAGAGACAGAGAGCAGGCGAAACTACTGCTGTCTCGGAGACAGACCCTAGCAAGTCAGCTGAGCAGAGCACAATAGCACTGATGGATGAATTCTTCCTGGACAATCCTTTTATTGTGTTCTTCAGGGAAACTGCAAGAGCCAGGAATACACAGACCACGCTGCCTCTCCCAGGGAACAGACAACGCCAATTCCTCCTCACCCACACCTTATTCCTTTCCTTTTTTTTGTTACCTTGGTTTCTTCCCTTTTCATGTATGTATTTGTTCTTTATCTTTTTTGGGGAAAAGTAATTTCTGTAATGAAACAAAGAAGAAAATGAAAACTTAAAAAAAGAAAATGATCTTCGGGTTTAGACAATGATACTGGTTTTAGGAAAAGAAGAGAATGATTAAAATGACGTTGTTCTTTTTTTATAATGTTAGAATTCGCATTACCCGTGCACACATACATACGCATGCAACACAGACTACAATACAGACACACAACACACCATACACACACATACACACAACAAAAATACCCAACCCCCCCCCCCTTGCCACACACACTCAAAGAGATACAAAGATAGACACACAGAGAGATAGAGACAGACAGACAGATACCCAAGCATACAAAAGCCCTGGCTCTGAGAGATTCAGAGACAGAAATAGATATAGAGGTGATAGAGCAATGGACATATTAGCCAAGCAGGTCAAAGTGGAATCGAAATTAAGTATTTTCTTATTGAGAGAAAAAAAATAAGCACATACAGCATCGTGTTTTTATCCACCCTGCAGACAAAAATAAAGAAAAAATCAAACAATACATCTATCATATGAATTACATATCATGCATTACAGATTTAAAAAAAGGAAACGGGTGTCGAAGCCATACTTTTTTTTCAAAGAGAGAAATAAAAGAGAAGTGAGAGAGAGAGAGACAGAGGAAGAGAGACAGTGACACAAAGAGAGACAGAGAGACAGCGAGGGGGAAGGGAGAGAAAGAGGGAGGGAGGGAAGCAGTGGCAAAGAGACAGAGAGGGGAGTGAGAGAAGAGAGAGAGAGAGAGAGAGAGAGAGAGAGAGAGAGAGAGAGAGAGAGAGAGAGAGAGAGAGAGAGAGAGACAGATAGAGACAGAGAGAGACAGAGAGAGACAGAAGAGAGTCAGGAGAAAGAGAGACAGAAGAGAGCAACAGACAAACAGACAGACAGTGCAGCATCAGAGACAGAGACAGAGAGAGATGAGACGGACAGATAGACACACAGAGACAGAGACAGAGAGAGACAGAGGGAACGTAAACCATTTAGCCTCAAGTCACATTGATTAGAAAGCCATGATGCATCATTTAAAACAAAAGAAGTATACACTCATATACCAGTCTCTTGCATTCCAAACCATCATGTAATCATATCTTGTAACAGGTTGTAGTGTCTGGGATATAAAAAAGTAAAGAAAAATATATAATCATACAAACAGACTCAATTGAAAAAGAACAGTCTTCATCTCTGCATCCATCTCCGTCTCTGAATGCCTGACACTATTCCTGTCTGTCTGTCGTCTGTCTCTCTGTCTCTGTCTGTCTCTCTGTCTGTCTGTCTGTCTGTCTGTCTGTCTGTCTCTGTCTCTCTCTCTTTTCTTTCTGTTCTGTCCTCTCTGTCTCTGTCTCTGCTCTGTCTCTCTGTCTCTGTCTCTGTCTCCTCTTCTCTGTCTGTCTCTCTGTCTCTCTGTCTCTCTGTCTCTCTTCTCTCTCTCTCCTCTCTCTCTCTCTCTCTCCTCTCTCTCTCTCTCTCTCTCTCTCTCTCTCTCTCCCCCCCAGACTATTTTCTCCAGGGTGTCAGACAGTGGTGACGCTGACTGTCTGACCCAGTTGACATTACCGCCTCTCTCCCTGTTTGATGGAGTTTCCCATTCCCAAAGTAATCTATCATCACCATCAACAGTTAGTTCTCTAAACCCAAGTCAGACTAAGTAGAGAGAGAGAGGATGGTGTAAAATGAAGTCAGACTGATAAAGAAAGACAGATAGAAGGGATCAAGTCCCGCGGTTAGAGGGTCAAAACTTGTTACCTGACAGCAAATATAGGGGTGCAAGTTCAAATCAATGCTGGTATGTTCATTCTAAGACATTTTTGCGAGGAGCATTGGAGCACACTATCTTGCATGCATGTAGTGGATTGGTGGTCTAGAGAGGTAATGCGCCTCCATAGAAAATGAGAAAAATGGGTTCAATCCCTGTTTGAGCCATCACTATTCCCCTCTTGACTATGCATTGAGTTGTACATTTTCAGATCAAATGAAAACAACAAGAGTTGTACAAACACACATACAGATCAGTAAAAGCAACAACAACAACAAACAAAAACACCCTGAAAATTCATGGCAACAAACTAGTTACCCCTGATCAAATTTTGTAGAAAAAATTGCCCATTACAGGAAAAGAAAGATCATCGGTGGTGCTGCTCTTCTGGTGATGGCCTCTCCACAGAGATAACAGCCTTAATTTCAAACCAACTTAGCCATGGTGTACAATAGTATACAATACATTACTAATCGTATCCACCTATCACAGAACACAAGACCAGCTTCTGGCCGGTGGCAAGGATGATATAAACATACCAGCATTCTTGTCGCTTCCTCAAGAACAGTGCGGTTTGTCAGGTACAGCTTATCCCAACATTCTGTCTGAAAAAAATCAGTTTAATACGAAGAAAACTGCTTAAGAAGTTCTTAAAGACGTCAGTCAGACATATTGTCAGATTAAAAAAAAACAACTTCCAAACTAATATCGTTGGCAAAAACAAAAGCACAGCAATTTTTTGTTTTCATTTACAAACCATTCTATACTGGTTATAACAAAGACACAGTTTGTTGTACGTGTCTGGGTGATATATCATATTTTAGATAACACAATGCTGTCTGGAAATTCTAAGCTTAAAACTGTATACCTTGTATCTTCCTTTCTCTTTTGCCATTTGCACTTTTCTGATTGTGGTCCATACTTTGCTTACTTTCTTCTATTACACTCCCACAGGTTTTACTTTTGCTAAAATGTTTTGCACACGTTCTGCTTGGGAGTTATATCAAAGGTTGATAGCTAAGTGCTTTTAGCATTTAACCTGAGGTAGAAAAAAGCTTGGGAGCTAAGAAGTGCACCTGTGTCTTCTGTGGTTCTTTTTTAAGGTTATGCTCTACTTTAACACCTGGTCTCTTTTGATTTTTGTATTCTCTATCTCAAATTGCTTTGTGGATTGGTAGTGAGGATAAGTAGAAAATCTACCTGTATTCAGATCTGATGGTTTAGTTTATTACAAAACACTAGCGCCCAGACCACCACTCCTTGTCTAATGGATGGAGGAAAAGTTTTGGGCTCAAATGGGATTTGAACCACCACACACTCCGACCTGACTTTATGCTTTCAGGTCAGGCGCTTTACACCTTAGACCACCAATCAATTGTCTTTATCCATTTCCCAGCCCCTTTTTTTTCAATGATAACTAACAATTCTCTCCTGCATGCTGAAGTTGGATGCACTAGTCCTGGTGTAAACAGTTACACAACATGAACAAAGCAGAAAGCTTAAGATGAGGTCAGTTCTGTCCAATAAAATCACATGGTTTATAGCCCTGCCAACCACATTCACCATATTGGGGCTGTCAGGTTGTCAAAACTATGAAATATCTGATTAGAACTTTGCAACTATAAAGCACTGATATCAAAACCAGTTCTTCAGTCATTTCTTTTAACAATGTCCTCGTGAAGCAAGCATAAAAAGCACCCGAAAAAGTAGATACAGGGAGATGGAACAACAAAATACAGTTAAATTGATCTCTCTCTCTTCTCTCTCTCTCTCTCTCTCTCTCTCTCTCTCTCTCTCTCTCTCTCTCTCTCTCTCTCCTCTCTCTCTCTCTCTCTCCCCCCCCGGACTATTTTCTCCAGGGTGTCAGACAGTGGTGACGCTGA
>CM060328.1:37793066-37800566 GCA_030674155.1 Stramonita haemastoma | reverse complement strand
TTTTATTGAAACAGATCTAAGTGAGTGTAGGGCTGATTTTGAATGACACAAAATAAAATTTGGTTCACAAGAAAAGGTAGTTCATTAATAAAGTTTAAAGCCATTAGAATTGCCATTAGTTCCGCTGTGTAAACAGACCGGTTTTTTTCCAAGATAGAATGATTTTTCAATTTTAAATTCGGGGATGACAAAGGCTGCACCTGCTTGATGATTACTAAGAAGTGATCCATCAGTATAGATTTTTAGATGATTTGGGTATGTGTTTTCAATGTGCAATCTTACGGAACTGATTAAAATATGTGGATTATCGTCTTTCCTGTAAGGTGTATGCTCAATGTCAAAGTGTGCTCTGTTTTGCTCCCACTTTGGACAAGGTGAGGTTTTTTGCTCGACATCAACATTCTCTGGGATGATTCCTGCTTTGTCCAGTAATTCTTTCGAATAAGACCTAATTGTAGATAAGGAAAAAATGTGTTTTGCTCTTTTGGGAAAATCAATATCGGATTTCATCTTAACCTCTTTTGCGACAAAATTGCTGCATGAAGAACTTCTGACAATGTATTTTGCGCATGCAAGTCGTCTGTATTCTTCTAAAGGAAGTACATCTACTTCTTTATATGTACCAAATGATGATGCATGAAAGGGAACACCAAGCGCAAGGCGATATGCCTTGCAATCTAAACTTTGTAGCTTTCTTTTTAGGTAGTTCGGAGCACTGAAAAAACACTTCTTGACCGTAGGTTAACTTAGAACGAACAAGTGATGTTGCTAAGTGTTTCAGTGTCAAAGGGTCTTGGCCCCACTTTTGCTTATTAATGATTTTCAAAAGGTTAATGCTTTTTCTGGCTTTATTAGTTATATATTCGATGTGTGAATTCCAGGTAAGTTTGGAAGTTATGATAATCCCAAGGAATTTCACAGAGTGCTCATATTGAATGACATCATTTTCTAATCTAAATGTTGGAAGATCATGGGGATTACTACCGTTATTAAAAAGTACGATATGTGTTTTTTCTGGGGACATCGTAAGCCCATTTTCTGAAATATATTGATTTACTTTATCAAGTTCTATTTGATAGACCTTTCTTATGTGGTTTAAAGCCCTTTTAGGGGTTGTTCGTTTCATCGTTACATTCATCCACATGCAAATGTCATCTGCATATTGAGCGATGGTTACTGTGTTAGAAATATGCTTAGGTAGATCATATAATAAGATATTAAATAAAATCGGTGCTATCACTGAGCCTTGAGGTAGACCCATCTGTAAAGGTCTAAAATTTGAATACGTATTCCCTACCCGTACTTGCATGCTCCTTTCACTCAAGAAACTTTTTATATAGCAGTAAATGTGTCCCGAAAGTCCTATATGTTTTAATTTATACAGTAATTTGGCATGCCATACTTGATCATAGGCTTTTTTATGTCAAAAAATGTTGCAAGAATATTTTTTCTTCTTGCAAATTGATATTTAATTTGAGTGGTGAGTTTCACTAGATGGTCGATTGATGATTTTCCTTTCTGAAAACCAGTTTGGTTAACTGGTATTATATTATTTTTACAACAGAAATGAACTAATCGTTTTAAGACTACTCTTTCCATTAGTTTACAGACATGAGATGTCAAAGCAATAGGTCTGTAACTTTTCTTGTCATTTCGAGGTTTTCCTTGCTTTAGTATTGGTACAACAATTGATTGCTTCCAAATATGAGGCACTTCACCTGTGATCCAACATTTTTTAAAATGTTGAGTAAGAAAGCAATCCATTTTTCTGGTAGATGTTTTAACATATCATTTGATATACCATCAAGTCCAACGGATGACTTTTTATTGGGCAGAGAAGATAAAGCGTCCCGTATTTCATTTACAGTTAAAGGAGCATTAATATAATGATTATTATCAGATTCTGGATCCCTGTACTTGTCCTTAGTTTCTTCCTCCGCTCTGTGAAAACGCAAGTTTGGAGATAAACCTTTTATATTCATAGACTCAGAAAACGTTTCTACAAATGCTTCTGCCTTTTTAAAGTTGTTAGGGAACTCTTCCTCATCCAGTTTTATTGGATAAGAGGGTAAGTTAACTCCGTTTTTCATTTCATTTAGTTTTTTCCAGATTGTCTGCTCATGTTTGTGGTCTGAGATTTCTTGATTGCAAAAAGAAGACCAGTACTGTCTTTTAGATTCAGCTATAACTTTGGCGCTATTTTTCTTTGCTTCTAAAAGTTTTTTGTGACTTATTGGAGATTTTCGACGTATATACATTTTATATTTCATTTTTTTGTTATTTAACTGCCTCTTCACAAGCTGCAGTCCACCAAACATTTCCAGTGTGCTTGTTTGATCGGTCTGATCTAACAGAGGTGATGGATAGATTTGCAGCTCTTAGAACTGTGCATGTGAACAATGAGTAGAGTTCATTTATCTCTTTATTTTCTATGTTACTCAAATTAACTCTGGACAAAAAACTTTCAAAAATATTCCAGTTTGCTTGTTTGTAGTTGAATTTAGGAATCTTGTCAGTCTGCTTTTCACGTTGTTCTAATTTAAAACCAAAACTAATGATGATAGGGATGTGGTCACTACCCAGAGATTCTTCATATGTGCTCCATTCGCACTCTGGCACTAATGCAGGAGATATTAAAGTAAGATCAATGGCTGAAGCCCTGTGGGTAGAAATGTCAGGGACACGTGTTATGCTACCATCATTGAGTAGATATAATGATGAGTCAACAACATTTTCTACAAAACGATTATTACTAACTAGGGTGCAGCCTTTGTCCCAAAAGGGTGAGTGGGCATTGAAATCCCCAGCGATTAGCCATTTGTCATTAGTTGCTGGGAGATTGTGAATCCACTCTGTGTTAATCTCATTTGGGCCTTTAGGCAGGTAGACCGATACAACACGCAAAATTAGATGATTATTGAATCTAACTCTCACTGCACATGTATATAGATCTGGTACATGAGAGGGAGCTGGAGAGGGAACTAAATTATAATCTATTCCTATTTGTATGTAAATTGCCACATTGATTTTGGTAGCAGAATCAGTTTGCTGACATACAGGTGGATAGTAATACCCTGCTAATATTGGCAACTTATCTTTGTTTACATTAAGTAATTGTAATATCAGAACTTGATAATTGTTATTAGCAAGATGCTGAACTAGGTAAGGCAAGTTAGATGAGATAGATCTAGAGTTCCATTGCATGAGCTTGCGTGTGTGTGTGTGTGTGTGTGTGTGTGTGTGTGTGGTGTGTGTGTGTGTGTGTGTGTGTGTGTTAAGTGTAGTCAACACCAGTACTGACTCGGACTTTACAAAAGCCCTTCGCATAAGACTATAAACCGAGATCCCGTTCCCAAAGGAAAGCAGAACAAACTTGCACCCCCGTATAAACCTTTATGAAGAGAAATCTTGTGCATGCAAGTAGGAATACATTACAACAGTTAACAAGAACATTAAAACTCATCCCTGGATTTTTGTTTGGACATCATCTTCAAAGTCGGATTTGCGGCTCTTGCCGAGGAAATAACCCCCCTCCTTTCCATTATTTCAGCATACAGTAAGTAAGGTGAATTACACTGATTGACTTCAAGATAAACAAAATTTTAGTCCCACTAAGCAGGATAATTTTGATGTGGTTTAACTTTATGCAGCAAAAATGTTACACAAAAGATATTGATCACCTGACAAAGCATCTGCCTGGCAGCTATTTCACAAGTAGAAAAAAAAAATTGACAAAATATCTCTTCCTTAGCGCACAATCTTCAATAAGCAATTCACCACTACTAAACCGAGTAGATCAACACACCGGTGAAATTTCCGTTGTATGATTATAGGATATCTTCGAGTTACTATGACCCGCTGACTGATGACATCGATTTCAAAACTTTTCTTGACGACGATAATGATGATGATGATGATGATGACGATGATAATGATGGTGATTATGACAATGGCCATTGTTAATATCCTTATAATAATGCGGTAGTAGTCGTAGGAGGAGGAGGAGCAGCAGCAGCAGCAGCGGCAGGAGTGGTAAGAGTACCATCATCATCATTTATCATCATCATCATCATCAACAACAACGTCGTCGTCGACATCATTACCACTATTATCATCATACTTGTTGGTAAACAAAGCTCTGCACTGCCAGGTCTGCTCTCAAAGTAGACCTTGTATCTCTATCCCCCAAACCTTTAAAATCGACCAAGGCGACACCAAGACTTGAACTCACAACAACAACCATACGACCAATACAACAAGATCTCCGAACCTTTACCCAATCGTCGGCACCCCACCCCCACCCCCACCCCACCCCCGCCACACACACACACAAAAGGTACCACCAAAACTATCACAATGGGCCGGGGTGAGCATCTGTAAGTTTAATCTTCGCCTCCGCAAGCGCTATAACATTCGCACTGAAGGTGGAACGGTACCCACGAGAGATGCAAATGTGTTCCGTAAACTGTTCCGTTGCATTCTTCGCGCAAGATTGAGAGCCGCCACGGCTTTTGTGTTAGCCAAGCGCTGGGGAATTAGTATGTTTAAGGGTAAAGACCTTCCAGCAGTAGTAGAACTGCACCCTGAGGAACAACAGAGGTAGGGAGGGAGAGAGAGAGGGAGATGGAGGGAGAGGGAGAGAGAGAGGGAGAGGGGGGGGGGCAGGGGGGAGAGAGAGGAGAGGGGGGGGGGGGGCAGGGGGAGAGAGAGAGAGAGAGAGGGGGGGGGGGGGGCAGCAGCGCTCTCCAATTAAACTCTGTTCGGGACAGGACGGTCAAGCCCTATCATTGCATTGATCTGAAAGTCGGGTCCTTTGTTTGTCTGATTGCGTGTATGCTTGGCCGTTTGCTCTGTCTGTCTGTCTGTCTGTGTGTCTACCTCTCTGTCTGTTTCTGTCTGTGTCTGTGTCGGTCGGTCGGTCGGTCGGTCGGTCGGTCGGTCGGTCGGTCGTCTCTCTCTCTCTCTCTCTCTCTCTCTCTCTCTCTCTCTCTCTCTCTCTCTCTCTCTCTCTCTCTCTGGGGACGGATAGCCTAGTGGTCAGAACATTGCGCTGGCAATTTAACGACCCGGGTTCGAGTCCGGTCGAGGAGATTTTTCTCCTGGAGTTAACATCAGCGCTGACTCCACCCTCCCCACAAGTCCTTCGGATGAGACTTTAAACCGAGGCCCCGTGTGCGAATGCACGCAGAACATCTTGCGCACACGTTAAATCCTGTTCCACTTTTCGTAAGAGTAGGCCATCGTGTGCCGGTGGGAACAGATGACATTTACAACAACTGAATGCACACGGGGACCGGATGAAAAAAAGCACAAGAGTGCTTATTCCATTATCCTCGATATAAAAGAATAAATCAAATTAAATCAAATCAAATCTGTTGGCGTGTACGCGCCTGCATACAAGTTCGAGTACATGCGTATGTTTATGCGTGCAAAAGTGTGTGTATGTGTTTGTGAAAGCGTATGCGTGCGTGTGTGCGTGCGTGAGTGCATGCGTGCGTAAATGTGTGCGTATGTGTGTACGCATGCTGGTATGTGTGTATGTATGTGTGTACGCCAGTCCGTATCAGCAGATGTTTATCGTTAATAATGCACATCTTAAAGTCTTGCTATTTGTGTGTATGTAGGTACGAATACACACTCACTACTTCAGCTTATTGTTTAAGATATGAATGTTTCTTTTTGTTTAAAAAAAATCCACAGTTTTTTGGCCAACTGGTCTTTAGTTAAGCAATTTTCAAAGTTTTGACTCTTTGGGGAGTCCAGTATATAGTATGTATACATAATGTGACGGTCCTACCAAACGTGGCCGTACACACGCGAAAAAGTATCGCACTCTCGCGAAACGGTATTCTGTATATATTCTAATGTAACGCGAGCACGCATAATATTCGTGTTTACAAACACTGTATCAGACTATGGTCAAGTAATCTTCTGTCCTTTTCTGTCCAATGCTGAAACCATCTGAGGAAATTTCATTTTTAAGTTGAGAAACGTTTTCTGACTGTGGTTTTATAATATTATAATGCTTGCATGTAATTACACAGGCGATTGCAAGCAGGTTACCAGGCTGTAAATGTGTGCGAGCGCAGGCGCGCGCGCATACACACACGCACACACGCACACACACACCACAACAAAACACACACTCACATACACCACATCACACCACACCACACCACACCACACACACACACACATACACACACACACACACACATACAACACAACACACACACACACACACACACACACACACACACAACACACACACACACACACACACAACACAAACACACACACACAACAGACACAACAACAACAGCAACAACAACAACAACACAACACAACAAAACACACTACACACAGAGAAAAGTAAAGTCTGTGTGCTCTCACACTCCACTCAACACTTCAACAGATCCTCTCTCCTTTCCCTAAGAACCGTGATGTCATTATTAAGGATAAAACCAATAAAAAGAAAAAAAAAAAAAAAGACCCAACAGAAAAGAAAATGGCCAGAGGCCATACTTCTAATTTTCAGAGAGGTGATAGAGAGCGAGAGAGGCCGTCAGAAAAAAAAAGTGACTAATCCAATCAAGGAGGTGATTAAGCTTTACAGGCTTGACTGTTAATTGAATTAAAGATGTCAAGGAGTTTTACGATCGTAGCCAGTATTTTTTTTTGTTTTGGTGGAGGAGATTGGCAGAAAAAGGTTAAGCACCGCGGCTTAATGTGCGAGCGCGTATGCTGTGTGTAAGATTGTCCGGGTATATAAATTGGAAAGAGCGGCTGAATTTTACCCATGCTGTTTCGCTAGGGTTTTTATGACGCTAGAGGTACCTAAAAAGGCTGATTTCCATGCTTTGTATTTAAGTCATACGTCTGAGCATGCAGTCCGATTTTTAAAAAAAAAGTAACAAAGCACTAGAAAAGGTATAACAGGAGATATTCGCGATAAATGTAAAAGTTCGCGGCAGTAAAAAGAGTAACAAACTTTGAAATGAAGTTTGGGTCTTTCACAGTTTGCAACAAAAGGATTATCGTTTGAATTAAGTTGAGTTCTTTCGCATGATAGACTTAATACGTATGTAACAAACAAGTGATCATTCCACGTGATGTGGGCTTATAGAAAACTGTACTATGTTTAATATCTAAAGTTAATTTTCAGTTCCTGACATGACTGTGTAGGGCGGTATTACTGCATTTGTGTTCAATAATTATTTCAGTTATTATGATTAAAACACTGACGCAACTCCTAAACTACTAGCAGGTTTCGGTTTTGGCACGCTCGTCACTTGTGGAGTGATGGATGTTGACAATATTGGAGCTTGCATGGTTGAAAGGGTTTGGTGGCTAGAGCGTCGAACTCGTGAAATGACAACACCTGGTTCCAGTCTTCACTGCGACATCTGTCTGAGAAGAAGAAGAACAGCAACAACAGAAGAAGAAGAAGAAGAAGAAGAAGAAGAAGAAGAAGAAGAAGAAGAAGAAGAAGAAGAAGAA
>CM060328.1:37785566-37788066 GCA_030674155.1 Stramonita haemastoma | reverse complement strand
TGTGTTGTGTGTGTGTGTGGTGTGTGTGTGTTGTGTGTGTGTGTGTCTGTTTCTGTGTCTGTGTCTGTGTTGTGTGCGCGCGCTAGTGTGTGTGTCTGTGTCAGTGTATGCTTGCGCCTGTGTGCGTGCCTGCGTGCGTGCATGCATGCGTGTGTGTACGTGTGTCTCTACCTCTCTCTTATCTGTTCACGTGTACGTACCTGCGTGCGTGCGTGCATGTGCATGCGTGTGTGCGAGCGTGTGTGTATATAAAGATCAGCACCTTGTTACTACCATAAGAGTAGAATTTCGGAGGGTAAATGTTAAGTAGACGCTGAATGGACTAGAGATGGTCTCAACCTTTAGCGTGTTTACTGTTTATCAAAGAGTTCCGCTGTACAAGTGCCTCTCTTCGTTGGCTGCAGCCCCCTATTCCTGTCATAATTAAACTCAAGTTGTAGTATCGTATTGTGGCTGTGTAGGTCATTTTTTGTCTGTCTGTGTCTGTCTGCTCTGTGTGAGTGTGTGGTGTGTGTGTGCGCACGCGCGCGCGCGTGTGTGTGTGTGTGTGTGCGCGCGGTCTCTCTCTGTCTCTCTCTCTGTCTCTCTCTCCTCTCTCTCTCTCTCTCTCTCTCTCTCTCTCTCTCTCTCTCTCTCTCTCTCTCTCCTCACGCCACACACACACACACAACCGACTTGCTCCTTGCCTACAACAGACAATAGAAGAAGAACTATAAAAACTTTTTTTAAAAAGTACCCCAGAGAAACAACTTTGATTGAAGAAAGCAGTATTCCTGCGCAGCCTTAGCAGCGCATGACGTACCTAACTACGTCACTGTCCTTATTTGATGAAGTCACAAACAACTTAATCGTCAAATCTTCCCGTGCACACACTACTGTCTATGTAAGTAGCTAATTAATGGTGTTGGGCCATATCTACTAGAATAAACGTCCAACAAAGCTGCAAAATATCAACTGCTTACTCAACTTTTTAAACAAATGTATACATCTTTGTAATACCCCCAAAACTAAAGTCTCTACTAAATTTGTCATTGTTTTCTGTTGCAGGTGGGTTTTTTTTTCCATGATTATTATTCTTAACCGTTTGCTTCTAGCAAAAAGAATCCTTTTCTGAAATATACTACATAGTTACTATTCTTTGTTTTTTTTCAATTTTAAGAGCTTGATTGCTTTTAATAGGAAAGAAATAATTGAATAAACTAGAGGGGGGGTGGGGGAAGAGAGAGAGAGAGAGAGAGAGAGAGAGGAGAGAGAGAAAGGAGAGGGAGAGAGAGAGGAGAGAGAGAGTGGTGTGCGTGCGCGCCATGCGCGTGTGTGTATGTGTGTCTGTTGTGTCTGTGTGTGTTGTATTTATTCTGTTGTCTTCTTCTGTCTGTCTTTCTTGAAGTGAAAATACAAAACAAGGAATCTAAGATAGAATATGGATTTCGTCACTCTTCTCGTTCTTAACTCTTCCAGAAGTCATCTATCCACTACATTCACTTTTTTTCAGACCTTGTCACCAGGGCAAGTCACTCTGGCGGAGCCCATTTTTCTTCATGCACAAGATGCATGTAGCACGCTTAGCAGTGTTTTTCATACCCACAAAACGGCTGACATGAAACACAGATTTTTAACATGCGTTTTTCGACCATCTGCAAAGTGCATAGTATGCAGATGGAATTAAGGCACTGGCAGGTCTGCATCTAAAAGAATTCGAGGTAAAGATAAGAAGAAAGGGCAGTGTGGCAAACATGTGTGGAAGCGGGGAGACATTGTTCAGGGTGTTGCAGGAATACCAATGAGACAAAGTAAGACAAGAGAGGTGGAAACAGGGCAGAAAAAATCAACGCAGGAGAAGAACTACTGGAAGAGAGAGGGAGAGAGATGGAGAGAAGAGATAGAGAGAGAGAGAAAGATAAGAGAAAGAGAGGGAGAGAGAGAGAGAGAGAGAAGACGAGACAGAAGACGAGAGAGAGAGGAGTGAAAAGAAGGGAAGAAAGAGAAGAGGAAGAAGAAACAAAATGAGACACACAAGAGAGAAGAAGTGACAGAAACAGAGACAGAACAAAGAAGAGGAAAAGAAAAGAAAGAGAAGAAGAAAAAAAAAATATACTTAAGAGACAGAAGACAGAAAGACAGAAGACAGAAAAGAAGGAAGACATACAAGAAGAAGAAGAAGAAGAAGAAGAAGAAGAAACAACAAACCAACAACAACAACAACAACAACAACAACAACAACAACAAAAACAACAAGTAGAAGGAGAACAAGAAGAATAAGAAAAAACAAGAAGAAAACGAAGTAGAACAAGAACAAGAAGAACAAGAAAAAAAAAAAAGATCCAAAAGAAGAAGCATTCTTGTTACCCGCCCCTCATGTGTCATTTGTTATTGCATACTTTGAGTTGTGCAAGGCAATATGAACATACTGTGGGCTTTTTCATACCCCTTCCCCTCCAACCCCAACCCCCCACTCCCCAAATGAAATACATAATGGAAACAATTTTTTCACAGCTCAAAT
>CM060328.1:37770566-37773066 GCA_030674155.1 Stramonita haemastoma | reverse complement strand
TTCTAAGCTGTTGTTTTCACTTGACATTCGACGGCAGATCATGAAAAGGGACCTCACCCAGGCTAGTGAAACAAACGGCAGAGTAACACCAGAATAATGGCGGAAAATTGTGTTAAAATAAGCAGTAGCAATTTCAATGATTCTTTATTATCTAATGTCAAACGTTTTAGTTTAATTGCTATATATTCATAATTGTCGTAAAAGCAACGTGTGCCGGTAAGAGCGGACGACAAAATGATGTAAAAAAGATCCCAGCATGCACACAGGTGCCGTGTTTAGACACCATCCCTGAGAAAAAATCTGGGAGTTGGAGTCCCAGGGTGGCTTGGGGCTGTATATGGCAACGTTCTGGCGGCTCCTGCGACGGTACTGGAACCGTTCGTATCGGTCATTGCCTTTCTAATGGATCATTCCAGTAGCGTGGAGAGAGGGGGTCTGCTGCATGGGTAACAGTTTGTCCTCCATACTTACTTACCCAGGCTTTGCGCTCTAAAGACTAGGGCACAACTCCATGGTCTTCTGAGACTGATGGGTGCCTACTACTATGACTTTAAAAGTCTACAAGCAAACTTTATTCAAAAAGTGTCTCGATAGCATTGGACCTAGCATTTGTTTTATTTTTTATAAAACGTGTACAAAGTTTTGAAAAAAAAATAACCATCATAACACCAACAAAACAGTTACTTATTATCTAATCTGATATGAGGTTTTTGGTGAGGGGTTCTTTTTCATATTCTATTATCCAAGACTTTCTTTCAGTTTTAAATCGCCATTTTCTGCTCCTTGTCATTCGTGGACGGCCATCTTTAGCAAATGTAGCTTTAAAATCGAATCTTGTTGATGCAAATTTCCTTCTGTGCTGGCTTCCCACGCAGCAGGAAATGTGGAAATTTTTGTGTAAATGGCAGATAAAATTGAGTTTTTATTTGGTGTGTGTGTGTGTGTCTATGTGTGTGTGTGTGTGTGTGTGTGTGTGTGTGTGTGTGTGTGTGGTGTGTGTGTTGTGTGTGTGTTGTGTGTGTGTGTGTTGTTGGTTGTGTGTGTGTGTGTGTGTGTGTTCTTCTTCTTCTTCTTCTTCTTCTTCTTCTTTCTTTTTCTTCTTCTTTTCTTCTTTTTCTTCTTCTTCTTCTTGTCATTCTTCTTCGCATTCTCTTTCGCAATCTTCTTCGCATTCTTCTTCGCATTCTTCTTCGCATTTTTCTTCTTCTTTGCATTCTTCTTCTTCTTTGCATTCTTCTTTTCTTCTTCATTGCATTCTTTTTTTTCTTCTCACATGTCTTCTTCTTTTTTCTTCTTCTTTTTTCTTCTTCTTCTTCTTTTCTTTTCTTCTTCTTCTTCTTCTTCTTCTTCTTCTTCTCCTCTTCCTCTTCTCTTCCTTTCTTCTTTTTCGCATTCTTGGCATTCTTCTTCTTCGCATTCTTCTTCTGCATTCTTCTTTGCATTTTTCTTTGCATTCTTCTTCGTATTTTTCTTCATATTCTTTTTCTTCGAATTCTTCTTCTGCGAATTACTTCTTCTTCTTCGCATTCATTTTCTTCGCATTCTTCTTCTTTGCATTCTTCTTCTTAGCATTATCCGTTGCATTCTTCTTTATCGTATTCTTCTTCATCTTTGTATTCTTCATCTTCGCATTCTTTTTCTTCTTCGCATTCTTTTTCTTCGCATTCTTCCTCTTCTTCTTCGCACTCTTCTTCTTCCTTGCATTCCCCTTCGCATTCTTCTTCTTCTTTGCATTCTCCTTCGCATTCTTCTTCTCCTTCGCATACTTCTTCTTCTTCGCATTCTTCTTCTTGGCATTGTCCTTCGCAGTTCTTCTTCTTCTTCTTCTTCTTCTTCTTCTTCTTCTTCTTCTTTCTTCTTCTTCTTCTTCTTCTTCTTCTTCTTTCTTCTTCAGAATTCTTCTTCTTTCTTCTTCAGAATTCTTCTTCTTCTTCTTCTTCTTCTTCAGAATTCTTTCTTCTCTTCAAAATTCTTCTTCAAAATTCTTCTTCTTCTTCTTCTTCTTCTTCTTCTTCTTCTTTCTTCTTCTTCTTCTTCTTCTTCTTCTTCTTCTTCTTTGCTATTCTTCTTCTCTCTTCTTTGCATTCTTCGCATTCTTCTTCGTATTCTTCTTCGCATTCTTCGCATTCTTCTTTGCATTCTTCTTCTAATTCTTCTTCACATTCTTTTTCTTCGCATTCTTCTTTTTTGCATTCTTCTTCTTTTTTTATTCATTTTCTTCGTATTCTTCTTCTTGCATTCTTCTTCTTCTTGGCATTGTCCTTCGCATTCTTCTTTTTCGCATTCTTCCTCTTATTTGTATTCTTCTTTTCTTCGCATTCTTCTTTTCTTCGCATTCTTCCTCTTCTTCGCATTCTTCTTCTTTTTTCCATTCTCCTTTGCAATCTTCTTCTTTGCATTATCCTTTGCATTCTTCTTCTCTTTCGCATTCTTCTTCTTCTTCTTCTTCACATTCTTCTTCTTCTTCGCATTATTCTTCTTCACATTCTTCTTCTCCTTT
>CM060328.1:37758066-37760566 GCA_030674155.1 Stramonita haemastoma | reverse complement strand
GACATAACCTGAAATAAGCAAAAACCTTTAGGTAAATAGAATTCCCATCTCTCACGATAGGAATACTACCGCACAATACATCATAACCACATGCAAAATGCTTGGAATTGATGGAAAAGCATTCATCGACACACGCACACACACATACACACACGCACACACACACACACACACAACATACATACATACATACATACATACATACATACATACATACATACATACATACATACATACATACATACATACATACATACATACATACATACATACATACATACATCATGCGCATGACAACATACTACAACATTTACACATACACTACATACTCATTACAACACGGCGCAACACATCATCATTACACACACACATGTCACACATCGCACATGCACTTATCATCACATCACTTCTCTCTGTCTCGTGTCTCTGTGCTCTCTCTGTCTCTGTCTCTCTTCTTCTTCTCTCTCTCGTCTCTCTCTCTCTCTCTCTCTCTTCTTCTTCTTCTTCTCTCTCTCTTCTCTCTCTCTCTCTCTCTCTCTCTCTCTCTCTCTCCTCTCTCTCTCTCTCTCTCTCTCTCTCTCTCTCTCTCTCTCTCTCTCTCTCTGTGTGTCTCTCTCTCTCATATACATATACATACACACACACACACACACACACACACACACACACACACACACACACACAGACACACCAGACACACAGACACATACACACATCTTTTCCTATTGATTTAGCTTATTTCAAACCCCATCATAGTACAGTCTCATCGGAATGACTTATATATATGAGAGAGAGAATAGTAGTTTTATCGTAATACACACATAGACACACTCACATCCACGCGCGCGCGCGCGAAACACACACACACACACACTTCAACACTACAACACACGCGCGCGCGCGCGCGCGCGCACATGTACTAGCACACACACTCACTATAGCGCTAAACACCACACACACACACACACACACACACACACACACACACACACACACACACACACACTCACTCACTCACTCACTCACTCACTCACTCACTACAGCGCTTCTGTGTGTGTGTGTGTGTGTGTGTGTGTGTGTGTGTGTGTGTGTGTGTGTGTGTGTGTGTGTGTGTGTGTGTGTGTGTGTGTGTGTGTGTGTGTCTCTCTCTCTCTCTCTCTCTCTCTCTCTCTCTCTCTCTCTCTCTCTCTCTCTCTCTCTCTCTCTCTCTCTCTCTCTCTCTCTCTCTCTCCCTCTCCCTCTCCCTCTCCTTCTCTCTCTCTGTGACCCAGCTTATTTTAAAGAAAATGGTCGAAAGAAAACACCAGGGATTTTCCGAGCGAACTTTCTCTCTAACGGCACGTGTTGAAAAGGTCATTATTGTAATCGTTGGTTGGCTTTCATCTATTTCCAAGATTCTTTCTCCACAACTCTCCGCTCAATTTGTTCCCACTTTGAAAAAAAGATGATCTCTTCACGATTCAGTTTTTTATTGCCTTGTTGATACTTTTTCTTTTCTTTTTAAATAATTTGTAGATGTTTATCTGTTTGGGGGGGGGGGGGGGTTCTGTGTGTGTGTGTGTGTGTGTTCTACTTTTTTTGATGTGTCTTGTTATAATGATTGATCTGTCATCAGGTTATGCTTGTATTGTTAGTTATGTATTCATTTTTGTGTGTGTGTGTGTGTTGTGTGTTTGTGTATGTTTGTGTGTGTGTGGAGAGAGAGAGAGAGAGAGAGAGAGAGAGAGAGAGAGAGAGAGAGAGAGAGAAGAGAGAGAGAGAGAGAGAGAGAGAGAGAGAGAGAGAGAGAGAGAGAGATCTTGATCTGACAGGTGACTTCACTCAAGAGCTCGAGCCTTCCTTCACTGAGCTGATTGCTTATAGTGTATTTCACCGTTAAACAAAACGAAATCTGTGGTTTGGCATCCTGGAAATATGTCATCGTCACAAGAAAGTAATCTTTTTGAAATAAAGTGTAATCAACCAATTAACAACATTGCTTTTTCTTTATCTTGCCGCCTTTACACTTGAACTTACACTTTGAATCCGCAGTCTTGAAAATTTAGATTACATTTTTAATCGAAAGAGAGGGGGCAAGAAGATTCGTAATAAAAAAAAGAGAACATAATGTAATTCCTGAAGGTTTTATGGAAGAGGTTTTGTCAAGTTATCGGGTTTTTTTTTCTATTCCTCTCTAAAATTCCTTTACTTGACAACTAATTTCTTTAAAAAGTGACAGAAGTAAAAGGTTGACCACTAGAGATTAAAAACTTAGAAGAGAGATTGGGGGAAAACGCTAAGTCAAATCTTATTAATTTTTCTTTTTCTTTTTTCTGTTTTTTTTTCTTTTATTCTTTTAATTTCCTTCCATTTTCTTCTATGTTCTTTTTTCTTTCCCTTCTTTCTTTCTTTCCTGCTTTCATTCTGTCTGTCTTTCTTTCTTTAGTTCTCTTTTTCTTTAATTATCTTTTGTTCATCGAGCTATATAGCACTTACTTTTCCATTATTTGCTTACTTTGTT
>CM060328.1:37748066-37750566 GCA_030674155.1 Stramonita haemastoma | reverse complement strand
ATCATGGTTTAAAAGAAGGAAAAACATATACGATGTTTTAATCTACATGACTACATTGCCCACTTACTGTAGGTGCTGCACCTTTTGTTCGGATGAACATCACTCTATGTTCTATTAGGACATTATTGGTCAGGTTTCATGTACTTGAAAAAAAACCCACGAAGGTTTGTTGTTTTTT
This sequence comes from Stramonita haemastoma, assembly GCA_030674155.1. Classification (NCBI taxonomy): domain Eukaryota; kingdom Metazoa; phylum Mollusca; class Gastropoda; order Neogastropoda; family Muricidae; genus Stramonita; species Stramonita haemastoma. The sequence continues at coordinate 37,750,388 of CM060328.1, read as the reverse complement.
TCAGGTGTTGAATGTCATAATGTATCAAACAAATACTTTGATTTAGCTGTCACACACACACACACACACACACACACACACACACACACACACACACACACAGACACAGACACAGACACACACACACACACACACACACACACACACACACACACACACACACACACACACACACACACATGACTTGAAAGTAAGTAAAACAATTCAGAACGGTACCGTAAAGTGTTTACTGAAGTTATGATTTTATCTCTAATTAAAGCATTTTTTACTTCTATAAGGGTGAAAAGTGTCTATCTTTAAATAGGGAATACCGTAAATGGATATTAGTTTTGTAGCAAAAATCATTGTTTTCTAAAAATGAAAATCATTGCCCTTTTCGTGGAGGAAATTGATAATTATCCTTAAGTATATGAAATAAGTGTTAATGCTTTTTTTCTTCCAAATGCCTGATTAGGGTAGAATTCTTTGTTATGTAGAAATTCGGCTCTTTCAAAGTGAAAACTGCTCTTTTCATCATAAAGAAGGCATACGTACCAAAGCAAAAACTACATTCTTTAACGAAAGAGACTATTTTTGCGAATTAAAATTTGATTTTTTTTGTCTAAGAGTATTTTTTGTTACAGCAAAGTCTTTAAGTGCTTATTATCTTATCGCAAAATAACGTCGGTTACAAAAAAGAAAAAAATCAGAGTCAGCAAGAAGCATTCTTTTATAAACGAAAAAAAAAATTTGCTTCAGAGTTGCCCTCGGTTTAAAATGGAAGCAATTTCCTGAACATAAACAAAAGCAATAACAAAAAATGCCATCCTCCACATTGTAAAATATTAAAAAAATTCAACCTGAAGAAAATGTAATGTTTTTTTTCTTCGTAATAATAAACTACAGAGAGAGGAATGGAGGGAACTGGTTGTCAAGTCTTCAGGGGTGCCCCCACGGTCGCCAGATAGATAGATAGATAGATAGATAGATAGATAGATAGATAGATAGATAGATAGATAGATAGATAGATAGATAGATAGATAGATTGATTGATTGATTGATTGATTGATTGATTGATTGATTGATTGATTGATTACTCATCTTAGCACCCCTTCCACCTTTTTTGATGATAAGCATTGCGATGTTTATAAAAAAAATATATTGAAATGTCATTGATATATAATTATATTCTTCAACGTGACGACCATCCTCCATATTAGCCCTTTAGACACCAGCAGTGCCCCATACCGCGGCAGCAGTACACCCCGCCACCCGCCACAAGCACAGGCTGATTTTCAGCCTCAACCAGCAGACGATGAGCTTCTGGAGGGGCTGCTTCCAGCTGCCTCCTGTCCATGCTGACAAAATGACCAACGACCGTCCACGGCTGGGGACAGGGGAGGAAGTAGGGGGGTGGGGATGGGGATGGGGGGGGGGGGGGGTATACGAGAGGGGAGAGGATTACAGTTGTCGGAGAAGGGGTGGTAGTGGTGGTGGAGGCAGAAGGATGGGGTAGGGGTGGAGTGGGGATTGGGGGAGGGGGGTTGCTGTCGTAGAGAGACAGCAAAAATGTCCTGAGACAGACCCTCATCGAATGTTTGCTGGTTTTCTGCTTTTACTACCATTGTTCTTTGTCAGAGCTTTTTTCCCGCTGATATAGATTAGTGGTTAGAGAAATGGGTTTGTGGGGTGTAGAGTACAGAGAGGGGAGGGAGGTGGAGATGGGGCGGGTTAGCCCAGTGGTTTGATTCTCGAACTCGTGATGAGAAGTAAACTGTGAATTTGAGTTCCAGTTGCTTTTGAGGTTTGGCGGTAATATAACGTGAGACTCAGTGTTTATATCATATTTTACAGAACGGATTTGAATGAAAATTCAGATATCCGTATAAGGTAATCACTTCCCTGAAGTTTTTTTTTTAATCAGAAAAAAATAGAATCGGGTATTGTTTGACTTTTTTTTTCTATTTTGTTTTGTTGTGTTGTGTTTTTTTAGGGGGGGGGGGGGGTGAATTGAGCTTTTAGGTTAAACTGGAAGGTTGTGGCAAATAAACGTTTCTGACTAGCTACAAGAGAGTGTTTCACACAACAAGAACTTGGTAGTAAAAGGTTCTTATCTTAGCAACAGCATTATATCAGCTCAGTCGTGGAACCAGACTGCGTGAGTCACCCACCCGAAGTGGGGATCCCCACAACATCCCTCCAAGAACCATCCCTCCTCCCTGCCCCGAACCTCCAGACCCCAAAGGCTTTGACACAAACTCATCACAGGCACAGAATGGTATGGGGAAACTGAATCTGAGGTCGCCATGAGACCAGAGCAACTGGAATCACAGAATCAGAGGC
>CM060328.1:37740566-37745566 GCA_030674155.1 Stramonita haemastoma | reverse complement strand
CCTGACATTGACAGTTGCTTAGACGATATCGTTTACAGACTTCAATGGACGGTTTTCACACATGAATTTCAAATTGCAGTAGTTTAGCGAGGTTTTTATTTTCATCAATTTTACGGTTAGTCCGCCAACGTTAGGCCAACCGCACTGTCATTGAACTGGCCTCAAAACCTGAACTCCATACCGTATCCACTACATGTCAGCATGTTTGTATTAAAGAGAAAACATAAACAAAACATCTGGAATGTCTCTCAAAGCTATTTTCTCCTCAAAGCGGAGGTTTACATTTTTATGCTTGGGCACAAAAATAGTTTAAAGCCTTCTTTATATTCTTTGAGTTGTTTTTAGGCATTTTACAACTGTATGTGGTTTTATATGTTTTGGGGCTGGTTGATGTTTTCTTCTTAATTTTATACGTTTAGTTTTTAGTTTGTTTTTTCTTTTGTCTACTACTTTTCGTTCTTTTCTCTCTTTTTTTGGTCTCCATTTCATGCTTTGAAAACAGTTTCTTGCATTTCTTAATGTATTCATTTCTATTTTTGCTTTTTCTTTAATCCTGTCCTTTTTATTTCCATCTGTTCTTCTTTTTTTGTGTACTCTTTGAATTTCAATTTCTCTTTCTATCTTTTTCTTTGTATGTTTTTTCTTGCGTTGTTTTGTTTTATTCTTTCCTTCCTCCTTTTTCTGTTTTGCTTTGATTTTTCTTCATTATTCTTTTCCTACCTTTCTTTTTTTTTTTGCTTTCTCTGTTCTTCTCTTTCCCCCTGTTCCTAAGAGGGTTTATTCTTTTTTTCTTTTTGGCTTTCTTTGTCGTTTTCTCTTTTCATTATTTCTTGTTTTTATTTTTGCCATTTTCTTCTTTATCCAGCCTTTAAAGATTGCTTCATCCCTTTAAGTATGTCTTCTAATTAACACATCACATGGCACTCCCGAAAAATGAGTGCAACAGAAAATACCATCAGCACCTCCATCACTACTACCAGTTGCTGTTGTTGTTGTTGCTGTTACTGTTGCTGCTGCTCTGTTGCTGTTGTTGCTGCTTCTGCCACTACTACTACTACTACTACTACTACTACTACTACTACTACTACTACTACTACTACTACTACTACTACTACTACTACTACTACTACTACTACTACGACGACGACGACTACGACGACTACGACGACTACGACGACTACGACGACTACGACTACTACTACTACTACTACTACTACTACTACTACTACTACTACTACTACTACTACTACTACTACTACTACTACTACTACTTTCCACTCCTACTACTACTTCAACCAATACGACCACACCACAAACACCACCACTGCTAAACTTTCTTGTACTTCTATTGATGCTGATACTGATGTTTTTCACGGAGCTGCTGCTTCGAATTTTTGCATGTTGCTGGTGGTGCTTTTATCACTTCTGCTACTGCTGTTGCTGCTGCCACAACTACTTCTTGTTCTACACTGTTGCAGCTGGTTGTACTGTCGCTGTTGCTGCTGCTGCTACAACTACTGCTGCTGCTACATATAGTCAGTCAGTTGTCCTGGCAGTTGGAACACATTATATTCCCTCCACCTGTCTCTCTGTCTTTAACTCAGCCTTTAAGTACCTCGAAACGCACCCACATACTTGCACAGTGGTATTTCACGCACACACACACACAACACACACACACACACACACACACACACACACACACACACACACACACACACACACACACACACACACGCACACACACAACACACACACACACGCACGCACGCACGCACACATACTTACACATACACATACACACATACACATACACATATACACAAACACACACACACACATACACCACCACCACCACCCAGCCACACACTCAAATACACACTCACACATACAGAACATCTTCCGCACACGTTAAATGCTGTTCCGCTTTTCGTAAGTGTAGGCCATTCTGTGCCGGTGGGAACAGATGATAAGATTTACAGAACTGCATACACACGGGGAAATGATGTAAAAATGCACATGAGTGTTTATTCCATTATCCTTGAACAAAGAATAAATAAATTAATTAAATAAATACGCACACGCAAGTACATACTCACAAACACACACAAAGACACACACACAGAGACACACAGAGACACACAAACACACACACAAATACACAAACAAAAAGCAAACAAACAAACACAAACACATATATACGCACAAACACAAACAACAAACACAAACACTCCCTTTCCACACACGCACACCTTCTCTTTCCCTGGGTTTATTTTTCTTTCTATATTCACCATTTGCACCAATTTCAGAACGATTTGTTATGAATTGCAGGTTTACTATAACATGATTGCGACAGTGAATGATGTGGTGTTAAAGTTGGCAAAATGATTTTACTCTAGCTGCATACATTGCCGGGGTATAACAAGAGAGGGAGAGGAGAGAGTATGAGAGAGAGAGAGAGAGGAGATGAGGACGAGAGGAGAGAGAGAGAGAGGGAGAGAGAGAGAGAGGAGAGAGAGAGAGAGAGGGAGGGGGAGAGGAGAGAGAGAGAGAGAGAGAGAGAGAGAGGAGAGAGAGAGAGAGAGAGGGGGGGGGGGGGAGAGAGAGGAGGAGAGAGAGAGAGAGAGAGAGAGAGAGAGAGGGGGAGGGGAGAGAGAGAGAGAGAGGAGAGAGAGAGAGAGACAGAGAGAGAGAGAGAGAAGGAGACAGAGAGAGAGAGAGAGAGAGAGAGAGAGAGAGAGAGTGTGGTGTGTGTGTGTGTGTGTGTGTTTTGAATTAGTATTACCACACCGAAAAACAGCACTGTAGGTGTGTTGATGAAAATGTTCTCACGTTATCACTGGAATCAGGGTGATGAGGCTAGCTTCGGAGTGTGAGAAACCACACAGACACGGACAGAAACAGACATAGATAGACAGACATATACACGCATGTACGTATACGCGTGTGTGCACACACACATATAGGTAGGCAGACAGACAGATGGACAGACAGATACATAGATTCATTTATTTATTGTTTTATATCGATGATAGTGGGATAAGCACTCATGTGCTTTTTTTTTTTTTTACATCCAGTCCTTCTGTGATACATACATACATAGATAGGCACATAGATAGATACATGGACAGATATAGATAGATACATAGATACATAGGTAGATAGAATGCAAGTATTAGATAATAAGCTGTTTTCCCTTTGAATAAAATGACAGCATACTCAAGCACAAAATCAAATTGTCAACAAATGATTAAGAAAGTAAAAAGGTAACCAAGCAAATGGGCACGTAACGGACAAGGAAGGAAGTAGTTACAGAAATTAGTACGTATATAGGTAAGATATAGATTTTCCACCGGAGTTAACATCAGCGCTGACCCTACTCTCCCCAAAAGTCCTTCGGATGAGGCATCGTGTGCCAACGCACGCAGAACACCGTGCACACACGTTAAACCTGTTCCACTTTTCGTAAGAGTAGGCCATTGTGTTCCGGTGGGAACAGATGACAAGATTTACAACACTGCATAGGCTACACAAGGGGACTGTATGTAAAAAAAAAAAAAAAAAAAAAAAACCACAAGAGTGTCTTTCCCATCATCCTTGATATAAAAGAATGAATAAATTAAAGTAAGAAATTAAGCAAGTAAGCGAGTTACTAAATAAGTAACTGCCTTACTGACTGACCAACTGACGAATTGTGTACAGGTTTTTATGAATAAACGTGTAGGTGGGCTTTGGTGCTGGTGCCTCATTGTTTGCACAGCATTCAGCGTTTCTGGTTTTCCCACAAGAGTGAGACTGAAATAACCCACAGGCTTGATATTCTTCCCTTGCTGCGCTATTCTCTTTTCTGCAGTGGAATACACAGAAACCAAATCTGCTGTGATTAAAAGTGGTAAGGTATACTATACTACAGTATACTGACAGGTTTTAATCACACGCTGACCTTTCTCTGCTGTACGTCTCTCTCAGACACTTGAATGCGCAAGCTGACTGATGTCCAGCGCATGTAAACTACCTGCACTGAAGACATCCAGGGTGGAGAAGATGCATTCAGGGAAGAGAAGACTATTTATTATCCGCACTCCAATTCAAACATGTTGTTTATAGCCCCGCCGACCACAGAGGCCATATCAGGGCTAGGCCGCACTCTGATATTATCTGGCATGCCGAATGATAAAAAACCGAGATGAAGGCTTTGTTATGTCACAGCTGCTGCATAAGTGTATAAGTGGACAAAGTCGTTTTACGCTTACCTGTATTTTGTATTTTGGTACCACTTTATGTCACAGCAGATTTCTCTGCGTGGAATTCGGGCTGCTCTCTCCGGGGAGAGCGCGTCGCCACAAGTGCAGCGCCTACCCCTTTTTTCTTTTACCTGTATGTAATTGCATTTTTCCCTGTGTAGTTTGCTGTTGAAACACAGTGCAAGAACCGCCAAGTACTGTGAAATGATTGACTCTTTGTCACTGTCTTTTTGTCGCTGTTTGCGTTAAGCTCTTGTATTATAAATACCTATCTGTTCGTTTTTGGTGTTTGTTTGATTTGTTTTACTCTCTGATTTTGATTTTTTTTTTCATTTTGCATAAAGCAATGGGTTTTTTTTTCCTTTATCTTGTTATCTTATATAAACATAACGACGAAAACAGCCCTAGGATTTTCATTTATTTTAATATGAAATTACGTTCGGAAATCACTGCTTCGGTGTAACACTAAAAATAATTATTTTGATGTTTGTTAGTTAGCCAAAACTAGTAAGTCAAATAATTGTTTTGAGAAAGCTATAACCGTACGTTGTTAACTTGACATGAACCTCAATATGTGTATGTGCAGTATTGTGTTATGTGATTGTTGTCGTTTTTTAAATGAAGATATACTTAAACCATCAAAGTGGCTACATAATGAATGGTTACAAAACACCAACAGTTATCGATGTAGAGTCAGGATCATGTTTAATGATCACTGCTCAAAGTGGGCAAGCTGCCTGAAACAAAAAATCTCTG
>CM060328.1:37730566-37735566 GCA_030674155.1 Stramonita haemastoma | reverse complement strand
GAAAATCGAACAATTCTATCAAAAGTTATTATAATTTGAAATGATAGACTGCAGGATGTGACAAAATGAGAAACGGGCAAGTTTATTTTAGTAACAGGTTGTGAGAATGAGGGCTTGGGTATTTTCAAAACACATTTAAAAGCAAAAGGAATATAAAAAAAATTATGCCTTGATATTTCATTACAAAGTAGAATAACGAATATAGTTTAATAATCGATCAGAATCTCAAAATTGACAACTTGACCCCAACCTGACTTTAATGGCTCCTAGCGCAAAATTGGGTAATGTGCTAAGCGACTCATTTCGTGGTGGAGCGCCACATATGACCAAATTTGTGCATATCTTTGGTCTTTCTTGTGATATTATTTTTGTATAGGCCGTGGAAAGAGCAGTTTTGTTTTCTGCTTTTAGTTTTATTTCATTTTTAGACTTGATAATTTCTTACTAATATGTGGAAATGTGATGAGTGTTTGAACATAACTTATGCTAATTTGCATAAATGCTGCAAACATAGCTATTGCTCAAAGGTATTGAATGAATTCAAATAAAGCTCTATTTGATTTTTGTGCTATGAAAAAATAATCAAGAAATGGATAATATTAGCAATCTGCTATCCAGCAAACTCAACAGCAACTAGGACTACTATTCAAAAAAACTGATACTGTCTGTTGCAGAATAAAATATGAAATTCTAAGCTAATGTTTGACTTTTTAAATTTACCCTTTCTGTAAGGCAAAAGCTTTGAAAATGACCAAAAAGCACAAGCTTGCAGTATAAAAAGTGATTATGCAAGCCATGATTACGTCAGTTTTTTTCTTGCAGGATGAAACAGCAGATGCTGACGGTACCTGAAGGCAAACAACTTGATGACAAAAACAGCCTCTGGCACTAAATAAGTTAAAGAAAAAACAGGGGAGGGAGAAAGGACACAGAAAGAAGAGACAGAGAGACAAACAAGCAGGCAGGCAGACAGACAGAAAGAGATATACAAGGAAAAAAAAGGTGAGGTAAAGTTCATTGTTGACACAGTGAGAGACAAAGACATACAGGCATAGACAGACAATGTCAGAGACATAGACAGACACAGACAAAGAGATACAGACAGACTCAAAGAGGTACGGGAGACAAAAGAGAAAGAAAGGTAGGGAAAGGAAAGTAGAGGAGGAAGAGGAAGAGGAAGAAGAAGAAGAAGAAGAAGAAGAAGAAGAAGAAGAAGAAGAAGAAGAAGAAGAAGAAGAAGAAGAAGAAGAAGAAGTAGAAGAAGAAGAAGAAGAAAAAGAAAAAGAAGAAGAAGGAAAAGATGATGATGATGATGATGATGATGATGATGATGATGATGATGATGATGATGATGATGATGATGATGATGCTCTTGCTGCTGCTGCTGCTGCTGCTGCTGCTGCTGCTGCTGCTGCTAATGATGATGGTGATGATGGTGAAGATGATGGTGATGAAACAGATAGAGACAGATGCAGACACAGACAGAGATAGATACAGATAGAGAGAAACACAGACAAAGCGGAAAGGAGATAAAAAAAGAGAACAAAATGCAGACACATGCAGACAGACTGAGAGACAGACATAGACTAGGAGACTTGGGGGAGACCAAGACACAGAAAAAAAGACATACAGAGATAGAACAACAAAACAACAGAGATAAAAAACAAAAAGACAGCTACCTAGAAAAAAAACAGCACTATGCACGGACTGAGACACAAAGACAGACAAAAACACGCAGACAAAAAAAGACCCCCTCTTGTTAACGCTCTCTCTATCACCCCTCCTTCAAAACCTGAACGGGGATAAAAAGAGAAGTTTGGTGAGGAGAGGCAACGCGCCATGAAAGGCACTGGAGCACACCCACAACACAGCAGGGGGCGCCTCCAGCCATGGACATAGGGTCGCTGGGATGGACACTGATAATGGAGGAACAAGTTTCTCTCTCCATATGCAAAGTCTGCCCCTGTCCCCTTCTTTGCACAGCAAAGTTTGGATGATACACAGTAAGATCTGAGAGGGTTTTTTTTGTTGTTGTTGGTGGTGGTGGTGGTGATGGTTACTAGCTTCTGAAAAGTAAACCCGTGTCGTTGTTTTAGTGATGCTGGTTACCAAGTTATGACTAGTAAAACTGTGTTGTCAGCTTGAATTGAAGCTGGCTAAATAAAACAATCCCCTCCAACTATCATGTAGATTCTACAAAATCTCAACAAATTTGCCAAGTCGCCATTCCCATATTTGATGTAACCAATTATCTAAACTTAGTAGGTAAAAAGAGAAGTTTGGTGAGGAGAGGCAATGTGCCATGAAAGGCACTGGAGCACACGCACAACACAGCGCGTGGCGCCTCCAGCCATGGACACAGGGTCGCTGGGATGGACACTGATAATGGAGGAACAAGTTTCTCTCTCCATATGCAAAGTCTGTCCCTGTCCCCTCTTTGCACTGCAAAGTTTGGACGATACACAGTAAGAACTGAGGGGGTTTTGTTGGTGGTGGTGGTGGTGGTGATGGTTACTAACTTTGAAAAGAATACCTGCATCCTTGTTTTAGTGTTGCTGCTTACCAAGTTATGACTAGTAAAACTGTGTTGTCAGCTTGAATTGAAGCTGGCTGAATGAAACAATCCCCTTCAAGTTGACTACTAAGTTTAGATATTATTTTGGTGACATCAAATATGGGAATTAATGGCAACTTGGTAAAATTGTTGAGATTTTGCAGAATCTACATGATAATGAAGGGAAGACTGGGAGTAGTGCTATAAATGTTTGGTTTCAGCATTCTTTTTCTCAATATCTACATATATCAAAAGTAGACATCAAGACACTAATAAATATTTGTGTGATATTCTTATCTATGAAAATGATAAAGATTTAGAACATGCAGTTTCTTGTTTGTTGTTGTTGCTGTTTTTATTATCACGGCTGTAGTTGCTGCTTATAATGTCATTGCTGTTGTTGTCAATGCTGTTGTTATTGTTTTCTTGTTGTTGCTGTTGCTGCTGTTGCCACTGTTGTTGTTGCTGCTGTTGATGAGTGTTCCACAGTTAAACATCATGCAAATCATCCATGATGTGCATTCTCCTTTGGAGAAACAACAAGACAAAGAGCAGGACAAACAGAGCAGAAAATAATGAAGAAATAGAGACGAACCTGGAGTGACAGACTCTCAACAGACATCACAACATTTACTTGATAGACAGTGCAACAGATGAAGACAGACAGACAAACAAAGGGAAACACAGACACAAACAAAAAAGACCCACTCCTGCAAACCACTCTCAGATGGAAACACACAGACACAAACAAAAGAACCCACTCCTGTACTCTCATTCTCTCCCTCTATGATGCCCTCCAAACCAAAGGGGGTGGAAGAGGGGTAAAAAAAAAGTTTGGTGAGAAGAGGCAATGCGCCATGAAGGGTACTGGGGCACATGCACAACACAGTACGTGGTGCCCCCAAGCCTCGAACACAAGGTCGCTGGGATGGGCACTGATAATGGAGGAACAAGTTTCTCTCTCTATATTGTGCAAAGTCTGTCTTCTCTTTGCAAAGCAAAGTATTGGTGGTATACAGTAAGATCTGAGTTTTTTTGTCGTTGGTGGTGGTGATAGTTACTAACTTCTGAAAAGTAAACCGGTATCATTGTTTTTTAGTTGCTGGTTACCAAGTTATGGCAAGTAAAAATGTGTTGTCAGCTTGAGTTGAAGCTGGTGGAATATTTTGCTGACTCTAGATCTGCCCCTAAGTCTACGTTGTCATATTATCATAAGAAGTTTAGAAAATGGTGTCCTGCATAATATGCTGGTTCTGAATAGTGGACTGTGGACCTTTACCTGTGCCAAAGACTAAACAGTACAGTCTTGCATACATTGAGAACAGTCTCGGGGCAAATAGCAATAGGAAACAATGCGAAAGGGGGTATGGTAGTCAAATTAAATTCTGTATTCCTGCACAATGAAAACCAAGCACATGCCGAGTTGAAGCACAGCTATGAAACTGCAATCTGCTACTGACACCATCACAGAGAATGGTGCTGCTTGCTGTTGACCTATCAGCAGCAGCAGCAGCAAATGTTTTACTTGAAGTGATACATTTGGACACCATTATCTCATTCCTACACTGTCTTTTACAGATAATGCACTGGAACATACACTGAAAGGTTGATAGCTATCTATTTTGTTTGAATGCAGTGACCATGTTTTGACATTTGTTATTTTCTGTATTAATTCGTCTGTCACTTGACGCGTAGGTCATTGCTGACTGACTGATTCATAATTGAGGTGGGGTTTATTTATCCCTTCTTCATTGCACATAGCTTACATTGTGTATAAAAATGTGTCTTAACGGCTTTGACTGTCTTGGAGCTTGCTTTGTTTTAATACAACATGCTAGCGGGGTTTCCATGGCATAGGCAACTACAAAAACAGTTTGCAAATTTTAGCAAGATCACTAAAAAGCCAAAACACAGTTTCCATTTGATAAAAGCAACAAAACAATACCACCACAATAAAACTAAACAACTTTATGAAAATCTCACACATTCAACAAAAAAGGTCAACACTGGCATTTCCAAACGTCACCCCCAGACCTAATCCTCAGCTGCCACATCTTCAGTGCCACTCAGTTAGTCATGACGGCATTCTGACAATCCTATCAGTGTCAGCCCTCACCCTGCGGGAGACTGCAGTTCTGACGTGCAGCTGACAGCTGTGGGCAGGACGTGGAGACATGGAGGACCACACTAGCAGTCCCAGGCCTGGCATGACTGTCCACAGGAAAGGGGGTGAAGGCTTCTCCTACTGTAGGGAGGGAGAGGGGAGGGGGCCGTGAGTGGCTGTATGAGACTGGTGGAGCTTTACTCTCTCTCTCTCTCTCTCTCTCTCTCTCTCTCTCTCTCTCTCTCTCTCTCTCTCTCTCTCTTCTCTCTCTCTCTCTCTCTCTCTCTCTCTCTCTCTCTCTCTCTCTCTCTGTGCGCGCGTGCACGTGTGCGCGCGCGCGCG
>CM060328.1:37713066-37723066 GCA_030674155.1 Stramonita haemastoma | reverse complement strand
AAGCTATGATTGTTCTTTTCACCTGTTCATTCTTAAGGGCTATCATTATCCTCTTTTGCAAAGAGATTGATTTTTCAACATGTGCAATATTGTACCTACCTTTTTATTTTTTATTTTGGGGGTATTCGATCGGCTTTTCAACATCCAGTCCCTGTGTGCATGGAGTTTTGCAATGTTTGACATCTGTTCCTACCACCACATAATAGCCTACTTCCCTGAAAGTTGAAACAGGTTTTAACATGTGTCCAATATGTTCTGCATAAATTCGCACACAGAACCTCGGTTAATAGTCTTATCTGAAGGACAAGTTCACTGTAGGGTCTGTGTCAAAGCAACACAACGTTGGTTTATTGGAATCGTGTTAGAATGCACTTCTAATGTTTAATCGAGGGAGAAAACTCCTCAAATCCATAGCTAATGCGATTCCAATCTGTCCTATGAAGAGCCATTACACATTGGCTCTTACAAAACAAAGCCATCCATTATGTCAAGTGTCTAACCATTAGTTGATATCAACAGATGAAAAATCCTCTGATAGACCAACAAGCATAGAAGGAGAGTTATAGCCAGTTTTTCCGTGCCATTCTCAAATATCAGGGTTACCAGAGTCAACCCCAAACTGTTTGTCTCTTTTCCTGCCAGCTTTGGCTCCCTGAAAATGTCCCTGTATTGACCTAACACACAGATGAGGAGTTCTTGGAGCAGCAGCGGGAAGCTGGTAGTTCTCAGCACATGGCGATTTCTGGAAGGTCGATGTGGCATATTTTATTAACATGTCCTTCTTTCTGTGATTATTTCATTTCCATTATGCTCTTACTAGAGTAAGTTTGCAAAACAATAATTGCAAGTGCTAGTTTATTGCCAACATAGTCGATTTAACATTTTTAGAGCTAATATGATTTAATTTGACATTTACGAAAGAGTAATGACAGACATTACAAAATGTCTGGATCCATACATAGACGTATGTGAGTGTGAGCTTGCTCTTGTGCACACACACACATACTTACACATATATTGACATACACACAACAAAACACACACACACACACACACACACACACACACACACACACACACACACACACACACCTACACACACACACACCTACACACACACTCACCCCCCCCCCCCCCCCCCCCCCCCCCACACACACACACACATACAGCCAGCTGGGAGCTGCTGTTCATTCCCACACTACTCAAAACACCCCGCCTCCTCCGCAAGGCCAACCACTTTACACTTAGCTGACTGCTATCAACAGACCGCTGTGTGGAGAACAACAGAACGGGTTAGGGGGGGAAGGGGAAGGGGAAGGTGGGGGTAAATCCCTTTGTTTGCCATGCCCCCTCTCAAACATAGGGACTTAATGAGTCAACACACAACCTTGGAGCTCTGTCTCTGTTTCTGTCCCTGTCTCTCTGTCTCTGTGTCTCTGTCTCTGTCTGTCTCTCTGTCTCTCTGTCTCTGTATGTCTCTCTGTCTCTGTCTGTCTGTCTGTCTGTCTCTGTCTTTCTCTGTGTCTCTGTCTCTCTCTCTCTTTCAGTCTCCCTCTCCCTCTCTCTCTCTCTCTCTCTCTCTCTCTCTCTCTCTCTCTCTCATGCTAAAAAAAAAAGAATTGAAACGTACAGCCAAAACATGTTTCCAAGATATTGTCTCCTGAAAATGAAGCTAAGAAAGCGGCTATGAAAAATTTCTTCTTATCTCAAAAAATGTTTCTTCTGATACCAAAGTACGTATCCCTGTGAAATAGGAAGTAATGCTATTCTTGGTAGAATTATAACTAAAATAACAGGGAAAACTTTCGACGAGTTTCCAAGAGCAAAAATACAGTACTTAAACTAGCAATATACCCTTCCATGCCATGATATTTTCAAAGCAGAAATTAGGATATGAGATACGAAGTTAAGGTACTTACATTTTCAACTGGAGTGACTTAAAATTATCAACTGTAGTGGACACCGACTCCCTTACCTTTATTCAGAACTAACTTTAGGACAAAAATTACTTTCCAAATACAGTTTAAATATAGAAATTTCATGCGTTCTTTTAAACAAAATGTTAAGTGCCTATTATCAAACTATGAACATTTTATTTTCTATCCATTTCATCACAGCTATTAGGAAAAAAAAACATTGCATTTACCTACATAAAAAAACATCCAGGCTTTTAAAAAAAAGTAATATTGCCATACTGTGTCAATCAGCTTAGAACATTGAATAAAATAAATTTTAAATACTGCTTTAACTATACAACATATATAGTCAAAAAAGCAGGGTCACAAACCAGGCTTTAACACTGTCCACTAATTAACTCGTAATAATTATTGTGTAGAGCCATTAAACTTCTGCACTCAAGATATCATCCATTATGTCAAGTGCTAAAACTCCATCTGACATCAAACAGATTAGGAGGTCGTCTGGCAAAACAATGGACAGGCACAGACGTTCAGGCCACTGTTTGCCATGCCATTCTCCAGCACTAAGGTTACCTGAATCAACAAGGAACCTTTCAGCTAGCTCCCTCTCACCCTGCCAGTCCTCTCTCTCTCTCTGTCCTCTCGCTCTCTCTGTCTTTGTCTCTCTCTGTGTCTCTCTCTGTTTCTCTATGTCTCTCTTTCTGTTTCTGTCTCTGTCTCTGTCTGTCTGTCTGTCTGTCTGTCTGTCTGTCTGTCTGTCTGTCTGTCTCTGTCTCTCTCCTCTCTCTCTCTCTCCTCTCTCTTCTCTCTCTCTCTCTCTCTCTCTCTCTCTCTCTCCCTGAAAATCTCCATGTATTGACCCAACAACACACAGATGAGGAACTGGTGAGGGAGGAGATAAAGCCCTTGTTTGTCGAGCCACTGTCAAACAGATAGAACGCCACAAACTTGGTAGTTATCAGCTCACACTGTTCTCTAGCAAGTCCATGCAGTATTTTTTTTACTAATTTATACGTCCTTCTTAATGAGATTATTTCTTTATTTCTGTAATGGTCTTGTTAGCACAAAATATTACACGATGATGACCACTTATGTCATTTCATTATCAAATGTATCCGTTTACGGTAATCTTTGCAAATCTGATTCGGTTTAAGATAAAAGAGCAGCAGCATAAATTTCATAGAGCACATATATCTGATTGAGAGCGTTCTTACACACACACGCGCGAACATATCACAAAACTACACGCATAAGCAAACACATACGAATGTATGTATACACACACAAACACACACGCGCGAGCGTGCACATATGTTTCTCTTTTCTTGATTATGTCTGTCCCATTTTCCTCCCAATTTTTTTCACATTTGTTGTTCACGTTGAGTAATTTTATCTCAGAGGTGTTGTTGTTGTTGATGTTATCAATATTGATTGTAATCTTAGAATTGTTCTTGTTATTTCAAGTTTGTTTAATATGCTTTCATTTGTTCCTTCATGTTTCTAACTCTGAGAGGCTTTCTAAAATTACATCTGGTAGGTTGAATTGTTTTTATGATAATCATCATCTTGTTCGAGGTGTTCATAGGAAGAAAAGCAGGTGCATCGTCATGTGTCATCAAAATTTGATATGCTATATAGAAATATTTTAAAGGAAACATAACTTTTATAAATTCCAGAAATGTTATGGAAACAAATTTGAATAATCATACCCAAACAGCTTTTGTTAAAAAACAAAACAAAAAAGTTTTATCTCTTTTTTCACGTTTTTTGAGTCAATCTAAGAAAAAAGAAAAAAAAACACAAAGGTGATATCAATTGCCTGTCTCTCGTCCATTTGCCTTCTAATTGTTCGTCCAAATGCCCCAAAATAATATGCTTGCGAGAAAAATCAGTTTGTTTTTACCATTAATGTTTTGTTTCCTTAAAACTTTTCTTAAACTGTCAAAACTGTGCAAACAATACTTTTAAACATGAGGGCTTCTTTTTTAGTTGAGAATGTGATTTGTTTGTTTGATACATTTGTTCATCATTGTTATCAGTTATTAGTTTACATGTGAACACCAGACCTCTCTCTCTCTCTCTCTCTCTCTCTCTCTCTCTCCTCTCTCTCTCTCTCTCTCTCTCTCTCTCTCTCTCTCTCTCTCTCTCTCTGAACAACATGAAGTGAGCTTGGCATGACATTTATGCAAAAATATCTTCGACTTTTTATTGTTCTAATTTTTTTCCAATGGTATTTCAGCTAACAAGATACCATACATGTTTTGACTATAGGTTTTAAAACACTCTAAAAATGGTACTATGTCCACATACAAATTCATAGATTATGGCTTTGTTCTTTATCTGATAATATCAACAAAAACAAGACATAAGAGTAACCATATTTATTTCAACATATTTTTCTAAAAATAATACGTGAAGGATTCACTACCTTGAACAGCTTAGAAAATCTTATGCAAACAAATTAGAGTGCTTATTGCAAACCAAATTAAATCCGCCCCATAAACACCTTGATGTATGTGTCTGCGTGTGTGTGTGTGTGTGCGCGCGCGCGCGCGCATGTATGTGTGTGTGTGAATCAAAAAAAGATGGCGGGGGGGGGGAAGAAAAATGAAAAATGAAATTCTCATCAATTTGTCTTCTGACTGTTAGCCCAAAGCGCTCAAAAATATGCCTGTCAGGAAAATCAATCCTTTTTGTCAACTAATATTTTCTGTTCCTTAACAAATTTTTTATAGCTGTCAAAATTCAAAAAAAAAAAACCTAACATCAAACAGTTCTTTACATTTCTCACTCTGTGCTGTGGTTTATTGACTCTGTGCATGTTTCTTTGTGTCGTCTTTTTTGTTACTTTTGTTATCGTTGTTGTTTGCTGTTTAGAGTGCGTCGTTTATTCTCATTTCACGAGGAACAGATGGACATGTGTCAACACTTAGAGATAAAGAATATGCTTGCGTGCCTCCCCTGTTCCTCTCTCTCTCTCCTCTCCTCTCTCCTCTCTCTCCTCTCTCTCTCTCTCTCTCTCTCTCTCTCTCTCTCTCTCTCCTCTCTCCTCTTCTCTCTCTCTCCCTCTCTCTCTCTCTCAAACACACACACACACACACACACACACACACACACACACACACACACACACACACACACACACACACACGCACACACATACACACACTTATTACCTTCCCTCCGCGAACAAATCGATATACCGACTTTATAACACACACACACACACACACACACACACACACACACACACACACACACACACACACACACACACACACACACACACACACACACACTCCTAATCATTCTTCCAAATCAACTTAAGGAGGGAGGTTAAGGAAGAAGGTGTTGAGAACAACCAGCGTTTTGTCAATTAACGGATTTCTTGTCGCTAACTGGATTAAGAAATTCATCTGCGCGAAACCTGGTCAAAAAGTAACTGGAAATTATTTGACTACTGTTTTGCACATCGTTATCTATTAACACACATGAAAACGCTATCCAGCATAATGGCAATAAAAAGATAATAATTATTATTACATGCGTAAAAATTCAGTCGAGACTGCGAACGTAAAACGAACACTCATTTCCTATCCTTGGAAAATCGGGGCGGGGGGTGGGGTTGGGGGAGTCCGTGTTAAACAGAAAACAATGCCTTCATTATTCAGAACCATAATATGTTATCTTCATCAATTAGACAAATAAACACCGATGTCAAAAAAGCAAACTACAATGATTGGTAATTGGAAAGATATTGACATCTGTAAGCGAAACAACCCCCACCCCCCTAACCCCCGAAAAACAAATTCGCTTCATACGACAGGTGTTGTTGTTTTTCTGAGACAGCGTTAAAAAAGCAATCCACCTGTGTTTGATCCCCGTAAAATCTGTTGTTTTAAGCTATTCACACATTCAAACAGATTACAGAAATTGTCAGATCTAGAATTGTTTTGTCTTGCAACATTTCAGTCTGTGCAATAAGCAGCCCACCTAGTGAATGAAATGGGAAGATGCCTTACTGTTTACACAGAAAGTTCTAGACCTGGGGATGAGTTCAAGACAAATCAAGTCAGAAACACTTTGATCATCCCATGAAAGGCAATAATAGTACTGACAGGCATATTGATACGAATCATGATAATCGCGATAGACACAAGAAAGCTACATTCATTTCATTTTAGTTTAAGCATTCCAAGACAACGTCGAACAAAAAACATTACACACACACACGCACGCACGCACGCACGCACGCACGCACACACTCACACACACACACACACATACACACACCAAAAGTCCTTCGGATAAGACTATAAACCGAGGCCCCGTGTGCTAACGCATGCAGAACATCTTGCGCACACGTTAATCCTGTTCCGCTTTTCGGAAGAGTAGGCCATCGTGTGCAGGTGGGAACAGATGACATTTACAAAACTGCATACACACAGGGACTGGATGTAAAAAAAAAAAAAAAAAAGCTTAAGAATGCCTACTTCATTATCATCGATATAAAAGAATGAATAAATTTAAAAAAAAATAACTAATAAAACACACACATTCTTATCCCTGACGATGAGCCTGTCCACTTTAACCACAATGACCACTTTATGACAAAACAAACAAAATGTGTGGAACACAAGCTGGGCGGTCTTGAGATTGCACTGGAGCTGCGAAAGGAGGGGGGGGGGGCGGTGAGTGGGAGGAGATGAAGAGGTGGGAAGGGCGAGGGAGGAGGCAGGCCACTGGGAAATCCTGGAGGCATAGGTACCGAAACAAGAGCAGAGGTGTGGAGTTTATACTGCGTATGTTTGTGAAGTACAGGTGGAGAGCAGGTGAACAAGTTCCCACTGGTTAACTTACTGTCTGTCTGTCTGTCTGTCTGTCTGTCTTTCTGTCTGTCTTTCTGTCTGTCTTGCTGTCTTTCTGCCTATCTGTCTTTCTATCTGTCTGTCTTTCTGTGTGTCTGCCTGTCTGTCTCCCTGTCTGTCTGTTTGTCAGCTTTCTGTCTGTCTGTCTGGCTGTCTGTCTTTCTATCTGTCTGTCTGTCCCTCTGTCTATCTCTAATGGTCTCTCTCTGTCTGTTAATCTGTTTGTGACAGTCTGTGTTTCTGTCTCTTTTCTCGTGTTTGCTCTCTTATCCTTACTGCTCCTCTGTTCTTCTCTCTCCATGCGTCTGGCATTTTTTTCCTACTTACTCTCCGTGTTTTTACTTTGTCTCCGCCTGTCTGTCTGTGTGTTTGTCCATGTGCTTGTCTGTGTATGCCTTTCTGTCTGTCTGTCTGTCTGTCTGTCTGTCTGTCTGTCTGTCTGTTTCTTTGTGTGTCTGTGTGTGTTTGTATGTGTGTTTATCTGTGTCGGTGTCTGTGTTCAAATTCATTTAACGTCTTTTCACAAGTTGTGATATTAGACGGTGTCTGTGTCTGTGTGGATCTCTGTGTGTGCGTGCGTGCATAATTATGTGTGCGTGCATGTGTGCCTGTGTGTGTGTGTTTTTGAGTATGTATGTGTGTGTGCATGTGTGTGAACGTGCATGCGTGCCTCTGTGTGTATGTGTTTGTGTGTCTAAGTCTGCTTGTGCAAACCAAAATACAAAAAAGATAAGCAAAAAATGCCAAAAGTTGTTGTAATTGAGCCCTAAGAGAGATGCCGGCTACAGTCAGGTAGGACAGACTGTCACGGAGCCTGACACACCATCTGGGGCCTCCAGACAGCTGCCATATTGATCCCTCTGAACTAAATCTGATTGTCTGCTCTTCCGGGATAGAAAAGGAAGAAAACAAAAAGAACATATATTCAAAAATAGGCAAGACAGCAGTGATTGGAAAGAAAAGGAGTATTTTTTGTGAAGAACGAAATAATGAAACAACAGACGAACATCGTGACTGACTGACTGCTATGCCAGAATTGGGCCACAACAGAAACAGTTTGTGTGTGTTGTAGTTTGAAAAAAAAAAGCAAAGAGTCTGTCAGGTTGAGATTGTAATGTACAGAGATATATCATTATTATTCTCTCTCTCCTCTCTCTCTCTCTCTCTCTCTCTCTCTCTCTCTCTCTCCTCTTCTCTCTCTCTCTCTCTCTCTCTCTCTCTCTCTCTCTCTCTCTCTCTCTCTCTCTCTCTTCTAACACCGCTTCTTTCTGTTATATCTCTGCATAATCATTTTCCTACTAGGTGTCTAGTCATCCATATTATATTTTCTCATGGCACAACTCTCTTGCTACCGTAGGGGTCTCTTTGATGAGTTGACCTACCTTCTCCCTTAACTCCTCACGGAGTTGTTGAGACGCTGCACTGCATTGTTCAGGCTGGGATTCGTGGGCAAGAAGGACTTGGTCAATGGAACTCATCTCTCTCTCCAGGTAGCAGGGTGCATGCTGAGTATGTTTGTCTCACTCTCGCTAGCAGGTGCATCTGGTCTGCTAGATATGTGTGATACGCATCTCTCGTTTTGCTTTTGATGAACAGTCTCATCATTTCAACTAAAAGACTATAAACTAGACACTTCAAGGTCTAATTGATGGATGACAAATTCAGCTTAGAATAGCAATGGTTTAAGCAGAAACTTATTTTTTTAAATCACAGGTATGCCCACTTGTAATTAAGTAACAATGGTCTTGTGATTTGCGCAACAGGAATGGAAGTTTTAATCTTTACGATTGGCAGCTAATAGATATTAAAATTCTCACTCTGTAGAAGCCAACATTTTGGAAACACCTTCGATAATAAATATCATTTTGAGATTATTCCTTCAAAAGTCACTTCACTTATCAGATTGACGTTCTGTAACAGGTGTGTGACCCCCAGGCCACAAAAGGTTAGCTCAATCGAGAGAGTATTTCTAGAGAGAAAAAACAAAAGGCTGTAGAGGAGGTCTTGGAACTGCAAAGAAGAGGAGGTGGAGAGGATGGAAGGAAGAGTCAAGTGGTTCATGTTTCAGGCTCGTGATATCTGAGTAATTGAGGGTATGATGGATTCGAGTCTCCCTTGATTTGTCTGTTGGAAGGAACTATTCCTATTAAAGATAACAGTGGCACCGACTCCACAGTCCAAAGAAATTACTTATAGTGACTGATGCCATTTCTACGAACGCATGCACAATGTCTTGCGCGCGCCCATGGTTAAACTCTATCTGTCTTATGTAACAGAGTTGGCTAGCCATGGCTGGTGGTATGGATGACATAAACATACACAGCTGGCAAACTTCTGCTCGAAGATTGATGATCCTAGCCAGGCTCCAATTATTCTAGACACATATCCTGAACATTTCAGCATGCAGTGCCTCAAGACATCCTCATGGACTTAAACACGAAGTGAAAAAAAAACTAAAAGAATCGAATTCTGAAAACCGTTTTGTGGAGCAGCTGATGTGAGTTTTTTGTGATTGTCCTCGAATTAGTTTTGAATAGATTTTGTCGGTAGCCTATATGTCTATGTACCTTTCCCAAAATGAGCACGTGTCGCTGACTAACATCCACACTAGCATTGTCGGAGATACATTTTACACACAACAGATCATCTTCGGAATGTCTTCGATATAAGACAGAGATGTGTGTGTGTGTGTGTGTGTGTGTGTGTGTGTGTGTGTGTTGTGTGTGTGTGTGTGTGTGTGTGTGTTTGTGTTTGTGTTTGCGTGTGTGTGTATCTATTTATTCATTTATACAACTTTATGTCACAGCAGATATCTCTGCGTGAAATTCGGGCTGCTCTTCAAGAGGAATGTGCGTCGCCGCAAGTGCAACGCCTACCCATTTTTTCATGTCTTTTTTGTCCTTTTGTTGTATGTGTTTCCTATCAGAGTGGCTTTTATTCTACAGAATTTTGCCAGGGACAACCCTCTTGTTGCAGTGGGTTCTTTTACGTATGCTAAAAAATGATGTATAACACACGTGATCTCGGTTTATCGTCTCATCCGAAAGACTAGCACCCAAACCACCATTCATGATCTAATGGATGGGGAAAAGTTTTGGCCCCAAGCGGGATTTGAACCATCGCACACTTCGACCCGGACTTTTCGCTTTCTAGGCAGGCGCGTTACCTCTAGACCACGATCCACCATGTGTGTGTGTGTATGTGTGTGCACGC
>CM060328.1:37655566-37708066 GCA_030674155.1 Stramonita haemastoma | reverse complement strand
GGAATATAGTCTGAATATAATTATGTCTGCACAAAAAAATCTTTGAAGAAAATGACAGTCTTCTTTTTGCAGAGAATGGTTTTTCACTTTGCTGATTGAAAATAGTCTGCATGCAGTGAAACAACGATTCCATAATGGTGTGGGTTTAAAAAATAATCAGAGACGTGATGAAGGTAAAATGACTGATTTTTTTTTTAAAGTAGAACTTTTTAAAACTTTGTTTCCTTTGTCGACTACTAACAGGTAGAAACTGTTTAAAATAGATTAAGTGCATGGCCATTAGTAAAATTATCGTCGATTTAGCGGATATTTCTTGACAGCTTGTTAGAAAAGTAATCCAAATATAGATTTTAAAATAATCTTTAACGTAAAAAGTCTTTGGAAAATATTACCTGTAAATGCATTACTAAAATTTGAATGGATGAATGAATGAATGAATGAATGAATGAATAAACGAATGAACGAATGAACGAATGAACGAATGAATGAATGAATGAATGAATGAATGAATGAATGAATGAATGAATGATACGAACTAAAGCCGCTGGATAGGCCACCAAAACAAAAATACTGACAAACTACCAGATCATCTTCTGTCTAACATGGAATGACAAAGAACACTTCACGTAAAAAAAAACTTCGTACAAGAAAGTTGCTGACTTTGAAACCATCCCCTCTGGAGGCAAACAAATTCTTCAGGATGACTTCAAAGCCAGAGTCAGCACGGTCTGTGAGAAGTGAAAAAGATCATTAAAAGTACTAGGCTTACACGGCACATGGAAACGAACTTCTAATGACTGATGCTTCTGAGAGTGTGTAGAAAACAATGCTTAGACCATTTACAAATCCCTCGTAAGGTAAGCCACAGGCACACAGCAACTTGGATAAACTCATGGTCCCAACGGTCGCGTATGTTTGTCCATGCATCTATTGTTTTACAAGACAGAGAGAGAGAGAGAGAGAGAGAGAGAGAGAGAGAGAGAGGGGAGAGAGAGAGAGAGAGAGAGAGAGAGAGGAGAGAGAGAGAGAGAGAGAGAGGAAGGTAGAGAGAGACAGAGAGGACAGAGACAGACAGACAGACAGACAGAGACAGAGACAGAGAGAGCAGACAGACAAACACAGAGAGAGAGACAGAGACAGAGAGAGAGAGAGATGTTTTTGCTGTCTTTCTTTGTCCCCCATTCAGCAGCAACCACATGAACATGTGCTGTGACTGCTGATCTCCTTGGCAGCAGCGGGTATTGAAACAAATGACGATCGTCTGCTTTGTATCACAAACATCTTATACGTTCTGTCTCGTCTAGTCAGCAACAGACATGTAACTATAAGTAAAAAGTAAAAAAGAGATAATCTTTTCCTCTGATACATTTCCTCCGTATTTATATTCTTGCAATATGACTGCTGTATGTTGAGTTTTGACGTGTTTCTTTCAGGCATTTTAATGCTATAAATTATAAAGATATTATGGCAAGTCCTTAAATGTACAGTGACACAAATTAGATAGCGTAAACAATCTGAAAAAATCGAAACAAGCTCAGGTTTTATCGATAATGCAAGCTAAGATTGGTGTGCATACCTGCACACTACAGTTTGAGTAAAGAAAGAGAGGAAAACGAGAAAGATAATTATTCCTGTAAATAGGACGAAAAAAATTAAAACAAGAAGTGTGACAAACTGATGTGGAGCAGTTATGTGTGAAATAGAATTTTCCAAAAGAAACCAGAGAGAAACAGTGATGAAAATTTCTTTTAATGGAAGTTTCGTTTGAATTTGGAAAGAAAACATG
This sequence comes from Stramonita haemastoma, assembly GCA_030674155.1. Classification (NCBI taxonomy): domain Eukaryota; kingdom Metazoa; phylum Mollusca; class Gastropoda; order Neogastropoda; family Muricidae; genus Stramonita; species Stramonita haemastoma. The sequence continues at coordinate 37,706,280 of CM060328.1, read as the reverse complement.
TTCTTAATAAAAGAACAGAATGGCTGGAGCCATACACCGCTCATTATTGATCTGCACTGTGAACATGTTTGTGGTTTGAAACGTGCTATAGCCTAACCGTCTTTTTTCTCTGTTCTTTTTTCGCGGGTTTCATTTAGTTGAATAGAAAAAAAATATATATTGATGGAATGCCTCTCTCTTCTTTTTCTTGATTTGCTCTCTTTCTTGTTCTATGTGGAGAGAGAGAGAGAGAGAGAGAGAGAGAGAGAGAGAGAGAGAGAGAGAGAGAGAGAGAGAGAGAGAGAGAGAGAGAGAAGAGACAGACAGAAGACAGACAGACAGACAGACAGACAGACAGACAGACAGACAGACAGACAGACAGGCAGACAGACAGACAGACAGACAGACAGACAGACAGGCAGCAGAGACAGCGACAGAGATAGAGACAGAAAGAGAACTATTTAAAATAATACACTTTCAGAGTATTATACTGGCTCGTAAGCCTACAATAAGGCGTCTTATTCTTGATAATTCTTACAATGATGTAACTCAGATTGAAGCAAAGGTTAATAACCAGGATTGTTAAGCACAGGGCCAAGATTTTCAGCCTTGTATCACAAACCTGTATTTTTTTTACACACACACACACACACACACACACACACACACACACACACACACACACACACACACACACACACAAGCATGTGGATTGCTGAAGAACAAAACGCTAAACCATGTGACAAATGTTACTATCCCTCAATGGTTTCTTCATCAATAACAATCTCTTAAGAACACACAAGATATCCGGTTTCTTTTTTATTCCTTAATCATAGATATAAACCACATCCAGCATGTGCAAAAAAATATTCCACTTTTTTTTTAATGATCCTAATTCACATGCCAGTGACAAAGCCAGGCGAGTAAACATAAACCCAAAAAGAAACAGGAATGGGAGAAGCCACACAAGAGGGAAAGCAATCAGCCATTGTTGCAAAGGTGCGGGTGCACGCGCCTTGCACTGTGGGAGATTGATGGCGGATACATTACGTGCTTGGTGGGCGTGAAGACATGATACACAGCGATTCGAATCCCTTTCGCTCAGTCACTTCAGATGTGTGGCTTTGGTGGAGTAAGTCCTGGATCAGAGAACAAGTTGAAGAGGGTGGGGGTGGGGGTGGGGGTGGAGGTAGGGAGGGGTGGTGGTAAAAGAGCTAGTGTGTTGTTTTATTTTTATTTTAGTTGTTTTATTTCTAGGGTTGTTTTGGTTGTTTTTCTTTCCGTTTACTGTGCTATATCAAATATATGATATAGATATCACAGTTTAGAATAAAAGGAAAATTCACACTTCCTAGCACATCTTAGTTTTATATAAGTAGAGAAGAAATTTTTTTTTTCAGATTGCTGAAAATGTAAGGATATACTTTCAACAAATAACTGAAGCTTCATGAACATGCTTTCCATTGCTTAGTTCCATTCCATGAAAAAACGATCAAGAAATTTCAATCTGTCGGTTTAAATGGCTTTTTTTTTTAGAGTTGAGACCAAAACAAAAACAATCAAACAAATAGACAGACAGACAGACAGATTATAGGTCAGCAGAAAAATCGAAGATAGACAGATGGAAAGACAGACAGAAAACTGGGGCAAGAACACAAAAAGAAGAGAAGCATCTTCTGCTGTCTGATAAGTTTAAGTGCTGCAGAGCTGATCTTTTCAGGGGACATAGATTGAAACAAAGGAGAATGCAGTCTGGCGTAGAGCCATTCAGTTTATGTATGTTCATCAGACACTGGTGGATGCAGCGTGCTGTCTGAGACTACAAACACAAGTACCATCGAAATATGCTGTCACCTCCACAACTGCTGTCAGTGGTTTAGGGGTGACACACTCATGTGATTAGTCAGAGATCCTAGGTTTAGTATTCGCAATGTCTCAAGCAGAATTTTTTTCTTTATCTACTAGACCCTGTATAGTGAGTAGTTTGGACGATAGTTGTTTGGATGAGATGGCAACCAAGCTCTGCTTTGCTATATACATTTAGCGCACGTGAAAGGGCCCATGGGAGGGAGGGAGCTTGCTGTTCCTGAGAGAATTCTCTGGTGCAAATTATTCTTTATAAGAAGATAGATAATTCTACACAGGCAGCACAAAACACAAAGAAAAAGAAAATAGGGAGGCGCTGCACTTAAGGCGATATGCTTTACCCAAAAAGAGCAGCTCGACGTTCGTGCAGACAAATCTGTTGAAAACTGAATGCAATAGAACACAATACATTGCAATCCAGTGCAATGCATTGCAATTTAATATAATTATAGATTGTAATACAGTACAATACAATAGATTGCAGTACAGTAAACAACAATGCAATACAAAATTGTGCAATACACCACAATTTTACGCAAAAGTGTGAAAGGACGACAGCTTCTTGTGACCAATATACCCCCATCAGCAATTTCAGCTTGCATGCTGTTGACAAGACATGTGTACCCTCACAGGCAATAGAAAATCTTTTCCAGAGACAGGAGAGTAATATCCGCTGTCGCCTACGAAGCATGCTGGGCAAAGATACCACATTTCAAAGAGTAATACGACGTATATAAACACATATAGCCTTGCACTGATACATTTATACGCCAAGAGTTGATGTATTCTGTCACCTTGGGGTTGCTGTGAATACCATTATGTTCCTTGGATCAGTGATAAAATTCCGGTAGATGAATGGTAAAAAGGAGAGCAAGAAAGTTTGTATATTCTTCAGAAGTGTTTCAGGCTTCAATTTTTCATGTCGGTTTACAAATGAAAACATACATTTTTACTTATTGCGGATAAAGGTAAATAAGGAAATCTGCATGCACAGTGTTTTTTTTCTATTTTTTTATCAGATCACAGCAAGATATGCTAGGTTTGAAGTGTAAAAGTGCTACATGTATTTGGAAGACAATTTTGGGGGGGAAAAAAAACGAAAGAAATAAGCACAGATCAATTTACAAAAGTGTACATGGACAAAAAAGGAAAAAAAATAGCTAGAAGAAATCCTTAGTTTCTAGAATAAACCCGAATTCTAAACTGAGGCATCAGTGCACGTGTGCTGTGTGTGGGGGGAGCAGTGTCAGCAATTGGGGGAAAAAGAAAACTACAGTGTTATACAAACTAAAAGAAGGAAGCAAGAAATGTGAAAGGTATCAAGAAGCATTGCATAACATTTGATTAAAAAGAAATATAAACGGGTTGGCTAAAAGCAATCAGTCTAACATCAGAAGAGAGACATGTTGATAGAAAGAAAACAAAGAATAGCAGATTGTTTGAAAGTTTGGGGAAAACTTTTTACAAAAAAGTTTGGAGTCATGTCGTCTTACACCAAACAGCGTTTCTCTCATTTTCTTTGAAGGTCAAAATGTTTTCGATACCATTTTTGTTTTAGTTATTAGTTTGTTTTGGTTTTTAGTTAAGGTAGCACTAAACACAGATGATTTTAAAGTCAACTAGCAGCTTTAGCCATCATGCAATATGTCAACCTAAGTCAATACTTATCAGTTTCCTATAAAAAATGCGAACAAGTGAGAGTAAACCTTGATTTTAGTAGTAATTTACAGCTATGTCAAGAAATTGTATATTTTTAGCTTATCTTCTTTTCGTGGAATAAATGATAAGGTTTTCTATTGTTTGTATGTGTAGTTTTTTAGTTTTTTTCTCATTCATCGACGGGAGCTCCGAGGTTCACCAATGGTAAGAATTTTGCGTAGGTGACCATTTTTACTTACCATTAAAATAGCTGCAATCCGACCTGGAGATCATGTATAAATACAAAGCCAATGTGCAAGGCTTCAAACATTTCTTTTGTTATTACCAGCACGCAATGGCTTACTCTTCTAATAGAATGAACAGGTTTTACCTTGTTTGCAAGATTTCGTGTGTACGTTTGTACAGGGGACCTTGGTTGATAGTCTCATCCAAAGGACTTTCAGGGGAATGGATTTGGTAATAATACTGAAGAAAAATAATCCTTCAGATGCGTGCATCTGAGGCACCTCAAACCTGCATCATTAGATCAGGAGTTGAACAATACTCTTACCTACCCCATACCCCTGTCTTATGTTTAGAGAAAAGAGGAAGAAAGCTGAACCCTACAGGAAAGGAAATGCCCATCAGCCATTGTTGCAAAGCATGGTGGGTGCGCACACGTTGCAATCTGGGAGATCGATGGCGGACACATCTACGTGCTTGCTGAGAGTGAAAATATAAATGCATGCAGATGTGGGGTATTCTTTCACTGGGCTGAGGGAGTGTGGGGCTGATTGGGTTCAGTCTCCTGCACCAGAGAACAACCTGTCAAGGTAGATTAGAACAAACATAGTAACACATCACTTTATTGGAAGACGAAGGTTAAAACAATATTTTTTGTTTTCTTTTATCTTTCATTCTTTCACATGGACCAGCTGGAAAAAATTAGATACTGAATCTACCTCTTTCCTTTGCCGAAAAAAGTTGTTGTGGCTTTCGATTTTACCATTCCACTGCCAAATTTCTTACCATAGCCTCATTAGTATACCTTGATAAAAACATGCTAGAAGAACCAAAGTCATAATTATGTGCAGTCTTCTCTGTTGAGCCTGACAGAGATCGAACTGATATGGGAAAGCATATATTGCATACATGGTCATTAGATTACAGGCCATAGTTATAGCTGAGGTAAGTAAATGAGTCTTGTCCAAACAATGCGATTCTTTATGTAAATAATTAACCTGCATGTATTTTAAAAGCGTCAAGAGCATGAGGATGAAAAATATTTATAATATCCTAGAGAACATATGAAGTGGAACAAAAATGAGATGATGATGATGATGATGATTTATGAGGAGGAGGAGGAGGAGGAGGAGGATAAAAAAGAAGAGGAAGATGATGATAAAAAAGAAAGAGGAAGAAGAAGAAAATCAAAAAAGGAGAGAGACAGAGGGAGAGAGAGAGGCAGGGGGGTGGAAGGAAGGGGGTCTTAAAGCACAACAACAGAACAGAGAAAACACTATGTGTCATTCTATTCAAAAGCATCTGAAAGAGTGCACTGTGCCCCTGGGCTGGCCTGTAACACACATTCAAACAAATGACCACAGTCTGCCTGGCTCTGAAGACAGCCAGGATTCCCTGTATGACCGCCAGGCAGCTTCTGTGTGCTGATTGCATAACAGATGGAGGCTGAGCTATGGAAGACACTGGCTACAGGATACTGATGGATGCTGCGGACTGACTGCGCCAGCAAATAAAATATAACCACCATGAAATGTTGCCACCTGGCACTATCAATGCCCTGGTCTTTCCAGCATAAAACTACCAGGCAAAGAGTTTTGAAGCAAACATTAGTTTCTTTGCTTTCAGCATGATTATCACAATCACCTGTTTTAGATCAATTTTGTTTTCTATGTGTATATATTTACACAAAGGCCAGTGTCACATCTTTAACTTATTCAAAATGAGTTAAGAAAAGCATTGCATGGCGAAAACATGAGAGCATATACACTACTTACTGCATAAACCATGTTAATACAACGTAGTGTTCACCGAAAGTAGAATGAAATATGTAGATTTTTTTCCCGCGCGCGCAGCGCGCGCGTGTGTGTGTGTGTGTGTGTGTGTGTGTGTGTGTGTGTGTGTGTGTGTGTGTGTGTGTGTGTGTGTGTGTGTGCATGTTTGTGTGTGCACCTGAGTGTAAAACTGATAAGATTGGGTTTGCTGGAACATAGAACAAGTTGCGATGGAGGTATAGCGAATGCATCATGTTGTATTAAAATTCTGTACATTCACATATCATAATATACTGTTTGGTCCTTTTTATTTCAATACTGTAGTGTTATGTCATATTCAGGGCTTTTATCCACAGTAGAAAACAGTAAAAGGATATACCTGCTCGTTTTGTCATTTCTTCTTGCTTTGTCTATAAACGCAGATATATACAGAGAGCCGTGTTGAATATGATGTAGAAGTTCTAGTCATACATCCATAAAAGCGTATGGAAATAATATTGTATAGTGGTAACTTTAAACACATTACATGAACAAACCTACCAGCAAGCATGCTCAAACAAGCCATGCCCCACAAAAATAAACCCTAACCTTGAATTTCTGGTTGACTTGGCCATATATCTCTAAGCATACACACACACATACACACACACATATATATATAGTAGAGAGAGAGGAGAGAGAGATGCATAATCATATTATATATATACATATATAAATATATATAACAAAAGCAACAACAGCAGCAACAGCAGCAGCAGCAACAACGACAACAACACAAGCAAAACCAAACAGTAGATCCAAATGCTCCATTTCCTTTTCTTCGAAAAGGTAGTTTTAATAGCCAACATTTTTTTTACCAACAAGTAGGTGGTTTTAATATAGTTTTTTTCTTTTGATTACCTTTTTCAAACCAAACGTTATACCAACATTATTACTTTCATTCAATTAATTTCATTCATGCACTTTGCATTTCTTTGCTTTTAGCTTAATAAAAAAAAAAAGATAACATAACGTAATCAATAGTTAACTGGGGTTGACAAATGCAGACTATTTGCAGCGCTGCAGTACGAAAGGAAGATAACAAGATATGGCCTGTGTAGTCGACAGGGCTATAAACAACAGGATTGTATTGGATTGAACAAGAAGGAATAAAAGAAAAAAAAAAGAAACCATTCCCTCTACTATTGTGCCCCAGTACAAAGTGATGTGTTAGTCTGCTTTATTCCCCTCCACCACAGTGCTTTGTTCTCATGTCCAGGAGCCCCAATCCATTCAGCTGTCTATTCCAGGCGGCCCAGTGGAGGAATACCCCCACTGTCCATGTGTTCGTGTTTGTACGGCCAGCAAGCACACAGATGTATTTGCCATCCATCTCCAGGATTGCGCATGTGCAGAGGGGCATGTTTGCAACATCGGCTGATTGGCTTTTCCACCTGAAAAAGTTTTGTTTTCTTTTCGTTTTGTTCGATATGTGGTGTTACATCTTTCATAGAAAAAATCCATAATATCATCACCAAACAAGTTACTATACAGGCTGAAAACTGAAACTTGCTCTGGTCAAAGTACTCACTTGCTTAGCTTTTAGTAACTGAACGGACTTATAATATTGACTTGATAGGACATTAAAGCATGGTGGCTGTGTCTACTGGTTTGTTCTTTCATCATATCATATACCATCAGTATTCTTCAAGCAGTTTTAACTGAAACTGCAACCACTATACTTTATAGCCTGTGTGGTCGGCGGGGCTATAGATAAGATGACAGGATTGGAATTGCAACCACAATACTTAAAATATCTTGTGTTATATGATACACATTTGGCATGAAATTTAACATGCTTTTCCACAGTGCAAAATAATGTTCTGCCTTTCGGAAGAGTAGGCCATTGTATGCCGCAATTAACGATGACAATATACTTTCATGTACAGTTGTGCCGTGTTTACACATAATCACCAAAGTCGAATTCAGCTACCTGAATGGCAATGGTTACATCCATACAATCTCAATATTGGCAAATATTAGCCGAGAAATAAAAGCAATGTTTTATGTGCGAAAAGAAGAAGAAAGAGAGAAAGAGGTGATGTGTGTGTGTGTTGGGGTTGGGGGTGGGGGAGGGGTATTGAATAAAACAAAAAAACCCAAAAGAACAGGAATTTTTCTGTTCTCAGTTCTCCCCCAAAACTCCTGAAAGACTGCATTGTACTTGCTGGTCTTTCTGGCAGCCCTATTGAAACAAATGAGGATAGTTTGCCTTGCTTCGCAGACAGCCCGGATTGTCTGCCCTGTATAGCTGTCGGCTGCCGTGTCTGATAGAACGATAAATGGAGGCAGTGCTATTGAAGACACTGACTACAAGACACAGATGGATGCTGCAGGCCGACTGAGTCAAGGACTAGAATATATCCTCCTGCAAGCTTCAACACCCAATGATGCTAAGGAGATTTCAGATAGCAAGAATGCTCATCTTGTTGATATCATAGAAAAAATTATCATAGCCACTTTTTTCTGGGAAAAAAGCGGAATTCAAACTGAAATAATGCTAAAAGTACTCTACCAATCGTGACAAATTTCATGTGTCAAACTGACATTTGCAACCCTGGTGTACTATTACCAATAGGTCAATCTATTCTCCTAAAAAGTGTCAGAAAGTATGAACTACTTTTGACAACGAACACATAGTACTAACCTGTGCAGGTTCTTGTTTTCTTCAAACAATTCTAATTTGCACGAGAGTGGGCAATATCACACGTTTGCCCATAAAAGAGAAAATGAGACATAACAACAAGGTGGAAAAGTCAATCAGCCATTGTTGCAAAGCATGCTGGGTGCATGCAAAACTGCAATGGCGGAGACTGATGGCGGATACATGTACGTGCTTGTTGGGCGTGGACACGTGAATACATGGAGAATGGGGGGGGGGGGGGGGGGGTTCCTTCAGTCGATTGCCGCGTGGAGTGTCGGGCTGATTGGATTGCATCTCCCCAACAAAAAAAAACACCCCAAGTTGTTGAGAAGGTGTGGGAAAGAAGGATTAACACGTCAGTTTTTGTTTGGGTTTTGTGTTTCTTTTTTTTTTTCTTTTTTGTTTCTTTTTTGTCATTTCAGTTTCTTGAGGCTATGTAGCTCGAATCAATCTGGTTATGTTTGATCAAGTGTAAACAAAAAGAAACAATTCCTTTTGATCTACTTTTTCTCCTCTTCCTCTCCATTTCCTTTTTGAAAAATTTATTGAAAGGTGGTTTATCAGTCAGAGGTCTAACGTTGATAAGCGCTTTACACCCACATAAGAAAAAAGCCAAAAATAAAGCATACACTTGCCAGATAAGGAGTAATACAGTAGAGACACTACAATATGAGTCATGTAGAGTAATTGACATTTTATGTGTCAAAAACAGACAAGCATGGGATTATGAGAGTAGAAGGTGCATAGACAGGTAAATGCCGCCATGTAGAGTCCATCACATCCAATCAAAAGCTAAATATACGTTTTGTCTCACCTACAAGTAGAAAGAGAAGAAAAGAGAGGAGAAGAGAAGAAATAGAGAGAGAGGGAGAGACAGACAGACAGACAGACAGACACATAGACAGAGACAGACAGACAGAGTCAGACAGACAGAGACAGAGGACAGAGAGACAGACAGACGGATAAACAGACAGACAGGCACAGACAGAGAGTGAGAGAAAGACACACAGAGACAGAGAGAACAAGAAAAAAGAGGTGAAATGGACTGGATGACAAGAAAAAAATTATCATTTTATGCCCTCCACTTAATCGTTGGAGGATGAAAGACACAAGTTTGCTGTGCTGGTCGGTCCTTACTAACATTACACATAGAAATAAAGATGGATGCAGACAACAAGGATTCCCAATGTTTCAAGGCCATCAGCTAACATGTCTTATGGGAAGAAAAATGGAAGCATTACCATTGAATATAGAACAGTGATACATTCTGCAAGCTGACTTAGCCAATGGATATAATGCAACCACATGCAATGTTGTCACGTCAGTGTTCAATGTTTTTTTTCCTAAGTACAAAGAAACAAGTCTAACTGCAAATGCCTGAAAATACCTGGATAAAATACCGAGAATCTATTTCTAAACAATTCTGTTTTCCACTTTATTTTTCAACATATTTCAGCAGAACACATGAAAAAGGACGTTTTGAAGAGCAAATTCCTGGTTACAAAATCCAGTTCACAGAATAATAAAGATAGTAGATGCAACAGCATGTTTGCAATTAAAATCGTGAATATATCAAGTCTTGAAGCATTTCAGTTTCTTTTGTATGCAGGGTTGGTGAGGCTGCTTCCTCTTGATACTTGATCAAGGTTGAATTGGGGTACGAGTTAATATTATATTTTTTTATGTTTGCATTCAGATCTTCCACAGGCCTGTTCTTCTTGCTTGTCTGCCTGCCTGCCTGCCTGCCTGCCTGTCTGCTTTAACTTTTAGTAGCTTCATCTGGGTTTACTTAATTTTCTTTTATCAATATTTCAGCAACGAGTTTGTGCAAAATGTAGTTTCATATTTCTGTGGATATATCTCAAAAGATACCAGCAAAAATATTACTGTAGCAGGAGTGGAAAAATATGAACAATTCTAAAATAGAAACATGCATTGACAAATATAAGCAGGAATTTTGGGCCAAGATGAAAATGCATGCATGAATAATTATGTCTATGTAAAGGGAGTGACGGGGATGAGACAACTGATGATGCCTTGATGCCAAGCAATCCAAAATTAATATAGTTAAAAAAGAAAAGAAAGAGGGTGGTATTTTAGCCATCTCCTCTAAGCCAGTTACGTGCGGAAGAAACTTCTTAAAATAAACGAGAACGGTATTGATTTAGAAAGAGTAAACATTCACATTTCTATTCTCCTGTTGTTGTTTTCTTTGTTGTTGTTGGGGGTTTTTTTTGCCCATGTCAGATCCTGTTAAAGGAGAAATAATCTAACACATATGTTTTTGATGTTTACTTTTCCCTTTCTGTTTTTCCGGGGCCAATTTTTTTTTGAAACTTGCTTTTCTTGCTTCTTTTGCATCTTTTTAATGTCACTTTTACGTGTATTGAAAATGACTAAATGGTAAAGAAACAAATAAAATTATTTGTCTCAATACTTGTGTATATTTGTGCGTGTGCGCGTGTGTTCGTATGCTTGAGTGTGTGAGAAAGAGTGGAGAGAGGGAGGCAGAGAAAGTGTATGTGTGTGATGTGGAGAGTGGGCGTGAGGGTGGGGACGGGCGGCGGGCATGTCTTGACAAAGGCGTTGCTATAAATCATAATGGGTTCTCTCACAACATTGCGAGAGCATATTAATTTTTTACTTTTAGTACATCCTATCAAGGAAAGGGGAAATTAATTTATTTATCATATTCTATTTTCCATGAAAATATAAAGTCAAGTGATTAGATGTAGAGGCAAAAAAAAAAGATAAAACACCTTTCGTCTCTCTTTTGGAAAGCCATGCCAATCATCCGTTGCGCCAAAGCACGCTAAATGCACTTATGCTGCAACGTGGAAAATCAAAGGCGAGATATCATCTACGTGCTGGTAGGGTGGGAAGACATGCATGCACAGAAAACTGTGCTTTTCTCTGATTATATGCCTAGAATGTGTGGCTGACTGGATTGCATCCTGTGCAACGAAATAAAATGGAGGGGTGGAAGAGTAGTACAAACAGACAAGCTGATCACTCTATGTTAAAACATTCAGGTACAAAAATTGCGACTTCTTTTTGTTTGCTTTTTGGTAAAGAGGCTAAAGTATCTTTTATATATTTTAAATTTACTGCAAACAGCACTGAAATCTATTGGTTGAAATGCAGCCTTCTGGAAACGAATTAAAACAAAAATTTATTTTTTAATGTATTGATCTATGCCTCATTAATTTTTACCCCAGCTCCAACATCATTTGACCAGTGACAATAATTATTTGTTGCTGATATGTATCTAAAAAAAAATTACCATTCCTCAAAAATACATGATTAGCTGTTGATAATGATGTCACGTATTCAAAGCTCTAAAAGAAAAATAATAAACAACAACAAAAAATATCCCAGTCTTGTTGCTAAGTAGGAAAGTATGCCTTTGTTATACAGCTTGAGAAATGTTTGCAGGGTAGCAGATCTACGGCAGAGAGGAGTACGTGCTTGTTGTGTGTGAAATATGGCCACAGAGGGCTGATGATTCCTTTGTTCCCGTCATGTGGTGTATTTCTCTGATTGGATTGCATCTGATGGGGCTGGATACAAATTAGGGTAGCATGGTGACGTCATGGAACCTAGTTTCATAACTAAATATTTTTTTCCTTTTTGGGTTAATGGGTTGTTGTTTGTTTTTTATTGATGGTAATATTCTTAAGTGGTTGTCAATGCTTTATGCAGTAATAGCAACAACAATGATGTTAATAATAATAATAATAATAATAATAATAATAATAATAATAATAATATATTATTATTATTATTATTATTATTATTATTATTATTATTATTATTATTATTATTATTATTATTATTATTATATCAAACAATGAAGACGACGACGACGATGATGATGCCGACGACGACGACGACGATGACGATGATTATGATGATAATAAAGATAATAAAGATAATAATAGTAGGAGGAGGAGGAGGAGGAGGGAGGAGGAGAAGTAGGGGTAGTATTAGTAGAAATAATAATAATAATGATGATTCTAATAATACTATAATAATAATCATCATTGATACTAATAGCTACAACAATGGTAATTGAAAGAAGATTATCGTTTTGATGACGATGAAGAATAGTAACAATCATGAAGCTACTAACGATAATTAAAGCTGCTGCTGTTGCTGCTGCTGCTGCTGCTGCTAATGATGATGATGATGATGATGATGATGATGATGATGATGATGATGATGATGATGATGATGGTGTTGTTGATGATGACGATGACGATGACGATGATGATGGTGATGACGACGACGACGATGATGATGACGATTTATGCATACTTCCCTCAAACAAAAACTAAGTAGAATAGAGAAGGGCTTTTCCAGCCTTTGCTTACATTGTATACCACAGCAGGTCTGTACACGTCTAGCTGCTTTTAAACACTTGGCTGTATCTATCTGCAGTACGTCGAAGTCTTTTGCGTTTAGCCTGACTTGTGAGGCGCCTAACGGCAGTGCAGCATATTTTCGCTCATATGACAAACAACAATAGTTGTTGTCCGAGAATTCGATGAAGAAGTAGAACCCATTTGAAGCTATGTCACAATTTTGGAAAAAGGAAAAGAAAACCACAACAATATTTGCAGAGTAAAACAAGAAATCATGTGTCGGCCATTGCGACAAAGGGCCCTGGACACACGGGCAATGTGTTCTTTGAGACTGATGGCAAAGAGAGCGACATGCTGACTGGACCAGGGAAACTGGGTCTGGACAGAATTGAGGTGTGTATATATATATATATATATATATATATATTATATATATATATATATATATATATATATATATATATATATATACAGAAACAGAAGAGAGACAAAGAGAGAGAGAGAGAGAGAGGAGAGAGAGAGGGGGGGGGGGGGCGGAAGAGGGGGGGGCGGAAGATGGGAGAGAGAGAGATGTACATAAATATTTCTTCACTTTATCACTTAAAGTGTAGGCTGATAAGATTGCATCCCTGGGACCCTACAGCAATATGAGTTTAGGAGAAATGAAAAGAGAGGAGTTTATCACTTTGCATTGTATTGCTGTGCCCTTCATCGGTTTCATTTTTGCACTCTATTTACAAAAATTAAACGTTAAGAATAAATATCAGCTCTTAAGAAACAAAAACTTAAACATTTGTATGGATCCTATCCCTTCTCTATCTTTTTTTTTTACTCGTTTTGGAAGTGAAAAACACAGACTGTGCTGTACATTTCGTACAGTTGAAAGAATAGGATATTTGTTTCCAAACACTAGCAAATTAGGCGAGAAATATATACTGTAAAAATATAAATAAATAGATACAACTAAGACAGAAATCTTGAATGAACAAAGAATATGTTCTTATCCATTTAAAAAAAAAATTGATCATTCCATTTGATATATTACTGTTCAATCTTTTATTTCTTTTTTCGTTGCCACTACTTCATAATTTCTTTTTCGATCACTACTTCAGCGTTTCTTTTATCTTTCCATCCCATTTCTTATTTCTTTTTATTTTTAAGCATAACCAAAATAGGCTAACGATTACAATGCTTACATCAGTGATATTGTCATGGTGCTAAAGGAAATATGTTTCTAGTTTGCATACTTTTTAACTCTTACATAAGCTATTTCGATAGCAACATTCTACTGAGATATGGATTGCTTGTTGCAATATTTTGTTCAATATGTACTATTTTTTTTTGGTATTTATGATCTTTTTAAGACTGCTATCTGTCACAGAAAGGAACCTTGCTTTTTATAACATTCAAACCCTGTACTTATTGTTTCCAAAACGGGTATGTTCATCCCCAGACCAAAAAAAAAAAGTAAAACAGTTTGGAGACAGACCCACTGCCTAATGAAACACAGAAGAGGGATGTTCCCCCATCAATACCAATCCAGACTCTGGAGACACAGGGGTGCTGAAGGGAGTGGAGCTTCTCTTGGCAAATACACATACCCCCTTGTTGCATACACGTGAAGATTTATACTATTGAAAAAAGTTTGTTTTGCCAGTGAGTTACACTGTCCAGAACTTTAAAGAAATAAAACAAAAAAATAAAACATAAACAAAGCTAACAGGAATGGAAACCCACCTAGACATTGTGGCAAAAAGCATTGGATCCAGCGTATTGCATTCTGGGAGATGGATGGCGGATAAAACTACATGCTTACAGGGCGAGGGAAAGAGAACGTGGGCAGAATGGAAGTGTTCTTTCACTCAGTGGCCTGAAGTATGGGGCTGCTTGGACTGCGTCCTTTGGACCAGAACAATTTCAGCGTGGGAGTGGTGAAAGAGGACAATTTATCACTTTCTATTAGGGCATTGATGTACTGACGAGCTGTTTCATTGTTCACTTCTTTATAAGACTTGAACTTGTTTCTATAAATTCTGGAGTAAAGAGATGTCCCTGTACCCTAGTTTTTTATCCTTTTCTGAAATCTCTTCTTGAAAATGTGCTACATATTAGGTTTGAACATAAACAAAAATGGATAAGAAAAATCTGACAGCATTTTCAAGATGTGAATCATGTAAAAAAAAAAAAAAAAAAAAGAGAACAATTAAAATAAATCAGGAGTCAATGCATTGTTGCCATTGATAAACTAACATTTTAAGTCACTTTCTTCATTCTTTCTGTCCATTTTACTTTTTTTATTCATGTGCCTTTCTTTCTCGTCTTTACAGTCACTTCTTTTTATAACTATCTCATTATCTTTTCTTCTTACTCCATAAAGATGTGAAATACTATCAAAAGCTATGTCTTATTGACAAGGGGAAAGATTGCTAGCCCTCTATTTAACATTTAGTTGTGTTTAATGCTACATTGAGATTGTCTTCATCCATGACAAACTAACAACCTAGCAATATGCACATCTTTTAAAGCAGGAAAAGAACCCTCTGAAGCTGTGGAAATCAGCCATAATTATAGCAAGATGTTTGGAAACAGATCCATGCCTAAACCACTTATCCAATGTGTTCCTGATGTCTCATAGTGACTTTCATGGAGTTAAAGTGCATGCTTTGGGTAATCCTCACAAAGTTAAACTGAAGAAAAACACAACAACAGTAATAATTCCTGTCTAAACTAACGTGAACAAAAATGATTAAGCATTGTGTTGCTTGTGTCTTTAACATAGCCATAAGCTACAGTTTAATTTCGTTATTACGAAATGATGACAAAGGTTACAGTAGTTCCACCAGAAGAAGACTATATAAACACAGTCCTACCTTTCTTTTAGGTATAACACTATTGACAACGGTTTGGGTTCAGTAACTAGCCAAGCTAGTGATCAATAGGTACAGGGTGCAAAAGCAATGTTTAACTGCAACAAAAGGAAAATAAAGCTAATAGCAGTTTGGGTCATGTCATCTGTAAGAACACTGTCACATTGTGCTGTCTGTGTAAAATTGTAATGGTCCCTTAGACCTTGTTGAACACAGCAGCTACTTATGCCAAACAATAATTAGAATCATCATTGAACTACACAGCTTCATCTTCAATGTCATTGATTTTTTCAGTCAGTGTGTGGTTTTGGCAGAGTGAAGGTCACTCTCCCGAAACTCAGGTTTGGGTTTATGGGTCATATATGTTGGTTTTCTTTGGGTTTTAATTTCTTGATAAGATTTTTTTGCTTCATTGGCTAGAGCTCCAAGATTGTGAGAGTTTGCATTGGCAAACGTTTATCCACCACTAACGTGGCCACATCCTGACTATGGTAGATGGGTGGTCTAGAGGTAACGCGCCTCCCTAGAAAGGAAAACGTCTTGGTCAGAGTATGCGGAGGTTCGAACCCCATTTTGGCCCAAAACTTTCCCCCCATCCATTAAACAATGAGTGGTGGTCTGGGCCCTAGTCTTTTGGGTGGTCTCGTTATATTACACATAATAATTTAACCCATGTAAATGAACCCATGGCAACAAGAGCGTTGTCCTGGTAAAATTCTGTAGAAAAAAAGCGATTCTAACATGGAAACAAATATAGTTGCAAACAGGAAAAAGAAAGAAAATAATGAGTTGCCTGCATTTGTGGTGACGCACTCTCCACACGAAGAGTAGCCCAAATTTCATGCAGAGTAATCTGCTGTCATATAAAGCGTAAAAAAAAATATTAAAAAAAAGATAGAATAAATTAGACTGTTAGGAGGATGTCTAAATAGTAACAAGTGTGCATGTGTTTTATTTTAGATTTTGCATCCCTTCCTGCCAGCATGCAATCGCCTTATTGGCAGCTACAGTCATGCCTTTGCTGCATGCACTGCAAGATTCATCTGCCCTTAAAACATTTGTGTTTCGCCAGTAAGTAACAATGTCAAGAAAAAAACATAAACAAAACTAAAAGTAATAGAAACCAAGCAAGACACTGTGGTGAAAAGCATAGGATCCAGCGTATTGCATTCTGGGAGATGGATGGCGGATAAAACTACATGCTTACAGGGCGAGGGAAAGAGAACGTGGGCAGAATGGAAGTGTTCTTTCACTCAGTGGCCTGAAGTATGGGGCTGCTTGGACTGCGTCCTTTGGACCAGACAACAATTTAACTGTGGGAATGGTAAAAGAGGGACAATTTTTTCACTTCGTATTACCGTATTGATAAATTGATAGGCTGTTTTGCTTTTACCCTTCATCTATTTTACAAGTGCTTTAAACCGTTTGTCAGCATTTGAGCTTTTACAAGAACAACACTTTAGTGTCTTCACAATAAACTTCTCTATATTTTGTTCTTTTGCAAGGAACTGGGCCTGGTAATAGACATAGGATACGACCATTATCTTTCTACGCACAAAAATAGAAACAAAATGTCTGATCAGATTCAAACTCTAGATGTAAAAGAACAGAAAGTGAAGATGTAAGCAGATTTGAAAATAGAAAACCTACATCGTGATTTACCAAAAACATTTCAATTATTTAATTTCTTCCCACATGCCGGAATGCGGCTACCTTGATGGTGGGTAAAAACGGTTGCATACGCAAAACTCTCACCTTTGATGAACTCCAAAGCTCCATCTAAAAGGAAAAAGTGTAGCTTCTTTTATAGTCGGTATCGTGGTCTAGGTGTAACGCGCCTTGCTAAAAAGCAAAACGTTCCGGTCGGAGTGTGCGTGGTTGTACCCGTTTGGGCCCCACTTTTTCCCATCTATTAGACCCCGATATGGTCTGGGCGCTAGTCTTTCGGATGAGACGATAAACCGAGGTCACGTGTGTTACACATCACTATTTAGCGCAGGTAAAAGAACCCATGCAACAAGGGTTGACCCTGCAAAAATTCTGTAGAAAAAGCACTCTGATAGGGAACAAATACAGTTGCATACAGGAAAAAGAAAAAAGAATGGTAGCGCTGCACTTGTGGCGACGCGCTCTCCCTGGGAGAGCAGCCCGAATTTCACGCAGAGAAATCTGCAGTGACATAAAGTGTACAAATAGAAAAAAGACAACCTTTGTTCTTCAATAAAATGTTTTTGTGTGCTTTTAATACTTTATCTTATTTCTGTTTCGGGTTCCAGACGTGGGAATTCTTTTCTTTTGCTGTATTGCTGCATTGAAAAAAGCTTGTATTAAAAAAAAATTGTCATAGCCCTGTTTGGGCCTGTAATACAAGCATTGAGTACAGTACGTGAAAGGATAATTGGGCTATGATGAATACAATGTTGACTGAATGCTAAGAAAGCAGAAGAAAAACAAGAAAAACCAGATTTGGA
The DNA here is from genome assembly GCA_030674155.1 of Stramonita haemastoma. Classification (NCBI taxonomy): domain Eukaryota; kingdom Metazoa; phylum Mollusca; class Gastropoda; order Neogastropoda; family Muricidae; genus Stramonita; species Stramonita haemastoma. The sequence continues at coordinate 37,688,397 of CM060328.1, read as the reverse complement.
TTTTTTTATCTGTTCTAGCCAGTAATTTGCAGAACTGGGAGAGCCAAATCTACAGGTACAATAATTATGTTCCTACCTCTCTCACGGGCGATACATTCTCCCTCTGGTGGATTGGAAATCTAGCCCTAACGCACCTGCCTAGAACACGAAAAGATGGGGGTTTGATCCCCGTCTGTACCCAAGATTTTTACTCCTTCTACAGACCTTGATGTGTAATCTGGGTGCTAATTTTTTTAAGACGAGAGAATGAACTGAGGTCTCCTGAACTTGCATTTAACACACATCAAAGAACCAGAGTGTTTCCCTGGCAATTGTCTGTAGAAAAAGACAGAAAATTCTTGCGCACATGTTAAATCCTGTTCCGCTTTTCGTAAGTGTAGGCCATTGTGTGCCGGTGGGAATAGATGACATTTACAAAACTGCATACACACGGGGACTGGATGTAAAAAAAAAGCACACAAGTGCCTATTCCATTATTTTTTATATATATAAAAGAATAAATAAATAAAAAGGATAAATAAAAAATAAATAGACAAAACTATACTTCCAACAAGGAAACTAGAAAGAAAGAATTTGGTTGTACTACTCGTGGCGATAAGCCTTGCCCGGGAAGAGTATTCCCAATTTCACACAAAGAATATATGTCACGGTTAAAAGGTGTATTCAATTCAACAAGCCCAATTCTTTTACATCTTTTTGAGTTTTGAAAGTTGGATTGAGCCAGAAACGGTTAGCATGAAGAATTTGGACTTCAAAGGGAGCAAAACCAAGAACTAATTCGCCTACATATAAAGAGTTGCAAAAATATGACCCCAAAAAGGTCATATTTTACAAAGGTGGTGTTCGGTGAACTTTGAATATCTTTTATCCTTTGTTCTTATCTTGCCAATAATTTTTGTGAGTGTAAGAAATCTTTTACATTCAGAATGTACGATGAAAGTTTCTTTACTGAAAGGTAGGCGCGTTTAATTAAAAAAAGACAAAGTGCGGATTTGGTTCACAATTATTACACTTATGTTGCGACATTTTGTGACCGCAAAAAATTCGAAATGTCAGTACGTGTACAAGACAGTAACGGGGAAGAAATTTGGCATTCAAACTATCACTCCATCCGTAACAATTTTTCAGACATTAAGTGGGAGGCAGCCACACCTGTTCCATTACTGACAAGTTTCAGATTAAATCTGCCTAATTTAAACGGTCTTTTCCTTTACTTACATTCTTTTATTTCAAGAGTAACGAGTGAAAACTCCTACAATTTTTCAGATACAATAACTCGTGTGCATGCAGTTTTGTAAGTGTTGTCATTCGTTTCCCACAAATAGCCAGTTCTTCCAACAGGCGGAACAGATCTCAACATGGTCGCTGATATTTTACCTGCGTGCATTCGTACAAGGGACTTCCATTTTTGTCTCATCCAGAAGACTTTGGGGGCAGTGAAGCCTGCACTGATGCTAGCCTCCCTCCAGAGGTGAGGTCTACTTGAACGGACGTCAAGATTGTCGCTTAAACCCAGCTCGAACCCAGGCCTTCAGCTCGCAAGTACAACGCTCTCACTTCCAGGTTGTGCGTGCGTGCGTGCATGCGTGCATTTGTGCGGGCGTGCGTACGAGCGTTCGTGTGTGCGTTCGTGTGTGTGTGTGTATGCACGCGCGCGCGCGCGTGTATGTGTGTGTGTAATTTTCAGTTAAATATCAATTCTCACCTAGTGATTTTAGACCTTCAAAACATGTAGAAAGAGTTGGGGGAAAATCTGGAAAATTTGATTATGCACGGAAACACACACACACACACACACACACAACACACACACACACACACACACACACACACACACACACACCATACGCGCGCACGCGCGCTCGCGTACCCGCGAGCTCGCGCAACTACACACACACGCGCGCGCGCGCGCACAAACACACACATACACACACCACACCACACCAAACTCGCGCGCGCGTGCGCGCGTGCAATCTTTATTATTAAATGGAAGCAAGTTGGATGTAGGCTATTCAAAAAATATAGAATGCAAAAAGAAAACAAGTTTATGACATTATAATTATGTACAAGCATATTCCTTTTTTTTTTATTATGAAGATACATGTATTAGAAGCACAAAATTGAAAACAGCAACAAGGCATGAATACTTTAACATGAAGTGTAAGAACGCATTGCTTTAGTTCGTGCTCACTTTTGATACATCATTATTTGATCAAAATGTGAATGCAGTTACAAAGTCTTCACACTCAAACACACACAAAATCGCGCGCGCGCAAACACACGTACACACACACACGTACACACACATACTCGCGCGCGCGCGCGCACACACACAACCACCACACACACACACACGCACACATGGAGGACAAGATAACCTGATGGTTGGTGTGTTATGCACTGGACTTGTGATCTGCTGACCTAGGTTCGAGTCCCGTTCAAGGGGAGTTCCTTCTTAGAGTTAACATCAGTGCCGACTCCACTCCCCTCAAAAATCCTTCTGATGAGACTATAAACCAAGGTCTCGGTTACAAAAGCACGCAGGCCATCTTGCGAACATGTTAAAACATATTTCGCTTTTCGAGAAGAGAAGGTGATAGGAGAGTAGGTTATTGTGTGCCGGGGACGGGAGGGGTGGGGGCAGTTGGTAGAATTTACAAAAATGCATACACGCGGGGACTAGATGTTAACATGCACACGAGTAATTCTTTTTAATTCTCGATTCAAAAAAATACCACACAAGCACACCACAACACCAAAAGAAACTCAAAACGAATGGCTTATGACTCACAGGATTGCGTTTGATTTTAATCATTCGAATGCAGCAATCATTACGTACATAGATCTGGAGAAAAGAAATATACAGATACTCTGTTACGCAAGCATGTCTATCATGGTATTAAGACATAGACTTACAAATTTTGAAGAAAGAGAAACAGAACTAGATAACTAAATACATGCGACTCTTTGCAGATGAACCCATATAAGGCGTTTTAATGTACAGATAAAAAAAATGTGACGCTCCACCACATAATGAGACAGAGTGCACATGAGGTCAATTTTTAGTTATTGACATGTTATTAATGTGCAATAAAATGGCTATCAAATACAAAAAACAGATTGAAAATCGGACAATTCTGTGCAACATTATTACAAATTGAAATGATAGACTGCAGGATGTGACAAAATGAGAAACGGGCAAGTTTATTTTAGTAACAGGTTGTCAGAATGAGTGCTTTGGTATTTTCAAAACACATTTAAAAGCAAAAGGAATAAAAATGATACCTTGATATTTCATTATAAGATAAATAAACAGATCTAGTTTAATAATCAATCAAAATCACAACATTGACAACTTGACCCCCACCTGCCTTTAAAGGCTCCTAGCGCAAAATTGGGTAATGTGCTAAGCGACTCATTTCGTGGCGGAGCGCCACAAATATGTAAACAAGTACACTTTTTATCGACTAATCCAGAAACATTTATAATATGTAAGGAAAAAAACACAATAATAGAAAAAAGTAAAAAAAAAAAAAGAAGCAACATAGCCATATGACGCACAGCTAAAATAGTTCGTAAGGAAATACTTTTAAGGTTGTTTTTTTTTTAACATATGGATCATAATACCGAAACAATCGGCTATTCAATTTTCTTCAAAAATTATAAATAAAAAAGTCAACAGGCACTTACAATGATATCCTTGTACACAAGGTCTACTACCACAAGAAACATTCAATGGGGGATAATCCCAGTAAACAAATAATTGGAATACATTTTACAAGATTCTGTTTTGAATAGAAATAATTTGATTTATTTAGATGTATGGAAGGTGAAACATTTTTTTGCAAACAAGAAAAAAAAACTCCCACTTGGTATAATCATGTACACATAAGCATCCCATGTCCAGCAAAAAGTTTTAGAGAAAAAAAAACAAAAATCTCCAGAACACGAGGAATTATCACTACACACTGCATTTCACACACACACACACACACACACACACACACACACACACACACACACACACACACACTAAACGTCGACTTGATACCCCTCTCATTATCTGCCCCCCCCACCCACCCACCCATCCCCCTTAAAAAAATATTTTCCTCAGTCCCTCTGCCCTTCACTAGTTTATACACTACTGTACATATAAAAATACACATTACTCTTTTCACCTAAATGTTTCATAATTTAGATCATGTATCGGTGTAAAACCTGCAATGATCTGTCAGAACTAAGAGATCACTACACAGATTTGCCACCGACACCTCCCTCCCCCCCCTCCCCCCCCCCCCCCACACACAAACACACACACACAAAATGTACACACCATTATTGACTACCTCAAACTGTACAACAATGACATTTTGGTCCCCTTGTATCTTCTACTTTTCACCCCACTGTCAAAAACAGATTAAGCTTAAAAGTTAAAAAAAAACTTATATAAAGCATATACACCACACAAATAATACATGACTTTTAAAAGCAGTATAACTTAAACTTTCTACTGATATTATGGGTCGGCAGAGGACCGAATGTTTTCAGCTGAACTATAAAAAAAGCATTTAAAAATACAAAAATAAGTATATACAGATGAATTCATTAGCTACCTTATTTATACAATTATTTGTATAAGTACTTGTTTGTTTCAACCTTGAACCATAATACTCCAATTCAATTCTACTTATCTAACCATCACCTCATTTCACACACACACACACACACACACACACACACACACACACACACACACACACACACACACACACACAACCTCGATACCCCTCTCATTACCTCCCCCCCCCTTTAAAATATTTTCCTCAGTCCCTCTCCCCCTCGCTAGTTTACACACTACTGTACATATAAAATACACATTACTCTTTTCACATAAATGTTTCATATTTAAGATCCTGTATTGGTGTAAAACCTGCAATGATCTGCCAGAACTGGGAGATCACTACACAGATTTGACACCGACCCCCCCCCCTCCCCCCCCCTCCCCACACACTCACAAAATGTACACACCATTATCAACTACCTCAAACTGTACAACACTGACATTTTTGGTCCCCTTGTATCTTCTACTTTTCACCCCACTGTCAAAAACAAATTAAGCCTAAAAGTTAAAAAATATACTATAAAGCATATACCCCGCACAAAGTATACATAGACTTTCAAAAGCAATGTGAATAACTTAAACTTTCTACTGATATATTAAAGGGTCGGCAGAGGACGGGATGTTTTCAGCTGAACTAAAAAAAACGTTCAAATACACAAATGAGTATATATAGATCCATTAGGTGCTTTGCATACACTATTATTTGTATAAGTATTTTTTTGGTTTAAAGCTTAAACCATAATAGTCCCATTCTACTTGTCTAAACTTATTTCACACACACACACACACCCACACCCACACCCACCCACACCCACCCACACACACACACACACACAACCTCGATACCCCTCTCATTACCTCCCCTTTAAAATATTTTCCTCAGTCCCTCTCCCCTAAACTAGTTTACACACTTCTGTACTTATAAGATACACATCACTCTTTCACATAAATGTTTCATATTTAAGATCATGTATTGGTGTTAAACCTGCAGTGATCTGCCAGAACTGGGAGATCACTACACAGATTTGCCACCGATAACCCCCCAACACACACACACACACACACACACACACACACACACACACACACACACACACACACACACACACACACACACACACACACACACACACACCACACAAAATGTACACACTATTATAGACTACCTTAAACTGTACATCATTAGTATTGTCACTTCTATATTCCATATTTCATTCAACTTTCAAAAACAAAAAATAATCAAACTGTATATAATTAATATTGTCACTTTATATTCCACATTTCATTCAACTTTCAACATACAAAAAAAATTAAAAAATATAACGCTAAAATGCATATACCCCACACAAAGAACATACAGACTTTCAGAATAATGTGAAAAATGTATACAAGTCAAACATATTAAGCAGCTGAACACCAATCTCACCACACGCCTTAAGTGCTCATTCCATTATCCTCGATATAAAGAATAAATGAAGGAATGAATACATGTATATTGATCTATCTCTTGCCAGCATAATTATATCCACTCCTCTCTAACAAGCACTGCAAACAACAAATCAAATAAATAAATGATCAGAACTATAAATCAAAAATTGATTACTGTCAAACATTTATCAACCCCACCCATCCACACCCCAGCACTGGTCTTTGACTTATCTAACTATCATCTCATTTCAATCACACATACATACACACACGCGCGCGCACTTTGAACACACTGATCCATAGGTATTTCACCAATTTGAAATCGTGTACAAACAAATAGATGACACTCACATGACTTAAAAACATCAAACTATTTCACAACGTAAAAAAATTACCCAGAAATAAAAAGCACAACATTTAAAAAGCATAATTATATCTTTTAACCAGACAATCTCTTGTACAACACACATCAGAACTTAGTTCCGATACTTCTTAAATTAATGAAACGAAAGAAATGTTTAATAAACTACAAAACACACGAACAATATACAGTATGATATTTAGATTGAATTGAGATCCCTGAAGAGAACTTTTCAGAAGTTGTGTTGGTGTAAAATATACAAAAATAAAACACCCACCATGGAAGACCAGTCAAACTTTGCCTACACAATATTCATCTTTTGTGTGGAATTGCAGCAAACTCAGCATTTGCAAAAAATACAAATTAATTTACCTATTGAAATTATTTTTAGACTATAAGATAGTCATGTGTTCCTGTAAATTCTGCAATGATCTACTGGAAAGTAGATCAGTACACAGATTTTGCAAGTAGCACATTACAAAATCAAATATGTTTGATCAACAAAGCACACACGAGCCCAAAAATAACAGAGCCAATACAGCACTCCTGCCATCTAGTCATGCTAGCATACTACAATTAAACACTTCTACCCCCCCCCCCTCCCTCCCTCTCTGTCTCTCTCTCTCTCCCCGTTCTTCCCTCCCTTCCACAAACAGAGAAGAAATTTTTGAACTGATCATTTGACAAATTATTTTTTAATCATAGATTTTCAGCACTAGCCCAGCAACTTTCTTTTCAATTTTAAGTCTGGCTAACATAAAAGCGTGTGGGCCCCCAAGAGCCTTTGCTCTCCACCATAAAGAGGAGAAAGCTGATGTGGTTTGGTCACACCACAAGACACAACACCCTAGCAAAAACCATCCTGCAAGGAACAGTCGAGGCAAGAGAAGAAGAGGCCGCCAAAAGAAATCATGGGTTGACAACATCAAAGACTGGACCGCCCAACCCCTGCAACACCTCCTACTAGCCACACAGGATCGTGAAGCATGGAAAAAGATCTCTGTTGCGTCTTCTCTCATGTCCCCCCTACGTCCTTTGGGACATGGGACTGAGTGAGTGAGTGAGTGAGTAACATAAAAGGGCAGAGCTAAACAGCAAATTTTATATTTCATAGTGGAGGGAAAAGGAAGATAATGTACAACATTTTACAGTACTTTTCCTACTGCTTCCATAGCTAACTGATCTTGATACTGAACCTGCTAGTCTAGCAGACATCGTTTTAGCCATCTCCAAGTAAAATACAACTACACACATTTTAAACATTTTTATTGCAAATACTTGAGCATTTTAGCATGCACTAGTACACACACACTCCTATCCTTTACAGGTCGCCAAACTGACAGGCGTTTTCTTGATTTGGACATTTCACACTACCAGATTTCTTTATCGTTTATAGATAAATGTATAAGGTACTGTCTACAATAGCCTACCAGTACAATTTTGCTTGCTGTATGAAAACACTCAGCAATTTTGCTAAATCCACAAGATCTCATTTTTTTCCGACATTAAATCAGAATTTTTTTAAAATACGTTTTTTACCCACTAAGCCACAAACATTAAAAGCTGGATATATATCTTTCCGGAAAAAATACAATTGAGAAAATAGTAAAAATCAAACGACACAGACAAAAAAAACACACAGCTAAAACACTTCACAAGAAACTATTTCGCGTTTTGTTTTTTTTATATATAAACATACGATTCATAATGTCTAAACAATCACCCATTACATTTTCTTCCAAAATTTAAAAACAATTACAAGCACTTACGATGATACCCAAGTTCTACTCCCGAAAATAACCATTCATGGAGAACGGGGTTGTCTTTTGAGAAAACAAAAGATTAGAATAAATTTGACATGATTCTTTGAAATAGAATCAACTCCATTCATTGGGATCTGTGGTTATTAAAGCTTTAAAAAAAAAAAAAAAAAAAACCTTTCCCACTCGTAATAATTATGTACAAATAAACAAACATCCTATGTCCAGCATACATATTCTAAAGGAAAAAAAACTTCAGGAAAACACATTATCACTATACACTGCATTTCACACACACACACACACACACACACACACACACACACACACAAAACACACACACACACACACACACACACACACTGTACACACCCCCCCCCCCCCCCCATACACACACACAATGTACATACCATTATATACTACCTCAAACTGTACAACAGTAACAGTAACATTTTAGGTCTATTCTATATTCCACATTTCATCAACTTAAAAATTTTTTTTAGAAAATATACTATAAAACTTATACCCCAATAAAGGAAACCACAAACTTGCAAAAGTTGTTTAAATAAATTGAACATGTCACACATATTAAGCAGCTGAACACCAATCTCACCACACGCCATAATACATGTGCATTGATCTATTTCTTGCCAGCATATCCCATCTCTTCTCTAACAAGCACTGCAAACAAGACATCAAATATATGACACAAAAACAAAAATTAAAGAAAAAATTTCGAAATCCCTTTTTTCAAACACTTATTAACCTTACTCATCCATGCCACCAGGCTTAAAACAAGACAGCACTGGAATTTGACTTATCAAACCATCACCTCATTTCAATCACACATACATACACACGCGCGCGTGCGCGCACGCGTGCACTTGAATACACGGATATTATCGGTATCTGTTACGCTCATTTCAAATGTGTACACACATAGATGACATAAAACTAGTTCAAATACTTAAAACACACACACACACACGTGACTTAAAAAATCAAACCATTTTTTAAATAACGTTAAAGAAATAAATAGAAATGAAAAACAAAACATTTAAGATTACATCTTTAAACCAAAAAATCCTAGTCGAACACGTATCAGAACTCAGTTCAGATGCTTCTTTCAATGAATGGAAAGAAAATTTGGTTAATTAACCACAAAACACAGGCACCATTTACAGTCCGTAATACCTACATTTAATTTAGATCTCTGAAGAGAAATTTTCTGAAGTTGTGTTGGTGTAAAATGTTCCAAAAAAAAAGCCCCACCCATGGAAGATATGTACAGGTTTGCCTATAGAATATTTGTCGTTTGTGGAGGATTTCCTTAAACACCTCATTAGCAAAAAAAAAAATGCTCATTCATGCATCTATTGAGAAGTTTGTTGTTTTTTTTTAATTTTAGACTAAAAGGTAAGTCATTGTTCCTGTAAAATCTGCAATGACCTAAGGAGAGTAGATCAGTACACAGATTTTGCCAAGTAACACTTATTTTTTAATCATAGATTTCAGCACTACCCAGCAACTTTCTTTTCATTCTTAAGTCGGGCCAACATAAAAGGGCAGAAGTAAACATTATATTTTACATTTAATAGTAGGGGGAAAAGCCAGATAAACATTACAATATTTTAAAGTATTTTTCATATGCTGCTCCAATTACTAGCTGATCTAGAAACTTGCTAGTCTAGCAGACATCGTTTAGCCTTCTCCATTTAAAAACAATGTAAAATAAACTATACACATTTCAAACATACTTTTGTAAATACTTGGGAGCATTTCATTATACACTTGTAGGCATAACACTTCTATACTTTACATGTTGCCCGACTGACTGGCGCTTTTCTCAATTTGGACATTTCACCCGATCAGATGTTTTTTTATCATTTATAGATAAGTTATTAATATAAACTCTACAATAGCCCACCTATATAATTTTGCTTGCCTCATGAACAAACACTCAGCAATTTTGCTAAAACCACAACGAATTTTTTTTTATCTGACATTCAGTCAGATTCAAAATAAAAAGAACATAAAATTACATTTCTTACCAACTAATCCACACACATCAAAAGCCGGATATATATCTTTCAAGGAAAAATACCACAAACGAAAAAAAAGTAAAAAGCAAACAACAAAGACATAAATCGCACAGCTTAAACGGTCCACAAGGGACTATTACGTGGGATTTTTTTAAAATGTATGAACACAATGTCTACACAAATCACCTATTATTTTTTCTTACAAAATAAAAAAACAAGCACATACAATGATAAATTATGCTAGGTACTCGATTTCTACTACCTAAAAATAATTCATTGAGGAGGGGAGATTAGTCAGAAAATGATTAGAATCAATTTCACATGATTCTTTGAAACAGAATTAATTCTATTTGTATAGATCTATGTTTATTAAAAATTTAAAGAAAAGTCCCTTCCCACTGGTTATAATTATGTACAAATAAGCATCCCATTCTAGCATACATATTCACGAGAAAAAAGACATTATAATTACACATGCCTTTCACAATCACACACACACACACACACACACACACACACACACACACACACACACACACACACACACACACACACACACACACCCACACACACCACACACAACACCGCGCGCGCGCCGCTCACACACACACACACACACACACACACACACACACACACACACACACACACACACACACACACACACTTCTAAATGCGAATTTTATATCTTTCATTTCCTTGACCCCCCCCCCCCTCCCCGAAAATCTTTTCCTCAGTTCCCCTCCCCCTCCATACTTTGCAGACTACTCTGTTTATAAAATGCACATCAATCTTTCAAATAAATGTTTATAATTTAGATTATGAATCGGTGTAAAACCTGCAATGACCTGCCAGAATTGAAAGGTCAGTACACAGATTTGACACCCACATACCCCCCCCCCCCCCCCCCCCCCCCCCCCCCCCCCCCCCCCCCATAAGCAAAATGTACATACCACTATATACTACCTCAAGCTGTACAACAGTAATACTGTCACTTGTATTTTCAACCTTTCATTCAACTTTCACAAAAATGTTTCTAAGTCTAAAAATAATGAAAATACTATTGCGCATATACCCCACAAAAAGAACACAGACTTTTAAAGTACTTTGAATAACTTGAACATGCCAAACATTTTAAGCAGCTGAACACCAATCTCCCCTACACGCCATAGTACATGCATATTAATCTCTTTTTTAGCCAGCATTTCGGAAGGATAACAAAAATACTAAACAACATACACACGGAAACTGGATGTAAAAAAGGCACATGAATGCTTATTCCATTATCCTAAAAATTTAAAAAGATGAAATAAATAATATCCCTAATTTCTCTCTTAGCAAGCAGTGCAAACTACAAATCAAATAAGTAAGTAAAAGAATAAGATAAAGAAGAGAATATCAAATCACCGTTTCCAACACTTATCAACGCCACCCCCATCCACATAGGTGCCATTACGCTTAAAACAAGACAGCACTAGTATTCCATAATTATTTTTTTCTTTAGATATACGTGTTGGTGTAAAATCAATAGTAATAAACAATAAAAGATCAGTACACGTATTTGCCCTTAAATAAAAAAAAACCTTGACATTTCTACTGATGTTAAAGGATGCCACCGACCAAATTTTTCAGCTGATTTCTAAATAAAACCCATATAAAACCCACAATAAAGTATATGGAGATGAATTCATAAGATGCCTTATATACAAAGCTATTTGTATGAGTATTTTTAGTTTAAACTTTCAATAGATGAATTCATAAGGTGCCTTATATACAAAGCTATTTGTATAGTTTAAACTTGCAACTCGTATGTTCGACAAATCAATTCTATTTATCTAACCATGATCTCATTACACACACACACAACACACACACACACACACACACACACACTCACACACACACACACAAACACACACACACGCACACACACAACACACACACACACACACACACACACACACACACACACACACACACACACATATGGAATACACTGACCATTATGGGTAATCTATTTCGCTTATTTAAAATCTGTACACACAAACAGATGACATAAAAAAAGTTCAAGTACTTCCACACACAACACACAACACACCCCCAACAACACACCACACACACCACACACAACACACACGCAACTTAAAACATCAAAGTATTCCATAACAAAAAATTACCCAGAAATGAAAAACAAAAACCTTATACGAGTATAAACAAGAATTACTTTTGACAAAAAAATCCCTAGCCCAACAGATATCGAAACTTAGTTCTGAACTTCTTTCAATCAAAGTAAAGTGGAAAAAAATATTCAACTGCAAAAACACGCACAATTTCCAATCTATCATATATAGATTTAATTCAGATCTTTGAGGAGAACTTTTCAGAAACGTTATTGGTTTTATCTGAAAAAACACCCATGCAAGGTCAAGGAATGCTTGCCTACAGAATATTCGTCTTTTGTGAGAGATGCATCAACCTCCTTTGGCAAAAAATAAAAATTGATGAATCTATCGGAAAGTATGGGTGGTTTTTTAGACTATAAAACAGTCATGTGTTCCTGTAAATTCTGCAATAATCTACGAGAGTAGATTAGACATAATTGCCAGTGACACATTCCCAACAGTTCAAGACATCAAAGACCGTACAAAAAACAGAAATTTGATAGCAAAGCCACAACGCAATAGTTAACAACAGAGCCAATACAGAATACTGCCATCTATCATTCACAATAAACACTATTGCCTCCCCTTCCTCTTTCAAAAACAAAGCAGAAGTCGTTTAATTTGATCATTTGATAAACTCCTTTTGAAATCAACTATTAGCCCAGCATATTTCTTTTCATACAAAAAGTCTGACCAACACAGATGGGCAAAAGTATACAGTATATTCTCTTTTCTCCATTTAATAGTGGAAGAAAGGAAGAAAACCCACTTTAAAAAAAAAATTTCATCCTGCTGCTCCCATTACTAACTGATCTTAAGAGATATCTCCAAATAAAAACAAAATAAATTCCCACCATAGATATTTCAAAAATTATTTGGTAATTTCATCGATTTGAATATCTTACACACAATCAGATTTTTTTTAATCATTTTAATACAAGTGTATAATGTTAAAGTCTACAAAGCCCCCAGTGCAATTTTGCTTGCTGAATGAACAAACTCTCAGCAGTTTTGCTAAAACCACACAAACGTTACCTGACAGTAAATCTGAATCAAACTTTAAAACCCAACAAAAATTACACTTTTTCACGGATACTCCAACAAGCATTAAAAGACGAATATGACTTCATTCCAAGAAAAAAAAAACCCAACTAAATGAAAAAAAACGCACAGCTAAAATAGTTATCAAGGAACTAGTTTAGGTTTTTTTCTTAAATATAGATCATAATACCTAAAAATCCCATATAACTTTTCTTTCAAAATAAAAAAACATCAAGCACATATAATGAATGCAAGCACACAAGGTCTACTACCACAAGAAACATTGAGAAGAGAGAGGGGATGATCTCCCTGAAAACAAATATTGGGCCACATTTTACATATTCTTTGAAATAGGATCAATTCAATTCATTTAGATATATGGAAGTAAACTTTTAATTTAAAATTCCCAACTTGCCATAATCATGTCTGATAAGCATCCCATGTCCAGCATACATAGCTTTATAGAAAAAAAATCCTCCAGAAAAAGGCATTATCACTACAGACTCTCTCTCTCTCTCTCTCTCTCTCTCATCTCTCTCTCTCCCCTCTCCTCTCTCTCTCTCTCTCTCTCTCCCACATCCCAACCCCACTCACCTCCTCCAATATCCTCTCTCATCAAGTCCCTTTACTTTTCTCAATCCATTTCACAAATTCTAATCTGATTAACATAAATAAATATACTATATGTACATCTGAGTATAAAACCTGCCAATTATACCTGGTCAAATGAAAGAATAGATCAATACACAGGTTTGCCACCCAACAAAATGTACACACTATTGTAAACTACCTCAAACTGCATAACATTTAATATTTTCGGTTATTTGTATATTCCACAATTTCATACGACTTTCCATTTTTTTTAAGTTTTAAGAAAAAAAAAACAACTATTAATGCATTACCCCACACAAATAAGATCTATAAAAATTCAAATAACTAGTTTGAATAACAACCCATCACACATATCAAACAGCTGAATACCAGTCTCTTCACACGCCATAATACATGTATATTGATTTCTTTTTTGCCAGCATATCTCTTCTCCTCTCAAACAAGCACTGTGAATACAAGATTAAATTGAGAAAAAAAATGATATAAATAAAAGATTATTTAGTCACACTTTCAAACACTTAACCCCCCTATCCAACCCACACTCATGTCACTAATGCTTGGAAAAAGATAGCGCTGGTATTTAATCTGGCATTTTTTCCCCCCCCCTTAAATACTTATGTTGGTGAATCTGTAGGAAAAAACAATGAAAGATCAATCACATATTTACTCTTAACAACAAAAAAGCAATGTCATTTATACTGATGTTAAAGGTAGCCAATGGCATAGACATTTTTATTCCATATAATTTTTGACATAATATAAAACAAATCAAAATTCATACAAAAACAGTAAAGGTTCATAAATTTAATTCATCATAAACGTGCCTTCTAGAAAATAAACTACTTATAAAGTAATTTTTAAAATTCTAGCCTTTACAATTATACTCCACCAGTTCAATTCATAAATCTTTTTTATCATAAACCATTTCAATCTAAATTACACATTTTACACACACACACACACACACACACACACACACACACACACACAACACACACACACACACACACACACTCAACCTTTACATACACACGATACACTTAAATCGGTGTAAACCCCTCATTGCTCATGCAACAATCACACAAACAATAATTACTGCATTAAAAAATAACATCATAGGGAGGTTGCACTTTTTATCCATGAAGTTGAAAATATTTGATTTACCCTGATCTCCACATGAATCATAACTGTCAGACATGCCCACAGAGTCTCAGTCTGTCTTAACTATACTTCCCCCCACTTCCTCGTAACCCTTCATTCATCTCTACCAGGTAAACGTTCCTTGACAACACACACACACACACACACACACACACACACACACACACACACACACACACAACACTTTAATTTAGAGAGCCATTTTTTCTAACTTATTTTACACACACACATTTTTCTAAACCAAACGCACACCAAACCAAACGCACACCACACGCCACCGCACACACACACACCACACACACACACACACACACACACACACACACACACACACAGCGCATGCTACCCTACAAAGGTTGGAACTAGTGTAATAAAAAAAACACCTCTATCTTCAAAAAGATGCCCGCCTGCCTTGGAGAACACAAACTATATACAACTATCCAGTTGATTTCATAAAACTGACATATGCCTTTCAACAGATATTTAAAAAATGAACTCGAGTTTAAAACACTGCAAACACGGATTCAGCCCCTTGTTATATATGGAGGTGAAGCATGGGCTTTTAAATCTGCCGATAAAAACAGAATCCAAAGAGATCAAATAAGCTGGTCCGAAAGATTAGACACACCGAACCATTAAATTTGGAAGAACTGAAGTCGTAACCTGAACTTTTTAAGGCCTCGTAGGTAAACGAACGGGAAATATTTTAGACATGCTGTGAAACACCAGTACTATGTTAATATATTTTTCCAAGGTAAAAATGGATGGCAAAAACAAGAATGATACCGATTTGCTACGCAGGAAGATAGCCAAGTACAGTGTATAGAGTTGCCAAAGAATGATATCTGATATTAAGGGCCTGTGGACAGAGGGATACAAGTTTCCCAAAGAACAAAACCTACAAAAGGGAGAAAGGATAGAGATGGACAGCGACAGCTGACCTCACCACACACACGACACAACACACACACACACACACACACACACACACACAATACACACACACGCACACACGCACACACACACAGAGACCACACACAGACACACACACACAGAGACACACACACAGACACACACACACACACACACACACACACACACACACACACACACACACACACACACACACACACACACACACACGGAGGCTATTTCTAGTTATTCAACCATGGATTCTAAAACCGCCTCTCCCCTGCTTTTTGTTTAGATTAACATTTTATTTTCCCTCCTAAAAATCTGCTCCTTTCTCCCACTGAAGTTAAGTCAAGTCAAAAACACTTTAATCATCCCTGAGGGGCAATTGCAATTACGTCGAAATGAGAAAAATATGTCAAACTCCCCAACCATACCTAAAAGTCATTTAAACCTCTTCCCTAATTTTTATTCCACAGACCAGAAAACGTACCCCAAAGTTTTCTATCATCTCTTTTTTCCTAAAATTCCTCTCCCCAACACAAATAA
The DNA here is from genome assembly GCA_030674155.1 of Stramonita haemastoma. NCBI lineage: Eukaryota > Metazoa > Mollusca > Gastropoda > Neogastropoda > Muricidae > Stramonita > Stramonita haemastoma. Next base: position 37,671,748 of record CM060328.1, on the reverse strand, counting down.
GTATTTTGCCATTTTTGTGAGAATGTACCGCGGTGTCTACCTGCCTTTGTGTTCACACGTGGGGCCAGAGTTTGAACTCATGCAAGCAACAGGGTTAGAGCAAGTGTTAGTAGTTAGTACTGAAGCAAGGGTTGTTGGTCAGTTGGTGGGCTGGGCCATGTTATCGACACATATGAACACATCAGCACGGAGACACAGCGGTACGTACTTTAGACACAGTGATATGGCGCTTCACTTAATAAATCGCTATCAATCCTATTATCCTGTCCGAAGATGCAGTTGTTTATCGGAATCAAGTTTTTGGATTTTTAGTAATCAGTTTCTAGTTTCAACATTGTTTCAGGTCTAAGGCATTTTTTAAAAAGTTACATCTGATTCATGGAAGTTTCAGCCTAAAAAAAACGAAGTAAAGCGTGTCATCACCCCGTAAGTTAGCTCTCTTGTTTCGGAACTGATTTATCGAAATGTGTATGGTAGCCTTTCTCCTAAACCACCCATTTCTTTGGAAATACCTCCCTGGAAAACCGGACGTTCCTTTCCCAACGTCACACACACACACACACACACACACACACACACACACACACACACACACACACACACACACACAGAAGAATGATGCACCAGTAATAGATTAGCATGTTTGCTCAAAGCACCATGAAACTGATAATACAGCACTACAAGCCGAATTACTGGAGTTAAGAAAGTGTTACAAGAACAGATATAACAAGAAGGACAATCTTTACCTCGAAGCCAAAAAACCCCAACAAAGTACTACTACGTTGCCAACAGGGCAAAACATTGAACTCCTTTAGAAAATGTAAACTAACATCTGGGATAAGGCAGAACAAATAATGGAGCGTGTGCCAAAGATATTAAAAAAAAGAAAAAAAGAATTGGCATAGCTAGCTAAAAGCACAATGATCCAAATGAACAATATCTGTAAAAGACAGCAACATTCCTTACTAGCCGAAAGTGAAAATAAATAAATAGTACGACCCTCCATGCTCTAAACTTGCAAATCCGGGACACAAAGAAACGATGAATACAAAAAAATTGAAACTTCTGAGATATTTCAGACGGATGCTCAGGGTCAGTTGGATATGTAGAAAAGCAAAATAAATGCATACTAAACGAACCAGAAACAGCAAGAATCGTATCATTAACAAACATAAGAAAAGTAAGAAACGCAGGGCATACCTGCGCATACACACGTCTTTTACAGCAAGGCTGAGGCAAAAAGGGAGTACACGTTATCTCATTGGCAACAACCGATTCCTGTGGCATAGCAATCTATAAAGTCAGAGGGGCCGGCAAAGACTGGAAGATAATAGAAAAGGAAACTCATGAGGTGGTCACTGAATGAAGCGACGTATACCGCACATAGTCATGCCGACAGGTGAAGTGATGAACCATGAAACTATCACCAGTCTTGGGAAAAACGGACCACTTTCAGACTTAACACACACACACACACACACACACACACACACACACACACACACACACACACACACACACACACACACACACACACACAGCAACTAGCAAATAATACCTTTTAGCGTCACACACATATTCACTATTATCATTTATGTCACACACATACAATATCATTTATGTTACACACACACACACACACGCACCAACACACACACACACACACACACACACACACACACACACACACACACACACACACACACACACACACACACATACTACAAACCATACAGCACCTATGTCATGTGTATTTCACACACCATATACCCCCCCCCCCTCACACACCACACACACACACACACACACACACACACACACACACACACACCACAAAACGACGCAACTAGCAAATACTAAAATCTCACAGGATCCGCATCTATCATTAAATTTCCCGTTAAGAGTTTTCCACTCAAAAACGCTTTTACCAAAAAAAGCATGACATATTAATCTAGTTCTACAAGGGTCAACTGGGCGTGTTCCAGCAAAAATATCTCAACCAATGGTTTGATCAAATAATTTTTGATTCTTTAAAAAAAATTTTTTTTAAAAAAACGCCATTAAATGCCAGGCCTTGCACGACGTGCGTCAAGGTGTTTCAAAACAAAAATATTTCTTAAAACCAATCAGTTGACAATTACGATTCATTAAAATGAACTAAATTCTTGTACACACACCAATCCAATCCAATCCAATTATGTTGCTTATAGCCCCGCCGACCACATAGGCCTAATTATATTAGGGCTATCACCTCGTTACATTTTAAATCTCGTATTAAAAGTGTGCGACTATGTACAGTTTAAAATGGGTATAAAACCAGCTCAACTGTCCTTGCTTGTATCGACGCCCCGGTGGACCATAAGGGTCAGCCCAGGACGGCCCCGCGTCGTGGGAAAACCCACATCGATCACACTTAAAACGAGATAAAACCAAAACCAGATTCCTTAAAACAACCTTGTCCTTAGAGAACAAACATACTACTTTCGCTCATATCAGACGGGAAAAGCCCGATTCCTCAGGAATTTTAAAAATGGTGTCCGGTGGAACATCCTGAAAGAGGATCTTTAAGGAGTCGGCGGTAAAATGCTTGTGCCTAATATCCTGAACAACCGGACACTCCAGGAGCAGATGCCTGATGGTTACCCGCACGTCACAAGTCACAGCACCATGGGGTTCCCTTGCCTTTCAGCAAGTGAACGTGAGTGAATGTGAGAATGACCCGTGTGTATCCTGGTGAGCACTGTCGCCTCCCTTCGGTTTTTGACACACAGAGGGAAAACCACTTTCAGGTTGGGACGGATCCGAAAAAGTTTGTTGTCCGTCTGAGCGTTCCACTCCTCCTGCCAGAGGGAATGCACGTATTGCTTGCTCCTAGGTTTCAGATCCGTGAACCCACCGTGGACCCGGAAACCTCCTGCTCCGTGGCACGCCTGGCAAGTCGGTCAACCGTCTCGTTGCCCGGAATGCCCGCATGCCCTGGGACCCACACCAAAACCACCTCACACCCGTCCCGTCTGAAGGAAGTATACAGTTTGTAGAACTCCTGAAGCTTAGGGTGGTTTACGTTCCTGCAAGTGATACCTCCAGAGCAGAGAGCGAGTCCGTACAGACCAAGAAGTCTTTCCTTCCCGATCGCCGGATCAGTTGCAGGGACAAGACGAGAGCGCTCAGTTCGGCCGTGTACACCGAGGCATCCGAAGGCAGGTGCTCCGAAAGCGCCGACTCCTTGATGGTGGGACAATAGGTGGCGCAACCCACCCCCTCCTCCGACTTGGACCCGTCCGTGAAAACCCTGGTGTAGGACGGATACGACGCATAGAGCTCTCGGAAGAAGACCCCGTACGCCGTGGAGCTGGTGACATCTTTCCTGTGAGCGGCAAGATCAAAATGGACAACCGGGGTTTCCACCAATCACATAGGCGTCTCTGGAAACTTGGAGAGGTCGCAGATGACACCCAAATCGATACCCGCCTCCCGAGATGGGGAAGGATCCGAATGCCCAGAGGCGGGTGGCAGAGGGCGATTTCTCAAACTTGGCCTGGAACCGGGGGTTCAGAACACAATCATAAGCGGGGTTGTTATACTCTGAATAAAGCTTCAAGTAATAGTTCAGAGTCAGTTTCAGACCGCGGTTTTTTAGAGAAGGCTCTCCCGCTTCCGCGTACAGGCTGTACACCGGCGTCGTTCGGAAGGCTCCGAGACAGATCCGGAGCCCCTGGTGGTGGATAAGGTCCAGAGCTTTCAGGTTGAAGGCCTCACCGAGCCGTACACCTGACATCCGTAGTCCAGTTTGGAGCGCACCAGCACCTTGTAGACGTGCAGCAGTGTTCTCCTGTCCGTTCCCCAGTCAGTATGGGCGATCAACCGCAGGAGGTTCAGGGCTTTCTGACCCTGACGTTTTCAGATGTTGAATATGGCTCCTGAAATTCAGCTTTCCGGTCGAACACAATCCCCAAGAATTTGGCCTCCGCCACCGCCGGGATGGTGGATTTCCGCAAGCGGATGACGAGGTCCAGGAAGTGCTCTCTGGACTTGTTCGTGAAGTGAATGCACTTCGTTTGGCGACCGAAAACTTGAACCCATTGTCCCGCGCCCATTCCTGAACCTTGTTCACGCAAGCTGTATCTGCATTTGAACCCCGCAAACGTACTGCCTGTAGCGTACAAAGCAAATCGTCCACGAACAGCGAAACTCAACCCCTTGATGGACCGACCTGACGATTGTGATCTTGACGCTGAAGAGAGCCAGGGAGAGGATGCTCCCCTGAGGAACCCCCATCTCCTGCTCCAAGATCTCCGAGAGGTGGAGCCCACCCTCAGCCGGAACCATCTCTTGGCCAAAAATCTCTGCACATATAGAAATATGTATAATATGAATAACATGTAATGATCTTAATATGCATTACATGCAAATTCGGCCCCCAACTAAAAATGACCCCCTCCCCCCCAAAAAGAAAATTAAATAAAAACCCCAATAACCAAATATGAGAAAAAATACAATAAGGTCATTACCGATTACTAATTTTGCTTTAACATTTTCTTTTTGCTTGTTTAAATAGTATTAGTTTTGTCAGGATTTGCTCTTCCTGTAGTAGTGTGTTACAAGCTATTACTCAAAGATTCTGTGCGAAATATATGTTCTAATTTTCTTTTACCTGAACTGTCGTTAAAGCAATGCATTCTGCGTGAATCAGCTTGCGAAATTAATGCACTTTATATCAAATATTTATTCAGCAATGTTTTAATACTTTTGGGGGGGGGGAGGAGGAAGGTGTCTTATACCACCATCTTAAGAATTTGTTTTGATTGTTTATATGCTTTTTTTATTTCTTTATTTATCTATTTGCTTTTTTCTCCCGTTTCTTTTGTTTTTCTCTTTTCGTAACTTTTTTCTAAGATATATTTAGAGGAGATGGGGTTAAAGGGTGCTGTATATATCTGAAGAGAGGATGGTCATTGCCCCCCGCCCCCGCCCCCCCCCCCCCCCCCCCCCCCCCCCCTCACTAAAACCTTGACATTGTAATAATTACCAGTCGACTCCGGATGTCTACTTTGGTGCGTAGACGTGTCTGTCTTCTTCCTCAATGCGTACAGATGTCTTTCTTCTTTCCTTTATGCGTAGAGATGTCTTTCTTCTTCTTCATCGATGCGTAGAGATGTCTTCTTTTTTTCAATTCGTACAGATGTCTTTCTTTTTCATCGATGCGTAGCGATGTCTGTCTTCTTCCTCAATGCGTAGAGATGTCTTTCTTCTTTCTTTGATGTGCACAGATGTCTGTCTTCCTTCGATGCTACAGATGTCTTTCTTTTCGTCATCTAGCAATGTCTTTCTTTTTCGTCGAATGCGTAGCAATGTCTTTCTTCTTCGTCGATGCGTAGAGATGTCTTTCTTCTTCCTCGATGCGTAGAGATGTCTTTCTTCTTCCTCGATGCGTAGAGATGTCTTCTTCTTCCTCGATGCGTAGAGATGTCTTTTTCTTCCTCGATGCGTAGAGATGCTTTTTCTTCCTCGATGCGTAGAGATGTCTTTCTTTCTTCCTCGATGCGTAGAGATGTCTTTCTTCTTCCTCGATGCGTAGAGATGTCTTTCTTCTTCCTCGATGCGTAGAGATGTCTTTCTTCTTCCTCGATGTGTAGAGATGTCTTTCTTCTTCCTCGATGTGTAGAGATGTTTTTCTTTTTTATGTTTCTCCTCTTCGATGCGTAGAGATGTCTTTCTTCTTCCTCGATGTGTAGAGATGTCTTTCATCTCGTCAATAGGTAGAGATGTCTTTCTTCTTCCTCGATGTGTAGAGATGTTTTTTCTCCTCTTCGATGCGTAGAGATGTTTTCTTCTTCCTCTGATTGTGTAGAGATGTCTTTCATCTCGTCATAGGTAGAGATGTTTTTCTTCTTCCCTCGATGTGTAGAGATGTCTTTCATCTCGTCAATAGGTAGAGATGTCTTTCTTCTTCCTCTGATGTGTAGAGATGTCTTTCTGCTCTTCGATGCTTAGAGATGTCTTTCTTCTTCCTCGATGTGTAGAGATGTCTTTCTCATCTCGTCAATAGGTAGAGATGTCTTTCTTCTTCCTATTTGTGTAGATATGTCTTTTTTCTTCCTATTTGTGTAGAGATGTCTTTCTTCTTCCTCTGATGTGATGAGAGGTCTTTTCTGCTTCCTTCTGATGTGATGAGATGGTCTTTCTGCTTCCTTCTGATGTGTGAGAGGTCTTTTGCTTCCTCTAGTCCTTTGTGTTAGAGATGTCTTTCTTCTTCCTACTGATGCTACGAGATGTCTTCTACTTCCTTTTGTGTAGAGATGTCTTTCTTCTTCCCCTTGATGTGATGAGAGTCTTTCTGCTTCCTTCTGATGTGATGAGAGGTCTTTTGCTTCCTTCTGATGTGATGAGAGGTCTTTCTGCTTCCTCTAGTCTTTGTGTAGAGATGTCTTTTTCTTCCTATGATGCTACGAGATGTCTTCTACTTCCTCTTTGTGTAGAGATGTCTTTCTTCTTCCTAATTTGTGTAGAGATGTCTTTCTTCTTCCCCATGATGTGATGAGAGGTCTTTCTGCTTCCTTCTGATGTGATGAGAGGTCTTTCTGCTTCCTTCTGATGTGATGAGAGTCTTTCTGCTTCCTCTAGTCTTGTGTAGAGATGTCTTTTTCTTCCTACTGATGCTACGAGATGTCTTCTACTTCCTCTTTGTGTAGAGATGTTTTTCTTCTTCTCTTAGAGTAGAGATGTTTTTTTTCTTATTTCTCTTTATGTACATATTTTTCCCTTCCTTCTGATGCTTACAGATGTCTTTCTTCTTCCTTCTGAAGCGTAGAGATGTTTTGTTCTTCCATCTGATGCGTAGAGATGTTTTGTTCTTCCATCTGAGCGTAGAGATGTTTTGTGTTCTTCCATCTGATGCGTAGAGATGTTTTGTTCTTCCATCTGATGCGTAGAGATGTTTTTGTTCTTCCATCGATGCGTAGATATGTTTTTTGTTCTTTCTTGATTCGTAGAGACGTTTTGTTCTGCTTGAATCGTAGAGAGTTTTTTCTCACAACGATACATAGATTTTTTTCTTTCTTATGCGTAAAGACTTTTGTTCTTCTTAATGCGTAGAGATGTCTTTCTTTTTTTGGGTGTGTAGAGGTGTCTTCCTTCTTCCTGAATGTGTAGATATGTCTGTCTCTTCCTTCTTCTTCGTAGAAATATCTTTCTCGATAAACAGATGTTGTTTTCGATCTGAAGAATGTCTGTCTTCTCCTCAATGGGAAGTGATGATGTCTTTAAGTCTCCTCATGTGTAGAAATGTCTCTTTTTCTTCCTCAAACAAAGAGATGTCTTTCTAGATATCAGTGGAGGATGTTTTCGATGTGAAGAGATGTCTTTCTCGATGACTGGATGATGTTTTCGATGTGAAGAGATGTCTTTCTCGATGACTGGATGATGTTTTCGATGTGAAGAGATGTCTTTCTCGATGACTGGATGATGTTTTCGATGTGAAGAGATGTCTTTCTGAATGACTGGATGATGTTTTCGGTGTGATGAGATGTCTTTCTCGATAAGTGGATGATGTTTTCGATGTGAAGAGATGTCTTTCTCGATGACTGGATGATGTTTTCGATGTGAAGAGATGTCTTTCTGAATGACTGGAGGATGTTTTCGATGTGAAGAGATGTCTTTCTCGATAAGTGGAGGATGTTTTCGATGTGAAGAGATGTCTTCCTCGATGACTGGATGATTGTTCTCCTCAGCAAGCAGGATTGATCCTTGTTGATCCTTGATGACAGGGGTTCCGTTCCTCTTTGATGCTTAAGGGGTTGGGTTCATCCTTGATGTCGGGGTGTCCGTGATGAGTAGTGCACTTTTTGTCCTCTTAGTTCTGGATGTTCTTGACATTCGAAGCTGTCCTCTGTACTCTGCTCGTGATCCCCTGTGGTATTCTGGAGACAAGAAGAAAACAAGTTAATTTTGGTATGTTTATGTCATCAAAAAAGTGAGTCATTAAGTTCTGATACCCTGTTAACTCCTCCTCCTCTCAGGTAGACGATAGAAACAAAAGACGTGTGTGTGTTGTGGTGTGTGTGTGTGTGTGTGTGTGTGTGTGTGTGTGTGTGTGTGTGTGTGTGTGTGTGTGTGGGTTTGTGGTTGTGGGTGGGTGGGGGGGGTGTAGGGGGGGGGTGTAGGGGGGGTGTAGGGTGTGGTGTGTGTGTGTGTGTGTGTGTGTGTGTGTGTGTGTGTGGTGTGTGTGTGTGTGTGTGTGTTCCACTGTGATATCTTAGGGACAAAGGGAAAATTAGAAAATTCAATATTCATGGGTTTTTTTTTAAGATCATTCAAAATGTTTCTATTTTCTAACTCCGAACTATTAATTTAAATGAGACGAAGATGAAAAAAAGTGTGAGTGGGTGTGTGTATGTGGGAGGGGGTAAGGTCAGCACCGCATGCGTGCGTATATATGTGTGTGCGTGTGTGTATGTGCGTATGTGTGCGCGCGCGTGCATGTATGTGTATGTGTGTGTGTGTGTGTATGCGTGCGCGCGCGCACGCGCACGTGCGTGTGTGTGTGTGTGTGTTTATTTTATTTCTATTTTATTCTTTTATATCGAGGGTAATGGGATAAGCACTCTTGTGCTTTTTTACATTCAATCCCCGTGTGTATGCAGTTTTGAAAAGTGGAACAGGATTTAACGTGTGCACAAGATGTTCTGCGTGCGTTCACACACGGGGCCTGGATTTATTGTCTCATCCGAAGGACTTTGGGGGAGAGTGGAGTCAGCACTGCTATTAACTCCAGGAGAAAAATCTACCTCGAACGGGAATCGAACCCGGGTCGTCAAATTGCGAGCGCAATGTTCTGACCAGTAGGCTATCCCGTTCCCGCGTGTGTGTGCGTGTGCGTGTATGCATGTCTGTGTGCGTGTGTTACCTTGGGTTCTTTTACGTGTATGCATGTCTGTGTGCGTGTGTTACCTTGGGTTTTTTTACGTGCAATGAGTGCATGTTGCATACAGTTCCGCGGTTTATTGTCTCATTCGAAAAACCACACCACTCAAGGTCTAGTGGATGGATAAAAAAATAGATTTAATCTGGGATTGAACGTACATTTCTCACATTTTGGGGAGGTGTATTACCTCTACATCACCGATCTTTATTTTATTTATTTATTTATTTATTTATTTATTCTTTTATATCGAGGATAACAGAATAAGTAATCGTGTGCTTTTTTTCATCCGGTCCCCGTGTGTATGCAGTTTTTGTAAGTATTGTCATCTGTTCCCACCGGCACGCGATGGCCTACTCTTACGAAAAGCGGAATAGGATTTAACGTGTGCGCAAGATGTTTTGCGTGCGTTCGCACACGGGGCCTCGGTTTAAAGTCTCATCCGAAAGACTTTTGGGGAGAGTGGAGTCAGCACTGATGTTAACTCTAGGAAGAAAATTTCCTCGACCGGACTCGAACCCGGGTCTTCAAATTGCCAGCGCAATGTTCTGACCACTAGGCTATCCGCCCCCCCCCCCCCCCCCCCCCCCCCCCCCCCCCCCCCCCCCCCCCCCCCCCCCCCCCCCCCCTCTTTAAAGAGTCGAGTGCACTCACAAAGCTAATAAAATTGCAAAGTGTGATAAACACGGATGTCCGTGTCCAGAAAATGCTACAAAGTATAAAACACATGGATTTCAGTTTCCAGACAACCTTTAAAAAACGTTACTGCTGTTTGCAGTCAGTCTCACTTTCTGTAAACACATTAACCTTAAGAAATGCACTGAAGACTTCAAAAAGATTTCAGGTACTTTTGGAATGAGAGTAACTTTGATTTTTAAAAAAAAAGATTAAAACCAAATTGGATATAAGTTTTTTTTCATGACGAAGAAACACTAGCTTGATGAAATAGTCACAAGGGCGCATTAAAAGAAAGTCTAGGTATTCAGAATTTGCTTTGACGAAAAGGTGTTGTCTTACGACATATCTATCGTTTGAAGAAAACTGCAAAGTAAAAATTGCTACAGAGCAGGGGGTGGGATCGAGATGTAGGAGTCCTATATTTAGCTTTTAGACAATCTAAGATTTCTAGACTGGTGACAAAGTGTGAGTGTGTGTGTGTGGTGTGTGTGTGTGTGTGTGTGTGTGTGTGTGTGTGTGTGTGTGTGTGTGTCTGTGTCTGTGTCTGTGTGTACGTGTGTCTGTGTGTGTATGTACATGAGAGAGAGAGAGAGAGTGTGTGTGTGTGTGTGTGTTGTGTGGTGTGTGTGTGTGTGTGTGTGTGTGTGTGTGTGTTGTGTGTGTGTTGTGTGTGTGTGTGTAGAGTGTGTGTGTGTGTGTAAGGTGTGTGTGTGTGTGGGTGTGTGTGTGTGTGGTGTGTGTGTGTGTGTGTGTGTGTAAGAGTGTGTGTGTGTGTGTAAGAGTGTGTGGTGTGTGTGAGTTGGTGTGTGTGTGTGTGTGTGTGTGTGTGTGTGTGTGTGTGTGTGTGGTGTGTGTGTGTTTGTGTGTATGTAAACGCAAGGCAGTCACAATCATTAAAGGTAAAAACTTGATTTTCTTGACCAAAGGTATGCCATACATTGCATCGTATTACACCGACAGCCATTAACACTATTCTTTCAAAATCGTCATATTGTTTTTGCACAATTATAATGGCTTGACTGCATGCTTTCAGCGATTAGATATACAACTACTATTTAAGACAGTCTGCTAGTCAACACTATGTAAAGTACACATAGAAAAATTTCATACATTCCATACATAGTCAAAACATTCAAGAAAAAAAAAAACTAGACCTATGTTTTCACGTCAAGAATAACAGACACAAAAATACCAAGTATATGGAGCAATTCCTCTGCTAGAATTTTTTTTTATCTTTGGCACTCGATTTCGAATCCCAGAAAGCAGCAAGTCTTAATCAAAAACACTAAAAACTCTGATAGCTGTATTACCTTAACATTTACCAACTTTTTAACCTTAAATTTCAGTTTTGTAAATGATGAAATTAACAAGCGACTGATAAAGATCAAAACAGACTAGCTGCCATGGGACAGTGCTTTACCCGTTAAACCCTGCATGTCAGATTTTAGGTTTGAATCCCCTAAAAGGCAGAAGTTTGTCGAGTGTTTTTCAAAGATGTACAAATGATTAACAAGGACAGCTCTGGAAATGTATCAGGTCAGAAATAAGGACAAACCTGGAAGCAAAATTGCGCAAATGACATATACCTTTCCTCCGTCTCTGGAAAACCCGGGTCATTACAACAGCTACCCCGTGTGCCAGATTTTGCCCTTGACTCCAGTTCCAGATTCCCTGAAAGCAAGTTAATTTAATTTAGTCAATGACACCGATGACCCTTACAGTATTATTTGAAATGTTACAAGAGTATCCTTTTATTGATTCCATTCACCAGTCTTTTCCATTAGAACCTTTCACTTTTTTACAAATCTAGTCTACCTGAAATGCTTTCAACTTTTGGAGTTAAAATAAACATGTAACACAAAATCAACTTATTCCAACTGTATCTTTCTGATACCTTTTTTTGAATGTGTAGACTATAAGCACTTCTATCAACAGTTAACTGGCAATTCTCATTACAGCCTCTTATTTATCTGTAACCAAAAAAAAAAATCAAGCTCTTTTACAGTAAAAAAAAAAAAAAGGAAGAAAAAAGAAAAAATTCTAAGCAAATAAATAAAACGCGTCACAAGAGAAAGACAGCTTTTTCCCTAAACAGACTTATAGATAGAGAAATACGAGTTGTGTATAACAAAGTAGCTCAGCTCATTCGGATGAGACTATAAACCTAGGCCCCGTGTGCGAACGCACGTAAAACATCTTTCGCATACGTTAAAACCCCGTTCCGCCTCTCGGAAGAGCAGGCCATCGTGTGCCGGTAGGAGTGGATGACAATTTTTTTTTTTTAAACAAAAAAAACCTGCATGCACACAGATGTTGTATTTAGACACCATCCCTGATGAAAAAATAATGATAATGGGTAGGCGCTGCACATGTGGCGACGCGCTCTCCCCGGGAGAGCAGCCCGAATTTTACGCAGAGAAATCTGCTGTGACATAAAGGGGTATAAAATACAATAAATAAAATAAAATAAAAATAAAACTGCCGCTACACGGTTTTCAACATACTTACTCATGCTCAGTCTGTAGTGGAGCAGATTCCCCCAGATGGTAGCCACAATTCTGAAGATTGCCAGATGATGGCCTGATCCGTGTCAAGACGACCCCTACATGATCCACATGATGACCCGAACCCCCCAGTTTAGGACCCAGGTACAATAAAGGAAGGAGGGAGGGAGGGAGGAAGATGGTCAGTTAAGGAAGCCCTATAAAAATGGGAAGGAGTGACGTGACGCGATGGAGTCCTTCGCCTTCGAGAGATGTTGCCAGTGCTGTTCCAGTTTTTGTTTTGGGACACCTAGCCGATGGTGTTTTCGCTGTTGTAGGTGGTGTTTTTTTAACACCAAGCCGATAGTGTTTTTGCTGTTGTAAATGGTGTTATTTGTTAACACCAAGCCGATGGTGTTTTTGCTGTTGTAGATGGTGTTATTTTTTAACACCAAGCCGATGGTGTTTTCGCTGTTGTAGGTGGTGTTATTTTCAACACCAAGCCGATAGTGTTTTCGCTGTTGTAGATGGTATTTTCGAGCATAAGTCAGACCACTGAGCACCAAGATTGCTGTACGTTTTGGTTTGGGTTTTTCTTTAAGTTTGGGAAGAAGGAGCGTAATTTTCAGTTTATATTTTAGTTTTTTTTATTCTGGTTTCTTTATTTTTATTTTTACTTTGTCTAGATTTTTCTTAAAGTTTTAGTCATTTTATTTTAGCTTGATTAATTTTGATTCAGTTTTTAAAGGTTTTTTTGTTTTTTATGTCATTCTACTCTAGTTTGATTTTTTACTTTATTTTATCTTTTTAAATTTTTTTTTAGATTTAATTTTCTTATTGTGTTATCTTCATCTTTTCAGTTTTATTTTACTTTGTTTTTTTGTTCATTATATTATCATTTTATATTTTTACATTTCCATCAGTTACAGTTTTAGTTTAGCTAGTTTTATTAGTGCAAAAATAGTACAAAAGTCAATATTTTTGATGCCCAGTGGGTCGAAGTGTAAGGCAAACTGACAGAAATAGCGATTTTCAGAATCACATTTATCATAATCTACGACATTATGCAAGCCGCAAACAGGGACCTAAAGGGGACCAACATTTGCTCCGAGCAGGACGAAATCAAAATGTAGGGACGAAACACGTGTCATTTCCCTTTGTAAACAGGCTGCATCCGATATGCTTTTTGCAGACATGCTTGGGAATCGTCAAAACAAGGCAGTAGTTGCAAGGCTGAGTGAGGACTTGGTATCCCCAGGGACCTCCTCATAAAAGTAATGTGAAGCTGTGGATTTTGCACAGTAGCTCAGTCCTCCAATTCTTAGTCCCTTTGAAACGGTTCTTTATCTGGAGGGTTATACAGAATAATTATGCCCGCTTTTCGGAAATCGCATCAAGCATTTTCGACAGTGATTCAGCTCAGTGCATTAGGATCTGGGAGCATGAAATGATCATAATGAAAACCGCACGTGTTGGGACAACCGAATGTTCCCAACAGAAGATAAAACCGAATATGTTTTTATATCCCAGATCCCCCAAAAACGAAGCCTTTCAGGAATTTGTTTCAGGATTTCCTTTTCCCTCCCTTCTCTGGCCCTTACTTAAACCTTGGGCCTAACTGGAAAAGTTACGTTATACATGGGATCATGTACCCCGCTCAGAGTTTAGCTTGTAGCATTGTTGTTCTTTCATCCAGACGTCTGAAGTGAGAAGATTCAAGACTTCTGGGAAGCATCTGGTACAAACGTAATAACAAAATAAGTAGCTAATGGACAACAGAATACAGCAAAAGCCTAACAATACTTCCACACTAAGCAAACCAGGCAACTCAAATACAGCACTAACTCAGTGAAGGGATAAAGGAGGGATTTGTTCAGAAGGCTGGTGCAGGCGTCTAACAACTTCAAACATTGTGTCACAGGCTTCACGAGAATTTCTAAGGTTGCCATTGGGTTCTAGTCCATCACTAGGCAGCCAATGGATGTATATTCTTTGTGATTAAAGAATTGCTGAGCGTTTTCACTTCTCTCTCTCCTCTCTCTCTCTCTCTCTCTCTCTCTCTCTCTCTCTCTCTCCTCTCTCTCTCTCTCTCTCGGGTATAAAAAAGTGTGTGTGTGAGTGTGGTGTGTGTGTGTGTGTGTGTGTGTGTGTGTGTGTGTGTGTGTGTGTACATGTATGTTGTCTGCTAGCAAGCACAGTCACTTTAACATGATACATAATGCCAAGCATCCTCAATGTCAGTTCTTCCTACAAACTGGTATTCATAACGGTTTTCAACATTGTTTCACTCCCCCCAGAATTCCCTCAGATGAGATTATAAACTACGGTTCCGTGTGCGAACGCACGCAGAACATCTTGCTCACACACTAAAACCTGTTCCACTTTTCGGAAGAGTATGCCATTGTGTGCCGGTGGGAGCAGATTGCGTGCGTGTGCGTGCATGTGCGTGTGCGGTGCGTGTTCGTGCGAGAGACAGAGAGAGAGAGAGAGAGAGAGAGAGAGAGAGAGAGGAGAGAGAGAGAGAGAGAGAGACAGACAGACAGACAGACAGACAGACAGACAGACAGACAGACAGACAGACAGACAGACAGACAGACAAACAGAGGAAAAAATATTGACAAATATTTGATACACAAAGATGAAGATTTTAGGTCATTTTTTCTTTGTAAACATACATTATTCAAATAGAATATGGAAATCAATTACAAAAAACAGGGAAAAGAAACCCACACAAAATATTTTTTTAAATGCACAAACAAATTTTAAAATCTAAAAAATAGACCATCTACTCATTTAAAACTTACAGATATATTAAATATGTTTATAAACCATATCTCAATGGATAGTAAGGGGTCGCATACACAAAATCTCACCGTCAGTGAACCTCGAAGTCCTAGCGGAAAAACAAAATTTAAAACCCCAAAATGCTTAAAGGCCTACAGAGTGACTCAGCTAGCCGCTTTGAATCTGAACCAGTTTTAATTTCCTATCTAAAAATAAAAACTTCTCAAAAATCATAACTGAACAATGTTTATCTTGCCTAAGGTAAATAAATATTATTTTATGAAAACCGGTCTGGAATTTTGGAGAGTAAAGCCTACGAACTTTGAATCTGGGAAACCCGTATGCCGGAAAGTTTACCACATGTGAGCGTTTTCATGCAATAATAATAATAGTAGTAGCAAAAATCACTAACCGTAATCGCATATGAAAACATCTTCATATGGACCAGCATGAATTTGCCAGGATATGCCCTAAAAAACTACAACTTGCGTTACAAACTTCGCTTGCAAATCAAACGGTTCCATCCACATTAGCACTCACATGAACACTGGCCAGTTGCCTTCATCAACGCTACTTGCCAAGTGGGCAACTGTGTTCACTGTTCAAGTCATAGTCAGTGGATGGGATGTGGAGTAGTGAGTTCTTAGTCATACTTGACCCATTCAGTGATGAGTGCTAGCTTACCAGTACACGGTATTTTTCCTCGACTATACTGGAAAACAAAGCTTCCCCCCACCCCCCACCCCTCAAAAAAAAAACCTGCCTGAAGCTATCTGATTCGAGCAATATTTTTTTTTTTACAGCGAATATTTCCTACACATTGCCAAAAAGACAATATAGGGGTTCAACAACTTGAGGATTTTGGGGAAAGTCAAGTCACAAAAGCGGAGGGGGCGGTGGGGCGGGGGTGGGGCTTCAAAATTTTACCCTAGCTCCCCCCCTCCCCCACCACTTGATTGATATCTGTATTAACCTTTTTTTTTTTTGGTTTCATTCAGAGATGATGGAGGGGGGGGGAGAAGGAACATTAACCGAAATATAGTTAATATTCTTACTACAATGTAAATGAAGGTAATTATTGTTTAGCAACACTTTTCCGTATCGCGAATACAGCAGAGTTCTGCAGTTTTTTTCCATTTCTTGCCTTTCAGTGAGATTCCACTTCCAGTATGATCAAATTATAGAAATAACGAATTTTCATACAACAAAACAAAAAACAAGAACAACAGTTACCTGTAGCCTGGGATCAAAGTGACACAAGAGTGGTGACAATACACACACCTTGCCCCATCTGTAGCTCGGAATGACTTGCATTGA